>JALPQD010000044.1:4287564-4867986 GCA_023101885.1 Typhlomys cinereus
TTTATTTTATGGATTAAATTTGAGGTCCTTGTTGGCTGTTTGCACTGCGATCAGAGCAGTCCTGACTGGAGGGGGCTTTCTTAGGACTTGAGGTGACCTGAGATGTGGCCGGGCTGTGTTCTGGAAGCTTTGGGTCTAGTGCAGTTTCTCAGCAGACATGTGTTAGAGTGAGTTGAGAAGAGAGAGAGGATTCTTGGCCAATGGGAACAATTAAGAAGTGGCAGAGAATGCCATTCCTGAGTAAACACCAAAAAAGGGTTTGGGTCGGGCTTCAAGGCATTAAGCAGAAATCTTTAAGAGGTAGTGCTGGAACAGAAGGGGTTCCTTGTTGCAGGTGCTCTAGAGAGGCAATGTTTCAGGCGGCTGGGACAGGAGGGGAGCAGAGGTACCCTCCTTCTACGTGTAGACATTTGTCCATTAAAAAGTGGCATAAGCCAAGAGAAAAAATATTATTTAAAATTCAAGTTCCTTTCTTTTCCCTTGTCATCTGTCTTTGTCTGGGTTCCTGGGAAATATCTTGATCTCTTCCTATTGATGTACATCTGCCTTAGTAAGGAGGGTTCAGGACTCAGTGGCATATCCTGGAGTCCCTCCTTGGGCTCCCCATTAGTGTGGGAACTCTATTATGACTGTGATCCCTTGCTTCCAAGAATCCTACGTGAATTTCTCCCCATGATCCATGCTAGACTTTGTCCCTAAGATCTGTAGAGTAAAATAAGGCAATAAAAAATGTTGGTCAGTTTAATAATGCTACTATGTAATGTTTTCTGAAGAGAATTTGGATGATACTTTGACCTGTGGTTTTGACCAAACAATTTCGCGAGACCAGTAGATACCTGCTTTAGCCAGATTATTTTATTTTTTTATTATATTGTATTTTATTTTATTTTCATGTGCACATATGCCTTGCCATGTGGGTGAGCACCAGGTATGTGGGCGGGTTCATCTACATGTGAGTGTGGGTACATGATATCGGGAATTATCCTCGGTTGTTCTTCTACCTTACTTTCTTGAGGCTGGGTCTCTAAACCCAGAACTTACCTGTAGGCTGACTTGCCAGTTTGCCCTGGGGTTCTCTTGCTGCGCATTCTGAGGCTGGAATTACAGGCTGACCGTCATACCCACCCAGCATTTTCCAAGCACTGTCTCTTGTTGAACCTTGTAAATAGATTACTTTATTCAGTTCACTTAAACTCACAAAGTGGGACCTTTATTCCCATCTTACAGGTAAGAAACTTGGTTCAGCATGCATCAGCCTCCCAGGCCATGCAGCCAGCTGGTGGCAGAGTTGTGACTTGAAGCCATATTTATGCCTCAGACTCCACTTGCTCTTCTGTCTGTCGCTTAACAGCATGGCAACGGCAGACACGTCAGACGCTAGCAGATGCAGGAAATGGACATTTTGTACTCTGGACATTACTTGGGGATCGTTGTCTGTGAACATATAAAAGCCACCTTCAAATACTTGAAGTGATTGTGGCTTGGAAGGCAAATGATTGAAGGTATATATCACAGGAAGATGTAATTTCAGGGAGGAGAATTTTCCATATGTAGAAAGTATCAGGTCATGGGATGGGGAGATGGCTCAGTGGTTAAAGCCTTTACCTCTCAAGCAAAGGGACATGAGTTGGGATCCTCAGATCCCACGTGAACATGCCAGTAAGATATGACAGTGGCCTGTAATTCCGGCAGTGCCCTGTAATTTCAGCGCAGAGCCTAGGAAACCCCAGAGCAAAGTAATAGGTGGAAGAGCAATCCAGGATGATTCCTCATGTCATCCTTGGGCCTCCATAGGCACACACACTCAAGTGTACTCTTGTACACATGTCCACATATATGTGTACACCTATCTATGGGCAGGCGCGCGCGCGCACACACGCACATGCACACACACACTAATAAAGGGAGGAAAGAAAGTGTCAGGTCATGAGTTTCCTTCACTGAAGTGGACAAGATTGGTTGACTGGCCACTTGTGGCAAATAAAAAGTGAACTTGTGCTGAAACAGTAGGTAGGGCAAGTTCTGGGGTGATTAGTGACCTCTCCCCACATTCGATTTTACAGAGGTGGGCAGAGGCAGCTGGATTCATTTACACTTAGCGCTACTGTAACAGATGAACGACGATGGTTAGCTGAAAGTTATTTCCAAGTCCTAGAGACCAGGACGGCCAAAATCAAAGAGCAGGCGGAGAGAGAAAGAGGGAACCTTAGTCTCTCTGCTGATAAGGACAGGGGAACCCTGTTGTGGTGGCTTCATCTAAAGCTCACTGCCTCTACCACACCCTGCCTTGCACACCTCTAATCCTGCTCTTCAGTGGCCCATGCTGGAAGATCTCAAGTTCGAGGCCAGTTTGGGCTACATGGTGAACCCTCTATCAAAAACAAACAAACAAAAAAATAAAAAGCAAAGTCCCACTTTTCTTAAGACTGTCTCTTCACAAGTGACCTTTTTAAACGAAATGTTTTATTGGGATATGTTCATATACTGGAAAATTAACTTTAATGAAAAAGCTGTGAACTTTGTCTTTACAAGGCTTGCAATTGCCACCACCCTCTGGTTCTCTAATGTTATTTTGTACCCCTTAAGACAAAACCCTGGCCCCGTTTGCAGACTGTCCTGATTGCAGATCCCTGCACCCTGGAAACCTTTGACATGGTGTTTAACTCTGGTTGTGTCTCCACAGCTCTCGTGGCGCTGTCCTTCAGTGGGGCCATTGGGCTGACGTTTCTTATGCTGGGATGTGCGTTGGAGGACTATGGGTAAGTTGCTTAAAACGACCACAATAGCGAATGTGCTTCTGTATACAGGGCAGCAGTCCACTTCATATGCCAGGCGTCTTTCTCAGTTGCTCTTGTCTTCTCCTACCCAACACTGGCACTCCACTCGTGTTTGGCCACTTGGATTTTATTAGGTGGGTGCTGGGGATTGAACTCATGTCCTCATGCTTGTGCAGCAAGGCCTTTCCTGACTGAACCGTCTCCCCGGCTCTCAAAAAGAACTTCTTGTGTCTCTTAACTGTTAGTGTGGTGTCAGTTTGATCAGCTCAGCCTTATGCTGACACATGAGAGTTAGTACAATCCAGGTTAGGAATCTAGTCCCTTCGGTCTTTGATGTTTTTGTGTGGAAGAATACTTTTTAAAGCTGTGTGTTAACAAATATGTTTAAAAACATATTAACCTTTGTTAAGCTTCTTTTCTTTATAGCCGGGGATGTGAGCCCTACCCTTGAAGAACTTGAAGTTGTTGGCTTGGGTGTGAGGCAGTCAATAATCCACATAGCTGGAGAGCTTCAGAAAATAGCTTTGCATGTCTCCAGGACAGTCAGGAAGGGCTGTGTGGGCGCCATGACTTGGAGGAGAAATGAGAGTTCCTATGGCTGCTGAGTCAGGGAGCCGTTACAGTATAGGAAGTAAACTTCAAGTCACAATTTACAAGAGAAGCATGGCTCCTGACTTTTGACCTTTGGGGCTCTGTATGGCCTGTGGAAGAGGTTAGATTTTATTGGGAATATATATTGAGATACTAGTCGAGACTTGAAGCTAGGTAGGGAAGTGCTGTCTGAGACTATAGTCAGGGGAGTGTTCAGGGGAGTGTTCAAAGGGGTCTTATTTCAGGCAAGGAAAACAGGCCTGAGGCCTGTGTGAATGCAAAGAAAGGGCCCTATAGGTAACAGAGATTTTGTTCACTGATCTCAAGACTTAAGCAGGTCAGAGTTCCTGTATGCTGCCCAAGTGAGCATCTGAGCATTTTTTTCCCCGTGTGTGTGTGTGTGTGTGTGTGTGTGTGTGTGTGTGTGTGTGTGTGTGTCTGTCTGTCTGCAGGGCATTTGATTGTGTGAGTCCATGGAGGCCCAAAGGTGACTTTGGGAATCATCCTGGATTGCTCTACGTCCTTTTTGCTTTGTTCTGGTATTTCCCAGGCTCCACTTTCCAGGGCCTGACGCAAGCTATCGCCATTTCTGCCTGGTGTTTTATGTGGAATCTGGGATCCAAACTCAGGTTCTTCTGCTTGCGAGGCATCTCTGAGCCATCTCTCCTGCCTCAGCTCGAACATCTAGACAGAAGATAGGTGTATTAGCTTTTTAGCAATGTCCTGCTTTTCAAGTACCAAACTAACCATGGGTTAGTTTCATTTTCCTGTTGCTAAATGAATACAGGACCAGCAAGTTAAGGAGCAAGAGGGTTTATTCTTGCTTGTGATTCTGGTTGCAGTTGTCCAGCTTGGCAGGAGGGGGTTCATACCAACATCAGGAACTGAAGGAACTGGCCATACCAGATCTACAGAAAGATCTGAGAGACACCAAGAGAAACAGCAGAAAGCACCCAAACTCATGGAAACTAACCAACACATTGTTGAACAATGACTGGGACATGGAAACTAAAAAGGAAGTAAAAAAATCTTAGAATTCAATGAGAATGAAGACTTAACACACCCAAATCTTTGAAACACAACGAAGTCTGTCCTAAAAGCAAAGTACAATAGTGCGAAATGCCTACATTAAAAAAAGAGAATGATCAAAAAAAAAAAAAAAAAAAGCGATAACAGCTTAAAGTTTTGGAAAAACAAGAGCAAATCAATCCCCAAAGCAGTAGACTGGAAGAAATTACCAGGATCAGGGAAAAATTAATGAAATAAAATGAAAGACAACACAAAGAATCAAGAAGCAGATCTGAGAGAGGGACATACCTTCTCTCTTTCTAGAATGCCTACATGCCAATATGGAAAGTACGCCAAAGTACCAAGTACTGAGCCAGCTCTCTCCATCTTATCCGCCTGCCCAGGAAGTGAGGGAGTGGGTGCCTTCCCACATCAATCAGATCATCTCCCATAACCTTAATCAGGGCTTTTCTGAACTAATAATTCTTCACAAATGTGCCTCAACACTCAGCTTTCAGTTGTGGAGTTGAAACAATTGTATCTAACTGGTGCAATGTGTGAGAGAGACCACTGGAGCTAGTGGATGAAACCTTGATGAGTTCAGATTTACCATGGAGACAGAAACAGCCACAAGAATTGATTAAGTTTGATGTGTTTATGTATTTGTTCAGAGCTTCCCCGGATACTACTTGATCCTAGTTTGAGGGATCTTTGTTGTCCACATGAGCCCACTGCAGTGAGAACTTAATACATATTGTACAGCTCAAGAAGTGGCAGGGATGGAAGTGGACTCTTGGCTCTGAGTTAATGCTATTCCATGTGGAGCCCTGAATCCAGATGTGACTCCGTAAGGTCAGGAAGCAATGTATTTGCAGCCCACAGAGAGATCCCTTTTCTCTTTGTGATGACGATTCAGGATTATACCAACATCAGAAGCCAGTAAATTGGCCAGCAGAGACCTGGGGCTTCACAGTCCCAAATGCTTACTTCTTCGTCCTTTTTGTTATCTGTCGATCATCTATGGTCTTGATCTATTTCCCTACTATCCGCCATCTGTCTATCATCTACTTATCTATCATCTATCTTTTCTCTGTCACCTGTTTATTTGCATGCAATTGCATGCATGTCTATAATAAATTCTAGTTAAACACTCTGTTCTATTTTCTATTCATGTTGCTGATAAATACATGACTAAGCAACTTAGAGAAACAAGAGATTTTTTATTAGTTTGGGATTCTGGTTACAATTCATAGTCTAGCTTGGAAGGAGAGTTCATACCAGCATCAAGAGCCGCATCATACCCCAGGCATTGCTGAGAGGGGGACAAACTTTCTCACCTGCATGCCAACATGCCAAAATATACCTAAAGTATGCCAAACTACTGAACCAGTTTCCATATCTTACCCATCTCCCAGGGAATGGTCTTGCCCACCACGGGGCTGGGCCCGCCCACACCACTTAAACAATCTCCCACACACTTATTCAGGGCTCCCCTTAACTACCAAGTCTTCCCAGATGTGCCCAGGTTCAGCCTTCAGCTGTCAAGTCGACAGCTGAATCCAGCTGGTACATACTCTATTCTCATAGTTAGTTCTTTTTGTCTTGAGTGATTGATACTTTATTCTTTGACAGTTTCATATATGTAATTTGTTATGATTATACTCATCACCCTCCCCATCCTTACTGTTCCTTTGCAGAAAATGTTTGCCAACCTCTGGCCTATATGTTTATAAATAGTATTATGTCTGATATTTAAATTTCATATGTGGGCGAGATTCATACCAGAAGCTGTCTTTGACATCAGAGACGTCTGTGAGTGGAGTAGTCTAGTAAGTTGTGTTTCAGTAATTGGCCTGGATTGTTCTACCTCCTTATTGCTTTGCTCTGGAAGACAACCCAGGCTGTCTTCCTGAGTTGGAGGTGCAGACTGCCTTCATTTCTGCTTGGTGCTTTTACATGGTATCTGGGATCTGAACTCAGGTCCCTTTGCTTGTGTGGCAAAGGCTTAACCCCTAAGTCATTTCTCTGGTCCTCTTCTTTCTTTTTCAAGGTTTTCTCACATTTATACAGAGAGTGCAGTTGGAAACTTGAGGACAATTTTTAATAAATGTGTGTGGTTTGTTGCTTTGCATTGCATTATAAATATGACCTGGTGTCACTGTAATAAAGATGGGTTAGGGGCATCTGACATCACTATATTAAAGGTTGGTTGAGGTCATGTGACATCACTGTAATAAAGGTAGGCTGGGAGCATTGAGTATCTCTATAATAAAGGCAGGCTGGGGGCATCTAATTCACTATAATAAAGGTGAGCCGGGGCATCTGGTGAGCGTATGTATTTCCATGCTTTTATTCAACAAGTATAAATGGAAATTTTAGGTTCTGGAAACAAATGGCAATGACTTAGACAGGTCAGGAAATGTGTAGTGGGTCAGTGCAGAAAGTAAAAGTGTGCTGGAGAATGATGACCTGGGGTCACTTTGAGGAAGGCATCTCTCAGTTTAGATTGCCTGGCATAGGAAGAGATACCTTACGTTAAGGTCTCAGCCCAGGGAGAAGCTTAGGGCACTGAAGGAACAGAGAGGCAGCCGCTGTGGCTCAGGTCAGAGCGAAGACAGTGTAGAAAGAGAGTGGAAGTCGATAGCACCGGGTCATGTTGGCCTGTTATGGTTAGGCCTAGACATCTGGGTTGCATTCTAAGCCATTGATAACCTTCAAGCATGTGTAACTCAAAAGGCCTTTATTAACATGCAAGTCAGTGTGCTATGTTTTACAGGGAAGGCAGAGAGACTTGAAACTACATCTTAGGCTAGTTATATTGCTGCTTGCCCAGCATGTGCAAAACTTGGATATCATCCCCAGACTGCAAAGGGAAATTGCATCTCTCTAATACAGAAAATAGTCCTGTTTTTAGAGCACATATTATAGAGTTGCTTCTTAGCATAATATAAGCTACATACCTATTAATGAATAAGTAATTTCTATAACAATATGTATCTTCCTGGTAAAAATGATCTCATACTTAAATATTCATAATTGATTTATGTTTTCGATCAAGACATTTACAGTGAGGATTTTTCAAACAAAGCAATTTCAAACAATTTTTCTTTTTGGGTTCTCTGGACAGTGTGTACTGGCCCCTGTTCGTCCTGGTTTTCCACACCATTTCCCCCATCCCCTACTTCATCGCCAAAAGGGTCACCTATGACTCAGATGCGACCAGCAGTGCCTGCCGGGAGCTGGCCTATTTCTTCACTACTGGGATTGTGGTTTCTGCCTTTGGACTTCCTGTGGTTCTGGCTCATGTGTCTGTGGTAAGTTTTCTATTCTGTTGTTTACTCGGAAGTCACAGGTTGATTTTGGGATCAGGGACTCAATTATCAGTATTATGGGATATACTGGGATATACTAGTAAGGTAATGTCCCCTTCTTCATATCCAGTATCGACTTTTTTTGTCTCCAAAGTGTACATTGTACTGTGGATATAACTTATTCAACTACTCGATGTTCATTTTTTTTCCCTACTGTTTGCTGTTATTCTATATAACCAGACTGTCAAATGATGTAAATCATGTTTAGTCATTCAAAATTAAAATATCTTTGAAGGACTCTATATCTCATCATAGAGATACTCAGCCTGTGTTCATTAAAGCTCTATTCACAATGGCAAGGAAATGGAATCAGTCTAGATATTTACCAACTTGTGATAGATAATTAAAATGGGGAACACAATAGTGTATTATTCAGCCATTAAAAAAATGAAATCATGAATTTCACAAACAAATGGATGGAACTGAAAAACAATCATATTGAATGAGGTACCGCATACCAGATTCAGAAAGACAAATACCTCATATTCTCTCTTATATGTGGACACTAACTTTAAACCTTCAGATATGTGCAGTTAGCAACTTCCAGCCCAGAAACTTCTTTTGGCAGTAGATGGAGGTTGGCGGAGAGTAGGTGACTGTGGAGCACTCAGCGCCAGGCGGGGCATTTAACTGCTTCTTTCAAGGACCAGGGAATTTAAATTAAAAAAAAAGTCTTTAAAATAGTACAGAAGGTGTGAAGTACCAAGTGAAATCTCTCAGGTCAGGCTTCCCTGTGGCAACCTCTGGAGATAATCACACAAGTAATTGTGTCTGGAATATCTTTTAAAGAAATTTTATGTAAATGTGTAGTGTGTGTGTGTGTGTGTGTGTGTGTGTGTGTGTGTGTACACATAGTTCTCTTATATCCAAATATAAAGTTACTATAGTAATACTTTGCAACTTTCTAAGATTTGACAGTATGTGCTGAGTATGTACGTATCCCAATGAATGTATATAGTATGCTTTATTATTTTTTAAGACTACATGCTAGCATGTGTATCATAGTTAACCTGTATTGTATGAATGGCAGTTTAAATATATAGATGTTCCTATTACAATAAATGACTAAAAGCAGGGAAATTAGAAACTAGGATCCCCGTGTGAGAGAGCTTGGGCCCCGTTTGCCACTTAATGTTTTCCAGTTCTAGCTATTTCCTTACAAATTTCATACTTTAATTTTTTTTATGACTCAATGGAATTCTGTTATATATGTGAAAGAATTCAAAGTAATATCTTTGGTACTTGTAAAACACTGGAAATGAGAAGTGGGTAGTGTCTAGGAGAAGAACGAGGTTCAGCCTAGGAGTCAGGGACACAGAGGCTGCCCTGATGGCTGAGAATATCTAGTGTACTTCATCTGTTAGCGGCAACTGAGCAGAAGTCACGGAGCACCTGGATGAGAGAAACTCCACCTGGGCCCTACAGGGGCCTCTGAGGCTGAATATGGCTCTGGCCAAGCAAAGCTGTCTTATGCAGCGGTGCCCAGGGGTAACTGGTGTATGGAGCACGGCACAGTTCAGTATGGTGAGGCAAAGAAGGAGCTGCTGGGATTAGAAAGATCCCTCAAGTCAGAGGAGCCAGAATCTTGGGTGCTTGCCAATACCAACTTCTGCCAAGTGGTGAAGTTCTGAGGATTTGTGAATGCAGGTTTGCCAGGGTCACATTCTTCTTGGTCTCAGACTAGTGCTGCTTGAGTTTTGCTGGAAATCCTTGTATTTTCTCTTCTAATCCTGCCATCATGTTTCAGGAAGAAACTGTCCTCAAAGCAAAAAATGCCCACTAGAGGGTGCTCTTGGCCCCAGCTGTGCCTCTTTGGAGCTGGACTGCTGCTGGGCAGGGAAGGACACTTGGTGTAAACCTGGCACTCCAGCCCCTTCCCTGAGCTCACCGGTAGAAGAAAACATGGGACATGTCCCCTCTCTCCCTCCCTTCCTCCTCCTTCCCCCCCCTTGGTATCCTTCCTTCCCTTTCTTCTCCCCATCTCACTTCCTCTCTCCTACTTCTCCCTCTCTGAAATAAAATACCAGAGCAATCTTTGTCGTTAAAAAGAAAAGAAACCAACAAACAAATGACTCTCCAGTTCCTGCTTTCTGTGACAGGACTTGAGGCAGAATGTTCATCAGTGTTGTAACTGAGACATTCATAATCTTGCTACATGTATCTTGCTTGAGGCATTTTTGAGTCAACAGATAAATAGGCCCTGCAGGAAAGCATTACGGATGCTGTTGGACCTACAGCTGGGCATCCAGCAGCAGTGGGACCGATGCCAGGCTCCTCGCTGCCCTCCCTCCACCTGTGACTGGGTGTCCTGTGCTTTGATGCAGGAATGCAGAGCACAGTAAGAGGAAAGCGCAACTCTAATTCCTTCCTTCTTGTGTTTCAGATCAAGTGGGGAGCCTGTGGCCTGGTGCTGGCAGGCAGCGCTGTCATTTTCCTCACCATTCAAGGCTTCTTCCTGGTGTTTGGCAGAGGAGACGACTTTAGCTGGGAGCAGTGGTAGCAGCACCGCCCTCTGGTGGAGAGCCTCGGGATTCGTACTGTCTGTCTACAAGTCACACAGGGCCCTCTGGTGGACATCGTGGGCTGTCTGGGAATTCCTACATTTAATATGCATTATGATCATGGGTTTTCTTCCCAGCAAATGGGCCTCTCCGGTCTACTCAAATTGAATTATGTTTTTTTTTTTTTTTGGCCATTTACATAGTCACAACGTTCTCACAAACTTTATTAGCATAGCACTGTCTCGTAGGCAGCTACTCCCTTATGCGGAGCCTCTGTGTCTTTTGCCTGAGACATGCTTGTGTAAGCACAGACAACTGAGACAGGACACCCTTAGGGCTAGTGAGACCTGTACACAAATCATGGACATGAAATCCATGTTATACCGGGTCTTATGCTTTGTTTTTCTAGCTCATCTTTTTATCCAAAATCTGTTGAGAAAGGGAAAGATGAGAAACAGGACCCCCCATCAGAATACATTAGCTTCCACATACTTCTCGAAATGTGGTCCGCAGATCTCAAGCATCAACATCTCTAAGGAAATGTGGGATCTGAGCCCCTTTCCAATGAGGTTTAATGAGACGTGCACACACAAGTGGGGTGGGTTCTGCACAAAGGAGTGAGCATTGCCCCTGCTTCCATGTCTTCCTCTTGGTACAACCACTTTGCCTTTCTGGGTGTACCCTGCTCATTTGCATAAAAAATTCTCGCCTACCCTCTTGTCGAGACTGAGTTCAGAACATCTTTGGTGTTTTCTGAAATCTCTAAACCTGTAACATCTGGGCTGATCCTCAGATTTTGAAAAGTGTTTTCAATGGGGAACAGTTAGGCCCTGACATCATCTGGAAGGCTGTTTGCACAGCGGCACAAAACAGCCCAGCAGCCCGTCCGCGTTGTTGAGAGGGAAGCGGGTCTGGAACCAGTCTTTGCTTAAGCAGGAGGATGGTAGAATAGATGATGCTTTGTAATTTTCCTGTACAATTTTGTACTTCGCTCAGTCACAGGCTCCTCAGCTTTTGCCATTTGCCCTTTGTGGAAATGGCTCTGGCTTCTGGAAGAGACAGGAGAGCCAATAGAGGTGAACCTCCCCATTTGATTTCCTGTTGATGTGACAACACGTTGAACTTCTCGCCACCTATGACCCATGTCATAGTGGTTTTTATACTCAGTTTTTCTAGCTCATTTTTTTTTTTTAAATCTTGACCTGTGAGAAAGGGAAAGATTGAAATACATTCAAAGATTTTTTAGCATTAATGTGTGATAACCTTCTGTTCAAAACACTCCCACCCTGTGGACTGTAGTCTGAATTATCAGTGCACCCTTTGCACACTGTTGAGATGCTGGGACCAGCAGATGAAAGGATTATGTGCAATGTTACTTTTTGGCCTTGGGAATGGCTTTATGTTTTCAGTGCTCTGTGTACATACAGAACTGTTCAAGTTCTCGTTTCTAGTATTTACAGTAGAACAATTATATAGATACTTGATAATTTTAACCAGATTTTTTAATCATGACACTTGCTTTTATTGTATTGTAATAAATTTCACTTGTAATAATGAAGAAAAGTTCAATTTTAATAGTCTTTATTCTAATATTGCCTTACTGAAAAGATAACAAGTGAAACTCTCTTGACATTTTGGAACAATAATCTGTCCTGTCTTAGAATGAGATCAATAACTTCAAAGTTACCAATTTCAATATCTAGTTGGCTCACAATAGTTTTTCTTGCCCTCAGATGTCACTAGCAACCAACTCATATCACCTTTTCCCCCCATTTTTATGTGTATGTGTGTATGGGGTGCATGTTTAATGTGGGTGGATGCAAGTACCTGTAGACATAAATGTATGCATGTGTGTGGAGGCCTGGGATTTCTCTTCTACCTTTTGCTTTTGAGTCTGGGTCTCAGCATTAGGGCTAGTCAGCTTACTCTTGGGATTCCCAAACTCTGGCTTCTGGGGGTGGGATTATACCTGGTATTTTATATAGTGTCTGGACATTGAAACTTCAATCTTTTTGCTTATACTGCATCCACATTAACCACAGAGCCAATCTTCCCAGTTTATACTGCTATTTGCAAAAGTGTCTTAGTTGTTTAGTTATGCATATTTCTAATAACCAAGATAACTTTCATAGAGAAACTTACAACCCTACCCCTTTTTTCAAAAGATAAAGAGTCTTACTGCAGCCCAGAGTGGTCTTGAACTCAAGGCAATCTTTCTGCCTTACCCTTCTTAATGAGTGCTAAGATTAATGAAATTAATTCCCTACATCAGGAGTATTTAAAATGATTATTTAAATTACCATGGGTTTTATTTATTTTTTATATTTATTTTCTGTGTGTGTGTGTGTGTGTGTGTGTGTGTGTGCGTGTGTATGTGTGTGTATCAGAGGGCACTATATGTCCCTGTGGAGGACCAGGGGTGACTTGGGATCATCCCGGGTTGTTTCTACATCGTTTTTGCTTCGATTTGGGATTTTCCAGGTCCGCCCATCAGGGCTGAAAGTGCAGACCGCTGCCGTATCTGCCTGGAGTTTTTATGTGGGCCCTGGGATCCGAACTCAGGACTTTCTGCTTGTGAGGCAGAATCTTAACCCCTGAGCCATCTCTCCAGCCCTGCTATGGGTTTTAAAGAAGAGATGTTTATTCTATATTGCTAAATGTCATAAATAATTTAAAGAGTATTGTCATACATGAATATTAAGTACAAGTATTTTGTCCTGGTCACAGTGTTGGATATCCTCTCCTTATGAAGGGTCACCCACCCCATGCATTACAGAATGTTTTTAGAAATCAGACTATACTGATTACATTCTAAAATGGAGGGTGCACTTTAACAAGTTGCCCATGAGTATTAACTCTCTCCAAGGCACTAGGTCACAGGAAGACAGGAACCGCTTCCCACAGCGGTGAGATTATAAACTGATGGTTGGATTTCCAGGCCGAACTGGTAGCGACAGGCTCAACCTGGCTGTCCCTGAGTCTTCAGACTGGCGGTATCTGCCTGACTTTGGGACCCTCAAGGAGGAAGGAAGTGCAAGGTTCTGCCTCTTTCCTCGAAACAGCCTCTCTTTGATGTTTGTTACTCCTCTGCATCCGGAGGCCTTGCAGCCCAGGGTCACACCTGTGAGCTTTGCTTATCTGCTTTTCTACCTAGCCTTCCCCTCCATGCTCCCATGTTCTTCCTATTTCAATTTGATTCATCTTTTCCTTCTTTCCATTCATCAGCTGTTTGATTGATTGATTGATTGATTTACATGAGATGAGAGCATGCACACATGTATGCCATGGTGCATGAGTGAAAGTCAGAGGGCAACTTTCAGAAGTCATTTCTCTCTTTCCACCTTGTGAATTTCCAGGGATTGAACGCAGGTGGCCAAGTTCGCACACAGGCGCCTTAAATACTAAACCATCTCATCGGCTTCCGTTCATCAGTTTGAGTACAGCAGATATCACGTGCTGTTGAAAAGAAAACAACTCCTTCACTGAAAGAAAGAACAGCTGGCGTTGATACCAGCAGTTACCCAGTGTGTTTGGGTTGTGGGCTGAAAATAATATACAGTCTAACCATATTAGAAGGGTGCCAGTATTTGGGATCCTCCCTCCTCAAAGAGTTCCTAAGTGTTTTTAGGTTTGCAGTTGCTTATTTTGTCCCACTAAGGAACTCATGCGTTTTTCTTACAATCCTCCAAAAATGTTTATGTCCATAAAGACTCTTCGAGAAGCTGAAATGTTTCATTTTGTTAATAATCCTGATACTTTGAGGGAGAAGTTCAGATGATGACGCCACGAAAATATGTCTTCTTGAAGTTTGCAAAATCAGAGGTTTTGCCCTAGTAGGACGAACATGTTGATGAAGATGTTAGTATTGCTTGGACTGGGGAAATGGCTTAGTTGGGGGAGAGCATTTCCTGTGCAAGCAGGAGGACCTGAGTTCAAATCCTCAGAACCTGCACACGAGCTGGACATCTCTACGGGTACACTGTGGGACAGATAGGTGGATTCACCGGTCAACCGGGTAGAAATAGAGAGCTACTTCTTCACTCAGAAAATGAAAAGAAAAATAAAAACCATATGCAAAGTGCGTATGTTTCTTCTCAGAATAATTAAAACCATCAATTTTAATAATTTACATAATTATTGGTTAGCAAAGTTTTTGCTCAAATCTACTTGCCACCAAATGGTTATTTTGTTTTACAGTTGGACACATCAGCACACCTGTGTTTCTGGCCAAACGCCTCACTTCCTCTGCAGTTGAGAAAAAATTTGTATCACCACCATATTCTACTAACTTTCATGATCATTAGAGCTTTTACTCCCCAAGCAGTGTGCTTGTCCCCTGACAGATGCAGTGCTCCCCAGCGCATCCAGGGGTCGCTGCTGCGGTCTTGCTCTCTATTTCTCTGCCAGTGCTTCAGCGAGAATCCACTTACCACAGACGGGAAAAGGTCAAATAAGCCCTGACCACAGGCATTGCCGTGGATGCTTGATTTATTCAAGGTGGCATAATATTCCTACTTCTGGGAACTGCACATGATGATGCTCACTCCAGGGACTTCTTAAGCTCACTTTGCCTGGGCATGTCCTATAAGAGACATTATTTTCAACTTTTTAATTTTTTTTGTTACCTGAGACCACCTTGTCAGAGGTTTGTATGTAGAAGGGTCCCACCAAATATTGCTGACAATTTGTCCCTTTGTCTATTGCTTATCTCAAAGGGGGAGTTAGATGGTGGGCAGACAAATAGTTGGAAGATGAGAGGGGGGTTTTTGAACCTCATGAGGTAGGAAAATGTAAACTGTTAAATTACTACTTACTGCACATGAATTAAGATGAAAAATTACTGAGATGCCAGTCACCCCCACAGCCTGCGCTTACTCTGCCCTGATGCTTTGGTGCTGGCCTGGGCTTCTGTCTGATAAGAGTCAAGGCCATGGACCAGTCTGCTCCATTTGCCCTGCTGATACCGTTAACCATTGCATTTGCTTCTGGAAAGTTGCGCTTCGCTTGCTCCACCTCTGCCCTGTGTTAATATAAAATGAAAATACAAGCTGGACTCAGGCCTGGAGTCCTTCGAGAGTGATCTTGGCTTCAGAGCGCTGGTGAATTAAACTCCTTTCTTCCACCCTAACTGGTGTCTGCGAAATCATTCTAGAGTGACTGCTGCAGCACTCAGACACACCTGAGAGATGTGTGCAGGTGCCACAGAGTACTGACGGGGGCCAGTTGGTATCTGAGTAACTTCAGGGTGAATAAACTTACAACAAATTAAAATGTATAGAATATACATATGCTTTCCATATACTTCATTAAGAAGGAAACTTCAGCAAAACCCTTTCTTACTCTCTAGACTGATTGATGGGCCAGAAGATCCTGAGTTCACATCCCAGGTCCCACATAAAAATGGGAAATGGCAGTGGCCAGAACATCTGGTGGAGCCTGGAGGCAATCCAGGATGATTCCTAAAGTCACCCTCGGTCTTCCACAGGAACACATAGTTCTCTCTCTCTCTTTCTCTCTCTCTCTCTCTCAACACACACACACACACACACACACACACACACACACACACACACATAAGAATAAATAAAAAATAAAATAGACTCATTGACTAGGCAACTTCAAGCTGTCCCGTGGCTTTTAATGCCTTTTCGATGCAGGTGACTCACCTTTCCATTTCTAACTCAGGTTTCTCTAAATTTCAGTTGTCTAAATAATTGGAACTATGTCTGTGTCAATCAGGGTTTTCCAGAGGAATCGCAGAACCAACAGAGCAAATATATATGAAAGAGTATTTATTAGATTGGCTTAGGAAATAAAGTCTAGGTGGTCTAGCAATGATTGCTGGCAGCTGCTCACGAGGCTGAATGCAGCAGTCCCAGTCTGGTGCCAAAGGCCTGGGGGGATTTCACAAGAGTCACTGTTTTTCAGACCACCTTGGGTTGAAGGTGGACTGGGTTGGCATATCAGTGGAATGTCAGTAAAGAATGACAGAAGTGCTTGCCAGTGGGGAAAATGAACTTGCCAATATGAAGTGAGAGAAAGCTGGCAAAAACAAGCTCTTTTGTTCTTGGACTTCTGTGGTAGTTAGCTACAGAGAATTAGTAGTAGAGTTAACTCCTTGAAGGAAACTATCCAATTGATAAAGGAAGACCCAGTTCCATGGTGGGTGGGACTTTTCCCTGAACAGATGAATAAGATGGAGGGAACCGACTCAGGAAGTTGGCATTCTTTGGCATACTTGGAGGGACATGCAAGTAAGGTTTGTCCCCCTCCCAGCAGTCCTGTGGATAAGGGGTGGCCAGTTCCCTTGGTCCCTGATGTTGGTATGAGCTCTCTTGCCAAGCTAGACTAAGAAATGTAATCAGAATAAAATGCTTTGTTTCCTTAAGCTGTCCGGTTGTGAGTTTATCGAGACCGTGCAGGCAAACTGTGACAACTACTTTTCCCTAGGTTGCACCAGGGAGTATTGCCCAACTCTAGCTGGGTCTTTCTATTTCAAATAACTTGACCCAGATAACTCCTGACAGATACAGCCAAAGGCTGGTCCGTTCGTTGATTCCATGGCCAGTTAAGTTGGCAAGCAAGATGAGTCATTAAAGTGTCCTTGTCCACATAGAGCTCACTGTACATTTCAAACTTAGCACATCCAAAGTCTTCTTACCTTTTCAGTTTCTTGGACCAAAAGACTTGGGACGTTTTGTAACTTCAGTTTTTCCCATCTCGTGTTGAAATGGATAGGAGAATCTTGCTATTTGTAGTTTCGAAATGTATCCATAGTCAGGGCAAGGGAAATGGCTCAGTGGGTACAAGTGCTTGCTCTGCAAGTGTAAGGACCTGAGTTTGAATCCCTAGCATCTAGCTAGTGACCGTAATCCCAATGCTTCATGGGGAGATGGAAGGTGGAGTCAAGAGAATCCCCAGAAGTTTATGGCCCAGCCAACTTGACCTATGCAGAAGAAAAACAAAAAACTTTCTCTCAAATAAGATGGAAGGTGAGAGCTGACAGCTCAAATAGATAGATATCCTGCGAATTATGCTAGACATCCCATGTATCAGGCCAACTTGACAATAGAAGGCCGAGTTTTTGCGTATATCTGCAAAGAATTTTTTAATTAAGGAAATTATTTAGTTAAGGTCCTTATGTATTTAAAGAAAATCCTGAGCAAGTTTGTGAGAGATTATCTAATTGATATGGGAAGACCCACCCCCATGGGCACATGGATAAGATGTTGGCATACAGGTATACTGGGCAAGGGAGAAAGCTTGTCCCTCTCTCAGCATTTCTTGTGGATATAGTGCGGCCAGTTCCTTCAGTTCTTGATGTTGATTATGAACTCTCTGCCAAACTGAACTATGAATGCTAACCAGAATTATAAGCAAGAATAAAACCTCTTGTTCCTCTAACTTGTTTATTTCTGTTTTGCGTTCAACAACAGAAAGATGAAACTAACATAATCCTTTTTTTTTTTTTAAGAACTCTCTGGGCATACTAAAACCATTGCCCTGCTTGCTTCAAATAGATGAAGTGTATGGTATGCATGTTATATCTCAATAAATATATAACATGGAATGAATGAATGAACTCCCTCTATCTGAACTGCCATCTTAAACTTTGTAGGAAAGTGTTTTAGGAATTCAACAACTAACAAAATAATTAGTTAGCTTCATTTATCTACATTGTCAGTGAGGGGAATAGACACAAATTCTTGACTCCGGAGTGTATGCTTCACTGGGAGAAGAAAGATAAAAGCACGCTGGAGAGACGACTAAGGGATTAAAATTCTGCCTCCCAAGCAGAAGGACCTGAGTGCAATCCCTGTATCCCATGTAAAAAGCCAAGTGGAGACTGCAGGGCTTTTACTTCCCACTCTGGAAGGCAGAACCTGGGAAATCCCAGAGCAAAGCAAAAAGGAGGTAGAGCAACCCAGGATGATTCCCGAAGTCACCTTGCGCCTCTATGAGCACACACAGGTGCACTCTGATACATACAGAATACAAGAAGACACACACACACACACACACACACACACACACTAAATAAATAAATAAAAATTTAAAAAAAGAAAAGAGAACAGTCAAAACCTACAGAGATCCCTTTTAGAAAAAGAAAGATAAAAGCTATATGCAAAGTGTATATCCTGATAGCTGCAGTAGAGCTGTAGCCACAAGGGAGGGAAGTGCAGATGGAAGATCACGTGACCTCAGGGTAGTGTGAACTGAAGAGAAGGGAAAAAAGTAATTAGTTCTTCACGATGCCTTCTAGTGGGCAAAGCTGAATTGAGAGTCCACACATGGACTGGTGAGATAGCTCAGTGATAAGGCACCTGTTTATAAACCTGGTGGTCTGGGTTCAAGTCCCAGAAGCTTATAAGATGGAAAAGAGAGAACTTACCTCCACTCATGTACCATGGCGTGCATGCAGTATGCTGTCTGCTCTATAATAAGTAAATAGATAATCTAAAAAAGGAGTTCACACATTTTTCATGGTGCCAAATCATCTTCCTAACATGCACACACATATCATACATATGTGTGTGTGTGTGTGTGTGTGTGTGTGTGTGTGTGTGTGTGTGTGTGTACAAGAGGACACTTAAGTTCGTACGCCTGTGGAGAAATCATCCTGGATTGCTCTACCTACTTATTGCTTTGCTTTGGGGTTTCCCTGACTCCCGGGACTGCTGCCATATCTACCTGGCATTTCTATGTGGGATCTCTGAGGCAAAGACTTTAATCCCCAAGCCATCTCCTCAGCCTTTGTGTGTTTTAATTAAAAGTATTTTGAAAAAAGAGAATGGAAATACTCTTACAAAAATTTCTTTTTGAAATCTGTCTTTGAAAGAATGAAAAGCACAACACACCGAGTTAGGAAGGCAGTCAAGAAGGGACAGAGGGAAGAAGGGATGTGGGAAGAACCACATCCCATGTATCAGGGAGGCCATCTTGTGCAGAAAACACATCAGGGTGCCCAGCTGAGACACTGACTGGAAGGCAAACTCCTACAAGGAGGAAGATGAGGGGTAGTAGTTAGAAAAGATCCTAACTAAGCAAGCAAGGTCCCCACACAACTTAACTACCCAGAGGAGCCAATCCAGACTTAGAGGAGGAGACAAATAGATGGGAACCCCCTGCCCAGATCTTATAAAAACCCAGTCCCGTCGGCTGATGGCTGATGGAGACTGACAGATTCTCGCAGTTACTTCCCCTCCCGCAGGAGCTTTTGAGCTTTATCTGTTACTTCTCTAATAAAGATCCTGCTTGCTTGAAAACATCTGCTTCTGTGTCCCGCTCCCCACCTTACTATCTAACAGAGACAAGCACCCACCTGCACACGCGGATACCCACCCTCAGATCCTGCTTCAAAACCACTGAGAACGTAAGCAAATGCACTTTGTTCAAGGGCAGATGGCTGAAGCAACCGGAGTGACTCACAGAGCATCCCAGTTACGTCGAAGGCACTCAGGAGATAGCTTGAGCCTTAATAATTCCATGTTGTTAAACTCTGCAGATAAATTTAGCTGGTAGTAGGTGGAATGAGATGAATGTTCTTGAAAACATGTTTTCAATCAGGTTGGCAAAGGATGCTGTGCAAACTAAAAAATTACTAAATTCTCTGGCACATCTCTGGATCTAGTGTCTCTCTGTGGGACACAGAGACAGAAGTTCCGGTGTTTGGCTTGCTAGAAGAGGCTGACTGATGTAGAGGAGGCAAAGAGATTGCCTGGAAAAAAATATGGATACTAACTTCCCTCATGGTACCCTGATTGTTGCCATACTTGAGGTCACAGTTTAGTTACTAAGGCTGGATAAGACAATTAAAAGAGTCCAATTAATCATAGACGGCAGAAAAAGATTTCTTCATTATGGTTACATTGGGAAGAGGACCCAGTTACTGGATCTGGGATAACAGCCTTGTACCCCAATGGGTCAGGATTGGCCACCTGTCCTCAGTAAGTCACACATACATGTGTGGAGGTGTCAGTTCTCTTTTTCCACCATGTGGCCTTTTGGGATTGGACTCGGTTTGCCAGGTTTGCACACAGATGGCTTTACCCATGGAGCCATCCTGCCTTGTACTTGAGTAGCTTTTGAAGACAAATCCAACATAATTCTCGTCTTTTCTTTGTATAGGGAAGACTCCTCCTCTCCTAACTTTTTCAGATTCTCCTTTGTCCTTGATTTTCTGTAGTTGTGTTTGTGATTTGTCTGCCTCTCTCTCTCTCTCTCTCTGTATCTTTCTTGATATTTCCTGGATCTTTAGTTTGATGTCTGTTATTAGTTTTAGAATATTCTCCACAAATATTGCTTTAAGTAAGTTTGCCACTTCTGTTATTCTCACACCCATGGTCCTGTGAGGATTCTTGGATATTTGCATCATTTTCTTCAGTCTTTATTCTAGTTACACTTCCATTGCTGTGATAGAATATTCTGACGCAAGTAACTAAAGGGGAAAGGTTTATTATTTGGCTTGTGTTTTCAGAGCGATAGAGTCCATCACGGTAGGGAATACATACTGACAGGCAAGCAAAGGCATGGAAAACAGGAGGCTAGCTGCTACTTTGCAGCCACACTGGGGAGGAGGAGGGAGAGGGGGAGGGGGAGGGGGAGGATTCTTGAGGCCCACCCCTAAGGCCCTCCTCCAGTGACCTATTTCCTCCAGTAAACTTCCACCTCTTAAAGGTTCCATAATCTCCCCAACAATGCCAGAAGCTGGGGACCAAGTGTTCAAACACATGAGCTTGTGGAGGAACAATTCACATCCAAACCACACAGTCTTCTGTCTCTTTGACTTGCAATTTAAGGCATTTCTGTTGTGTAACTTTGCCAGTTCTTACCTGAGTCCTGTCTAGCCCATGGATGGGTTTATTCAACACATCCTTCCTTTCTAGTAGCCATATATATATAATCCACAGGTAAAAGAATCTGGTGTGAGAACAGCTTTCCTGTGGGGGTTTTATGTTGATCTGTGTAGAGGTTTGGCTTGTGTTCCTGTTAGTTCACTAGAGAAAGGGGATATTGTTCTCATACCGCCCCAGATCCAATAGGCCTAGGGTTGCTGTGTTAAGAATATGACTCAGATGCCCTGGGTAGTCTGAGGTGCTGACAGGAAAATTGCACACTCTTACCTTCCCCGTGTTGCCAATGAGGCTGTATGGAGAGGGCAGCTGGGCTGCCACTGAAATTCACTGGTAAATTGACTTCTAGGCCCTGCCCTTTACTGTGATGAAGAGACTAGTTGGGAATGCACCTAGTGAGATCTCACTAAAACCTGTAGCCCTGTGGGATGCTGGCCAAAACATGTTTGAAGGCCATCCTGAGAGTGTCAGGAAAACTTCCTGAGAAGGCATTAATGGCTGTGTGTGAGAAGGCCAAAAGAAAAGGAAAAAGAAAGAAAAGAAAAAAAGCAGCTCTTGAACCAGTGATGGAGCCCCTCCTACCTGCAGCATCTTTCTGGTGCCCTCTACCGACTAAGCCCGATACTGCACAACTGGCAAAAGAGGAATGTGGATAGGTTACAGCTTTGTATCACAATTTAGTGCAGAGAAGGGTGAATTTAGGGTTGAAAGGCAGCCATTCAGGAAAACACACAACTTTCCATTATACACAGATTATGTCTGTTCATTTCTAAGGCCTGTTCATTATGTTTTCTGTGTAGTTTTTCAACGTTGTTAGGGCTGACCTTGAACTTCACAATGTAACCAAAGGTGGTCTTAAACTCACTATGCAGCTGTGCTAGTTAGATATATAGATGACAATTGAAGGCTGAGCTCTCGGTACTTCTGTGAAGAATTAGCAGTTAAGACAAGCCCTGGGAAAACCAGAAGATGGTTTGATTGATGTGAGAAGACCTAGTGAGTAAGTCCATTCCCTGGGTAGGAAGATAAGAGGCAGGGAGCTGGTTCATTTTTTTGGCATTCTTTAACGTATTTTGGCAAACTTGCAGCCTGGCAAGTGAAGTTTGCTCCTCTCTCAGCATCCCCTATGATAATGGTGTGGCCAACTAGTTCCCTAGACTCCTAGTGTTGGTATGAGCTCTCCTGCAACTGAGTAATCATAAACTGCTCGGTTGTGAATTTATTGGTGACATGCAGAAACTACAACACTCTGGTTCTTTTGAAGAAGCAAAATTAGAAATTATGATGAGAAATCTGACATTCACACTTCAACCAGGAAGAGCACAATACATTCGTGTACTGTCGTTGCTATGGTTAGGTTCAAGTGAGAGTGAGCTTTCCTAACCATTAGCCAAAGGCTATAAGTGTGTGCACCCTCGTGTGGTTATGGGATACACAAGTGTTCTACCTGGTTAACCTGAATGGTCTAATTGGAACAAATCCTAGTGACACTCCAGTTCTATATCACTAAGGCATTGCCAATCTTACCTTCACTTTTGTTTTATGCCTCTCCATACCTTCTCAGGCTCCCCTGCCTCCCAGGAATCACTGTGCTGAACCAGAGATGAAATGGAGAAGGCTGTGCATACTGGGCACAGAGTTGGCATTTGCTATGCGATTAGGTAGGGATCAGCCAGGAACCCTGCACAACACACAACCTTCAAAATGAAAAGGGTTTTATCTTCCAGGGAAAATTTTCCTCTCTGTCTGCTTGTTCTTACATCCCCTGCCTTGGGTATACTGGCATCTTTCCCCCTCCACTCCGAGACTTAGCTCATGATTTTTCTTTGAAACTGAAATTCAACTGGATTCCCAGATGGGCACATTCCTCTCTAAATAATAGCATCACGTTTCAAATCCTTATTGTGCTAATGGTGTTTTAATGGCCTACAGGAAAACTGAGGACCTGTCCTCCCTGCTCTCCCTCCTCCCCAGTGTCACCAAGAAGACCGAGTCCAGGATTTATGGTATATCCCTTGGGATGAGAACACACAAACGGAAGCCAGGCAAATGGAAACTGTATATTCAGTGAGATTTTCCCAACTGTTGCCTGGTCATTTGAGTTTCTGCTCTGAAAGGCATCTTAGAGCACCCAACCTCATCTTTGCTGTAGGAAAGAGCACTTCTTGGTAGTAGCAACTTTGGGCAACCTTGAGAGATGTTTCCTGTTGGGTTCCTAGTGTAATCTCTTACTTCTTTCCTGAATAAACAAATAAAGGGGATTTTTGCTTTAGTGGTGATGATGCACCACTGATAATCCAATACCGATGGTGACTTTGCCACTAAAATTTATGACAATATTTTTTGGAGGCATCCTCCTGCCTCTAACTCCTGGTTTTGGGATTATAGGGGTGCACCAACACTCCTGGTTTTTGTAGTGCTGGAGATTGAACTCATGCTAGGCAAGCATATTACTTACCAAGCCATATCTCCAGCAAAACCTTTTATCATATTTACGGGACAAGAGTTAAACTCTTCATGTGAAAAATCAAACCAATAGCTTCAATATCTAAATGAGTGTTTTCTATCCAAGTTATTAACATATAGAGAGACTTCCATTCTTATTTTTAAAAATGCCTAAAAACATTGTTTCATAATTATACAATTTCAAGCACCCGAGGATTTTATTTAAAGACTGAAATACTAAATGAAGTAAATGATTAATAATTGTCTGGGGGAAAATAAAGCATTATGAACAAAATTAACGCACAGTCTTCCTTACGTGATTTAAAAACAGCTCCCACAGAGGCGCTCCAAAGATGCTTTTGTCAGAAGCAGTTGAAAAAAAAAAAGAATACTTCTATTGGTTGGATATCAAGTAACGCTGATTAAAGTTACTTATTTTATAATCAAACACCCTTGCTAATATGAATTGCCAGCAATTTTTCTTGGGTAGATCATTCCCAATTTGCCTCTGTGCATGTAAAACCAGATGTGCAGTGGGATCCTTTATTCACTCAGTGGTTGCTGATGGAGCATCTGCTCAGAGTGTGGAAATATGGCTGCACAGGGACCTTTGTGAACTTAGAGTAAGGGATTGTGAGGTCAGGGCACGGAAAACAAAAACAAGTGTCTCTGACAAACTGATTGGAAACCATTCATATTAGCCAAACATTTCTACCTTTGGAGTGAATTTTTAACTTTTTCCCCAAACACACAATACCACGCAACACGATAGTCCTCAGAAATGCTGGGGCATACATCCATGAACAGGGTCAGGGTGAGGACTGCTGTGATGGGTCACCTGTGCCCTTTGGCATGGATGCTTCTGCACACGTGGCCACAGATGATCTTGTCAACCTGTGTTTTTTTTTTTTTTCAAATGACCTTTGACTGACTCTTGGATAGAAAAACAGAATCATGTTTTCATGAAACATTTACTCATACATACATGTGTTCTTTATTTTTCTTTCCGATTTTTTATTCTTTGACTATTTCGTGCATAAATAAAATGAATTTATGTGCTATTCCTTGTGTATTTCTGATCCCATCCTCTTCTTCCCAGTCGATCTCTCTCTTATTTTCATGTATTGTAATTTTTTTTAAATTTTTTTTATTATTTATTCGACTGTGTGCATGTGTATGTGCGCGCGCGTGTGTGTGTCTGTGTGTGTGTGTCTGTGTATGTGTAGAACCACGGACGAACTCGCGAACCACCATGGACGCCTCCACTTCCTTCTGCCCCGGGATTCACAGGCTCCGCCCTACCAGGACCAGAAGCGCAGGCCGCCCCCGCTTCCGCCTGGCGTCTATACGTGGGATCTGGGATCCGAACTCAGGACCTTCCGCTTGCAAGGCGGAGGCTTAACCCCTGAGCCACCTCTCCAGCCCATTTTCATGTATTGTAATGCATGACCCACTGAGTTTCATCTGGTTTGCCTGTATTGACGAATGCCTGAGTGTACATACACAGATTCTATGGTGGCATATTTTTAAAGTAAGAGATGGGAACAAGTTGGAAAAGCAAAGATAAGGGTGAAGGATCACAGTGACTCTTTTTCAGGAGATTGAACATCCTCTGAGCTTAATATTGAGTTCTTTTTCTGCACAATCTAATGTCATAGAAAGTTGAAATGTATCTATCCATTCCGCAAATAATTATTAACATTGTATCAAACACTGTGCTACCTGTTAAGGAAACAAATAGCCACACAGGTAAATACATAGCTACAAAGCCTGAGGAGAAGCAGATGATAAGTGCAGAATGTGGAGGTGGGGGCTGCTGCAGAGTGCAGGACCACCAGGGATGGCTGGATGGAGGAATAGTACCTGTCATAGATACAAGTGTCAACTTGACCGTTGAGGGTTTGAGCTCTGGACACCTTTGTAAAGAATTAGTAGTTGAGTTAAGTCTCTGAGTGAGCCTGCAGGAGATTGTCTAGTGACAGGGAAGGCCTAGCCCATGGTGGGTGGGACTGGTCCCTCGACAGGCGAATAAGATGGAGTAAGCTGGTTAAGGAAGTTGGCATTCTCTGGTATAACTGGTCTGACATGCTGGTCTGGCAGGTGAGGATTATCTCTTTCTCAGTGGTCCTGTAGATAGGTTGCAGCCAGTTCCCTTTGCTCTTGGTGTTAGTATAAGCTTTCCTGCCAAGCTGGACAAGGAACTGTATCCAAGAATTGTAAGAGAGAATAAAACCCCATAAACCGTTTGGTCATGAATTTATCAGCAACCATGCAGAGTAATTGCAACAGAGCCTTTGAGCAAGGATGAGAAGCTGAGTGGGGAATGTCTGTCTGGGATGGAGGGAAGGAGGCCAACAGGCAGGAGGAGCTGTGTGTGGGACACAGCGTTTCCTCATTAATCACTTCATCCTATGGACACTTCCCAACGTCTGAAGGAGAAACACAACATCCCCTGATATCAGAACCTCTCCTTCCTCACTACAGTCTGGCCAGAAATATGTCAAAATGAGAAACTTTAGAGAAACAGATATTTTTTTTTGGCCTCTAAACATAATTCTCAGGAGATTTTCCCCAAGGTGGCCAGTTCACAATTAATCTTTTTCATTATCCCAGACAAATTTCCAAACTTTAGTAACATTGTAAAATATGCTCTGATGAAATACAGTTCCAAAGATAAAGCAAAGAGCAACTGAGGTCCTCAAAACATTCCTGTTAAAGAAAAAGGAGTGGGATCAATTCACTTCACTGATGGCATGTCACTGTGAGGTCCTCCATGCCCACCCTGCACTCTGTGCCCTAAGGGTCAATTGTGTGGAGAGGTTAATGAAGTCAACTGCAGTCTCTCTGTCCATGTTTAACTAATTCTGCGGCCATTTAACTGTAATTATAATGTAAACGATATGTGTGTGTGTGTGTGTGTGTGTGTGTGTGTGTGTGTGTGTGTGTGTGTTGTATTCTCTCTTTCTTTTTCCTTTTTTAAAGCCTAAGGGATACCAAAGTCATCTTTCTTTCAGGGCTGATTAGCTTCATGAAGGCTGCCCACCAGCCATAGGTTATTAATAGTCCTTTCTGCATCAGGTTCCTTGAAAGGATGTGCCCTTGAGTTCAAGGAGAGAGGAAAGGACCCGCTCTATGGGGGGTATCTCACTGTCACCCCTCTGCTGCCATAGGGAGTGGGGGCTTTATGCAGGCTGGTGAGCTCATTCCGTAGGTACTGAAAGCACCTCTATTGAAGCTCAGCATTTGATCTCAAACCTTAAGTAAGGGGCACAGCATGTCCTCACCTTTGCACACTCCGGAAGAATGCCCCAGGGAGGGAAAGTCGCTTCCACAGAAGGTTGATTCTCTGTCTCGCAGTTGCCATTGACTGGTCTCCCTAACGGCAGAAGCAGAGTCAGCTGCCTTTACTGTCCTCTAAGAGTGGCCAGCTCTTGACCCCTTTCCGTGGCCCTCCTTCGTGCAGAGGGGAATCCATTGTTCTAGTGTTTCTAAGCAGAGTTCTGAGTTGGGATCCTCACAGCCACTTTACTGTGGGAAACTGATGTGAGAGCACAGACCAAGAGGGGTATGGCCAGTCTGGCTAATTTCAACAAGTAGGCCCATTTCTTAATATGTTATTTCAAATTTATATAATTGAAGGCACCTCTTTGATCCTTTTCTTAGTTTCCTTATTTATAGATCATGTGGCATGCTTTCCAGTGCTCTCAGAAGCTGCTGTGACTATATCTATTCTAACCTACCAACTTATTTCCCTACTTATTATCTATGTATGTATGTATCTATCTATCTATCTATTTATCTATCTATCTGTCATCTACCTATTGTCTATCACTTATCTATCATCATCTCTATTATCTATTGCTTATCTATTATGTCTATCACCTATTTTCTATTATTTATACCTATATCTATATCAATATCTTTTATCTGTTAATTTATGTTTATTATAATCTAACAAATGTCTGTTTATCTTCTTTCTATCTATACTTGTATCCTGTATCTAATATATTACCTAATTTATCTCTGTATCATTGTGTCAAAGCAATTCCAAGAAAACTCACAACACATTCCAGATATGAGCATAACGAAGACTTTTAAAGTATTTTATTAATAGCATTTATCTTAAAATAAGACAACAACTTATTGGTCAACACATGGACTTTTAAAATTTATTTAATTAACTTATGGCATGGTGTGCGTATGTGTGTGTGTGTGTGTGTGTGTGTGTGTGTGTGTGTGTAAGAGGCCATTTGAGTTGTGTGTGCCTGTGGAGGGTCAAGGGTGACATCAGGAATCATCTGGATTGTTCTACCTCTTTATTGCTTTGCCCTGGATTTTCTCAGTTTCTACCTTCCAGGGCCAGAAGTGCAGGCCACATCTGCCAAGCATTTGTATATGGGATCTGGGATTTGAACTCAGGTCCTTTTGCTTGTGAGGCAAAGTCTTTACTCCCTGAGCCATCTCCCCAGTCCAACTTTAGATACTTTTAACCCTGATTTCAACATCAATTAGCTTTTGGACTCTGAGCATGAAACTTAATTCCTCAAGTTGCCTGTTTTCTCACCCATACTGTGGAGATACTGATTATGCCTACTTTTTAGAGTTATGAAAAGTGCTATGGAGTATGTGCAGTGCTCAGCAAGATGTCTGGTGCTATGCTCAGTAAATAAGCGCTGGTGTTATCATTATTACTTTATTTGCATCAGCCCAAGCCTACATGGCTGTTACCAAGTCTTCCCTTACATCATATTTATAAACTTGGATTTTGAATACATACATAAGAACTTTAAACATGTATGCTAAATTTTGTCCAAGTTAAATTTTGGCCAAGAGTCTCATTGCTTCTTTCACTCCATATGTAACAATCCTTTCTAGTTTTGAAGATTGGTAAACATATGACCAGTATTGCTGCTGAAAGCAATTGGACACAGTCAATATGTGTTTTCATCTGTGCCACTAGTGTCAGAATTGTGTGCGTTTGCAGCCACACATGTTTTCCGTGACTTCTGTCATTTCTTTCACTCGTGTACCCTGGTTGTTCCTGAGTTTTATGCTGCCACTGACCTGTGATTTGATCTCCTGATGTTAATGGACTCTTTTATCTCCTCAGACTGGAAATTAGAATACCTGGGGTGCCACACTCGCTTTCTACCAATGCACTTAAGGTCTCAGTAGCTACAGTGTTGTACTTGTAAAAATGAGCAAATGTTTGCCCTTTCCATCCTCTGTATGTGTGTGTCTGTGTGTGTGTGTGTGTATGTGTGTGTGTGTATGCATGTTTGTGCATGCATGTGGAAGTCAATATTGTGTGTCTTCCTTAATCACTTTCTACCTTGAATCTCTCACTGAACCTGGAACTCTGATTTGGCTAGACTCGGCTGCCACCCGGTCCCAGAGATCCTCCTGTGGGTCCTCAGACACGTCCCACAGACAAGCTGCCACACTTCCCTTCGTTTTTTTTAATCTGGGTTCTGGGCATTGAATTCAGATTCTCATTTGCATGGCAAGTACTTCACTGACTGAGTCATCTCTCCAGCCTCCCTTTCCATGATTTAATAAAGATGAATTACTGTGAATAATTACAGTGGAAGTATCACATTCATATCAGTCACAGAGAAATCCTACCTCTATTCACTACCCGAGCAATTAAATGTTAGTCAGAGATATTTCTGAGCAGTCAGTGGATATGAAACTAGGTCTATGCCATTGCCACAGGCATTTTGCTCACGGACTCATGCACAAGGCTGGCCTCATCATTTGTACAAATCCAAAAAGCAACACCAAGAAACGATTAACTTGGTCTTCGAAGCCGACATGCATCTTCATGAACTGCTTCTCTCAGCAGGGCTCTGATCAGCTCCCGATTGCGAGGATACCGATGTCACAGAAACGGCCTGAGGATGCATCTGAAAAGAACATGCTTTTAGTTGGGATCACAACACTCGGAACTCCAACAGATATTTGTCGCTCTGTGCCTAACGGATGGGCTAAGCGTTGTTATAAAACAGCCGCAAGGAGGCTGTGTGCCAGGCCTTGGAGCCTGTGGCAGGCCGTGAATGTGAACTGAGGAAGAGGAACGTGACCTTGCCAGCAATGAGCTCATCTGCCGCATCTTTGACCATGAGCTCTCCTGCTAACAAATCCCAGGTCTGACTCATCTCTTACCAGCCCTTCACCTGTTCCTTTTTGAGGTTCCCACCAAACACTGTGTGTGCTCTTGATGAATTCTCAAAATAATCACAACAATAACGACAGCTAGGAGTGTAGTGAGCGTCATACGCACCACGATATACTGTGACGGATTTGTGCATGACTCTTTAGTTATCCAATGATAGACAGAGCCTCAGGAATACATATCACTATATAAGAACATTATACATACACAACAATATACAACTGTATAATATAATGATATATATAATTGTGCATAGTATATATTCATTAGGCTATAATTGCCAACTCTTTATTGAGTATCAAATCTAAAATCCAAGGACAGAAACAGCTTTATATTTGACCATGCGTCACAATGGTTCTGGGATCTTTTTTTAAAACCATAGTTTTTAGTCAGCATACAAAGTAATGGGTCTGTGCTCGCTTTGGCAGCACATGTACTAAAACTGGAATGGGAAAGATTGGCATGCTCCTGGGCAGAAAGTAAGGGTTTTATAATAATATTTTCATTCATATTTATTACATTTGTTCCCCCATTACACTTTCTTGACCCTCCTCTACCCACTGCTCTGGCACCACCACCCCAGATAGTTTCTTTTCTTCATGCACACACATGCAGACACACACACACATACATACACACACATACATACACACATACACACACATATACACACACACACTTCAAGTTATGCATGTATATGTATATATTTCTCATGTCTCATATATATCACATATAGAGAAAATGTTATATTTTGACCGGGGGGACTCTACAAAAACAAGATGTCTGAGCACCTTATTCCAAGTAAAGAACACACAAGTAGAACACAAAAATATTAACCTCACTCTGTGTCCTCTAAACATGGTCACTGAGAGAATTTTGCCCATTCAGTTTCCCTTTAGCAGCTGTGAATTTTTAAACATAATATAAATGTAAAGCCCACCATGTCAGTAAGATCTTTCCTGATTCCCTTTTTAAAAAATTTAGCCCACTTCCACCCATGTCCCCATTAATGCTGAAGTCATTTCCATATATTTTTCCTACTTTCTACTTACTAAGTACCATTTAACTAACCAGAGTAATGCGTTCATCCACCTTCACTAGCAGGGCAGCTTCTCAGAGACAGATCAAGGTGTGCACCTCTCACAACAGGACCACCAGCTCCAGGAAAAAGTACTAGGTATAGGGGAACCTTTGTGGTGGTGCTGCTGCTGGGGATCAAACCCAGGTCTTCGTCGTGCTAGGCAGCTGCTTTTACTAAAGTGCTTCATTCCCAGCCCCGAGCACCCTTCCCTGTCTGATATGAAAGCATGAACACATGCGAATGCATGACTGGGAGAAATAGTGGAAGCACGCTTCCCAAGTGCACTGTGGCCAGTCACAAAACAGTGCGTGGCAATGTTGTGCCAGAGAAATATTTCTGATGGTTTGACCCTTGGGGCACCACTTAATGCCCCCTGGGTTCTCTGCATTATACACTGAGTTGGAGGTTTGCAGCACCAAAGCCCACTGTGTCTGGAGCCATCTAGGCTAAGAGCAAGTGCCAGACACAAAGAGGTGATGAAGAGACTCCCTGCCCTTAAACAGGTTCAGCAGGAATACTCCCTCCGTAAACACACTCAGCTATGGGTTTAGTACTTAAGCAGAAACTTGTCCACATTACCAGTTCTGGGACTTGTTCAAGGCTGTGTCCCGAAGCTTCCAGATCCCATCTTTCCACCACACAGATTGCCTAATTTTTGAACTTTTGAAGAGTGGAGTGCTGCTTTCAGTGCCATTTAGTCATTTCCCACAGCTCTTCAGCCCTTTAGAGCAGCTCTTAAACTTACATGGATCATTTTTGGCTGTGAGGACTTGGCTTTCTATTTCTGTTCAACCGCACAAAATGGAAGTCTTCTTGATATTAATGATGAAATCATGCAACACACTCTAATTGTCCAACTGGAGATTGCTTTGAAGTCGTTCTTGAATTCCCTGATGTCTTTATAAATCAGACAGTGGATGTGAATATAAAAATTTGGAAAATACACAGAAAGATGTGAAATCTTCTTATGAAAATTAAAAGGGATAATGGAGATTTGAAAAAAAAAATAAAGCCCAAGTGTCAGGATTCAGGAGACTTGGTCTCACGGGCAGATTTGTCGATGATTAGCTGTGGAATCCCCCATAGAACTATAGAAGAGTCTTTTGGGAAAACTGACTATACTTATCCAATCCAAAGGCTGTTGTGATTTTGTTGAACACTAGAGAGTAATGGTGGATTGGTAGGAAGAGGGGGTTAGAAGGGCTCTGATTCCTAAGCTGGCTTTGCATGAACTCTACTCTCAAAAGACACACATACAGCTTTTGCTTTATACGTTCTCAGTATCTCAGTGACTACTAAGCCACGTGCTTCTATTGGTAAGCTGATTTGTCTGCAGTTCAACTGAGGTTCAGTCTAGAAGTTAAATTTTTGTTTCGTTTCAGGGTTTGTTCTTGACCAAATGATCCTCCTGCCCCACGACTCTTGGCCTGAAGTTTAAAAAGAAAGGAATAAAGTTGGTCTTCTTAGGTATTTACTGAGTGGAAATCACTAAGATCTCTAAACTGAAACTCATCTCACTTAAATGGCAGACTACATTAAACACAAAAAGCAGGAGCAGGCAGAAGACGACTGTGTTTGTGGTACAAACAGTAACTGTGAATCTGTCTCATTATTTGGACATGAGGGTGGGCGATGCTGGAGGAAGTAGGTTCCTGGAAGATATATTCTTGTCGTGCCCCTTATTGTACTCTTTCTTTCTGCTTATTGTCCACTCTGATGTGAATCACCAACTCTGCCACATGTTTTGGCTGCCAGGATGTTCAGCTCATGATGTTCATCTGTGCATAGGGCCAAGCAGTTATGGACTGAACTCTCTAGAACACCACACCAAGATAAAAATCTTTCCTTGTTTAGATTTCATTCTGCCATGTACTTTGGCCAAAATAGCACAAACTGACTAATATACAGCTGTTCAGTTACATAGCTGAGAAAATTAGGCACTTACTACAATGATCAGAACCAAAGGAAACTCCACTACCCCATCTATTGAGAAGCTGGTGTTAGAATAAGGTTTGACTTGTTTAAGTAGAGAAAAATATTACCATGTGCAAAAGGAAACACATGGAGGACAATGTAGGCTGGGCTGGCTGGGGTCTCTACTTCAAGCCTGTGGGTCACCTGGGCTTAGGGTCAAGCTACCAGTTGTATTCAGGTCTTCTCCACGTGTCTTTCATCATTAGAGAACAAGTAGTTAACCAGGATACCTTCTCATGGGAAAGACAAATCAAGAGCTAAGCTGATCTGCACAAAAATATTTGAGGCCTTGGCTCCAATCACTTTTTCTAACACTGACCATACCAAATCATCATCGCCAGCACCTGCATCAGCTGGGGCGAGAGGCTTACTTTATCTACAATAGGGATCATAGAAGTGATTGGCAATATTAACCTCACAGATATTCCTTTGGTGGAAAAATGACATTATGTTTAAAAGATTTAGGGAAATTCGTTCACAAGATCTAAAGGTACATTAAATGCCCCAGGGAATTTGTTTGGTTTTGTCTAGCATAGTGTTTCCTAAATTTAAGTAAACATAGTCTATTTTACATCTATCACAAAAACTCATTTGCCCCACAGAACTATACTTTTTGCTGAATGCACATTGGAAAGGTTTGCTCCAGAACGTGCAGCTACATAATATCAAAGGCCCTGGCACAGATCAGATGGACCTTCCTTTGTCTCCTGGCTCAGAATTATCTTGAGCCTTTGGAATTCTCAGGTAGGCAACTCTTAGACAGCACTAAGTTGAGAGATGATCCTGAGTTCTGGAGATAGCTGGGCAACTTGTACGGTTTTGTCATGAGATAGGAGTAGATGCAGGAAGGTGGGGCCAGACAAAATCTGGTAGAAAATTCCCGTGACAGGATCTGCAAGTCTGCTAATAATGTTTTGTCATCTGTAGTCAGGTTCTGCTTAGGGTGAGGCTGAGTGTGAAACCTCTTCTTGGCGAGAGAAAATCATGAATGTGGATTTGTAGGGTTGTTCATGTGTTTTGCCCTTCTGTCTTGAGCATATTTAGCAATGCCTAGATGTCTTTTTACCATGGACGCAAAGCCCTATATTATATAAGGAATGAGAATATTCTGGTTTAACATTAAGAAAGAAGCTCATTCACGTTACCTAGGAAAATGTAGTTAGTTGATGTCATGGTTTGAAATGTGTCCCTCACAGTCTCATGTATTTGGGATAGTCATGGCACCTTGAGAGGTGGAGCTATGAAAGGAAGGAGTGGGCCTTGAGGTAACTTAGTCTCACCCTACCTCCAGGAGGAGTCTGCCTTTGCAGCAAGCAGTCTGGTAGCTCTCAGCCTCTTGGATGGGAGGGACACAGCCTGACTCCAGCTTTGGCCAGTCAGCCATGCCGCCTCCGCCACGAAAGACTATATCTTCCCTCTGGAACCATAAGCTGAATAAATCTCCCTTTGTCCTTTAAGTTGATTGACTTGGGTGCTCTATCACAGCAATAATTAAGAGTAACCATTACAGTTGATAAAAGGAGCCATGCATGGAGGAGGAAAGTGACAGAATCACGAAATGCAAGGAGAGAAGCTCAGAGACGAGGCAAACAGAAATACCACATTAAGAAAGAAATTTAAAGATCATACACTGATTATGGTCATCTGAGGACAAACAGAGTGTTGTTTTAAGATTCTTGTTCCATGCTTGGTTTTGTGGGATTTAGGGACAATTGTGTTTGTGGAACACTGGATTTTTAATAAAGGAGTTCCGTCCCCAAAGGACATGTGAAGTCAACGTTGCCATAACACCCACAGAATGTTAGAAGGTCAGAATAGGCAGGATTTCAAAGACTCTATATCCCAATGGTATAATTTTTTAAATAAGAAAGTTAAGGCACAGAGCAAAGCGAAGCTAAAGATTATTCAGAATGTATCCATCTTAGTTTTCAGTATAGGGGACTTGCAGAGGCAGTAGTAGTAGCAGTAGCAGCAGCACTAAATGGATTAATGTGCCTCAGTCATTGATTAGTCAGACACAGCTGGAAGTAGTTTACATGGATCATCCCTTATGACTTATAGCAGCCTCTGAGTAGCTGCCCCCATTGCATAGGTAAGGAAATCGAGGCATGAAACAGTTAAGGAACCTGCCCCCAGGATTACATGCACTAGAGATAAGGTATACCATAAAGCAGTTTCTTAAACTGTTAGTTTCATCTTCAGCTTGATGAATGAATACAGGACCTAACAGCTCAAGGTACCAAGGGACTTACTTCTTCTTGCTTACCTTCATGGTTGTACTTCATAGCACGATTTGGCAGAAGCATTCCTGCCAACATGAGGAGTCAAGGGAACTGAACACATCATAGCCATAGGAGTTGCTGAGAAAGGGAAATATATTCCAGTTAATATTCCAAAGTGTTGAAGACCCCCCCCCTTCCAGGGGATGCTTCTCAGCTGTTGACAGATATTGGTCAAATTGTTTCCATTAAAAAGTATTGATTTTAAAAACTAACAACTTAAAACAGCCACACACAAGAAATGGTTCACAAAACATTCTTCTTTCCTTCTGAAGGTTTTACAATACATTGGTATCATTAGCCAGTCTTTTACTATTAAACATAAATGGCCCTATTGGGACATTACCTTACCTTTGTCCTTTGGGACAAAGAGCTCTGAGATGGTTCTTCTACCACTGATCAGGACTGGGGTGGCAGGTGGCAGGTGGCAGGCATAATATTAATTTAGCTTTCTGAGCTTTTTCAGCAGACTTGGTAACCTTGCCAGTTCTGGAAGCCTTCTTTTTTTTTTTAACATTTTTTATTATTATTTCTGCTCATACAAACTTAGTAGGTACACCGGTTCCCTCCCTCCCTCCTCCTGTCCCCACCCCCCCTGTTTCCCCTCCCCTCGCCCCTCCCTTCCCCATCCCCCAGTGCCTCCCCCCCAACCCCCGGAGAATCCTTTAATGTGCATGCCAGACTCTCCTCTGGGCCCTCCTCTCCGATGTCATGCAAGGACCCAGTGGCATTTCCCTGAATCCTTTCCTGTGTTGCCCTTAAGCATAGGAACACTACTGTGGCTGTCAATCCCTTGCCTCCAAGGATCTTGGTGCCTTTAGCAAATGCTAGACTTTGTGGGGTCAATAGTGTGTTGGACATTGCGCGGAGCATGCAAAGTCCAATTATGATTGCTTCGGCCCCAACTTGTGTGGAGTATCTTGTATATCATTGCTCCTCCCATCCTTGTGCTCTTACACTCTTACCGCCCCCTCTTCCGCAAATTTCCCTGAGCTTCAGGATGGGGAGAGATTAGTATGGCCTCCTTCTAGGTGGTTGATATAGAGTCTCTGAAGTTCTGGATTATGGTTTGTTGATTTTCTTTTGCAGTTTTGCTGCTCCTGCAATGCCCTTCGCTCCATCCTGATGGGCATTGTATGTCACCCCCTGGCCAGAGACAAAAAGCTGTTAAACTGGAGTCTTGTTATAAGAGCACATTCAAAGGTAGATGTAATAAAAGTAGGAGACCACAGTGAGGGAGGGTCAATCACCCATTTGCAAAATGGTTACTTTTTATCTGCCAGACTATATGCCCTCCCCTTCTGGTGAGATCATACCCCTTCAGTTGTAAATGATCAGGAACGAAAGTCTGTGAACTTAATCAGATGTCTCATTACTTATTTAGTCCTTGATGGAGGCCTATTTTCTCTGCTGTACCATGGTCCCCTCTCTCCTTGTTTCTGGTGTGGCCCTCCTACTCCATCCCTCCTGTTCATAATCCTTGCAATTACTGTAGGAATTACATAGATTTATCTTTGAGTGTCTCTAGGTGGGCTGGGTGGGTTTGGTACTAGGAGCCACCTATTAGGGAGTACATATGGTGCTTAATTTTCTGGGTCTGGGATACTTCACTTAATATAATTGTTTCTAATGACATCCATTTCCCGGCAAATTCCAGTAATTCATCATTTTTGATGGCTGAGTAGTACTCCATTGTATAGATGTACCACAGTTTCCTTATCCACTCATCAACTTTTGGACATTTGGGTTGATTCCATGACTTTGCTATTGTAAACAGTGCTGCTATGAACATGGTTATGCTTGTGCTATCGAGGTGAATTTTTGCTGTATGTGGGGTTATTCTCAGAAGTGAAATAGCAGGGTCATATGGCATTTCAATCTTTAATTTCTTTAAGAATCTCCAGACGGCTCGCCAGAGTGGTTGTATGAGCCTGCAATGTAGGAGAGTTCCCCTCTCTCCACATCCTCTCCAGCATTTGTTATTGTTTGTATTGTGGATTTTTCTGGCAGCCTTCTTGACTACAGCCTTGATAATGAGGCAGCAATGGTCTGCCTCATGTCCTGAACAACTAAATGATCAAGAGGAGGACAGTCAGAGCTGCTCTCCACACACATAGACTTGCCTGGAATCACGTCAATGATGGCAGCATCTCCAGACTTCAAGAACTTAGAGCCATCTTTCAGCTGTCTAGGAAATAGCCACGCCCACCATGAACTGGTGTTGCATGGCACTTTCCTTTGAGTGTCACAGCTGCCATCTTTGTCTAATCATCTGTAACTATTTGCAAGAGACCATCAAGATCACACCTGTTGATTGCTGACATTCCACTCAGAGACAGAGCAGGTGGTGAGGATCATTGGACCCTGATGTGGGTCCAATGAGGGGAGTTACCTGGAGTAACTCCAACTTTAACTATGTGATCCTGCCCTAATTGTACTTGCAGACGCCCTGAAGTTCTTGTGGTCTCAGGAGGAGTGCTGCATTTATGTTCTCATAGGGAAGCCAAAAAAACAAAAACCAAGTTCACGTGGCCAAAGAGATGACTTAGCAGGTAAAAGCTTTTCCCAGGCAAGCTTGACAACTTGAGTTTCATCTCTGGAGTCCACCTAAAAGACAGGAGAGAATCAACTCCTGAAAGTTGTTCTCTGACCTCCACCCTTGTGTTACGATTTGTGTACCCACATATACAGATAATACTATGAATCATGACATTTTAAAAAAAACTCAGTTGAGTGGAAGGAACATAATGGTCACGAAAAGTCAAGGCAAGTCAGAGGAAAGTCAGCGAGAGACTAGATTTGGACATGAGATATGTAAGCATTGGATCTACTCTTCCATTACAAAGTGGTCAGTCACTATCACCCCAGCTGATTCTGCGCGGGACAAGGGAAGTTCCACTTGCCCTGCCTAGTGAGAATCTGGAACTGGGTCCCTTTTGCTTTAAGGAGTAGAGAATAAAAAATGAATCCATCATTATGTACTGTACAATATTGAAACAAAATCCAGAAGAACTGGGAGGAACAGTACATGTCTGAAAACAAGCTCCTTTGGAATTTGAGGTAAAATTTAAGAAATAGAGTGTGGAGATGGCTCAATGGATAAAGAACTCACATCTCCAGCTCTCACCTAAAGCTGGGTACAGTAATGCATGTCTGTGATACTGGTGTTCCTACAGCAACAGGAGAAATAGACACAGGAAAACCCTTGGAAGCTTGCCAGCCAGCTAACCTACTATACACAGTGGTGGATGACAAAGAGACCATGTTTCAAATGAGGGGGAGGGTGAAAGCATGTTTAATGCCAGTCACATGTGCCCTGTAGCAAGTATGCACCCACACAATATATGCACACACACCATGGATACACATACCATACACAAATGTACACACACACACACACACACACACACACACACAAAACACTAGACATACACACACCATAGACACACCTACCATACTGCTGTGTGAGACTGACACAAGGTGTATTTTCTTCAGATTGGCAAAATAATGGTTCCACCAAAATTCAACTAGAGAATTAATTAGTGTACTGAGGTTACTTTCAGGCATATGAATGAGGGGGTCACATATAGGAACAGAGACAATTCAAAGGCAGCTGCAATCACTCTGCTCTCCAATCCCCGCCCCACCACAGCATGATGAATCATCACACTGCAATCCTGCAGCTATCTGCATGACTTGGGAAGATGGAGAGCCTCCTCCAAAGCAGTTGTTTACTGCTTTCATAACCTTGGGGAAAAGCTGAGTGATCAGGGACTGCCAAGTTTTGCAATTGTTTACTGAATCTTTAGACGCCCTCCTTAAGGATGAAATGTTTCAACATGGAGGAATTGCTACACAACAATGGGAGGGATTGCCTCCTATTTCTGTACAGTTCTGGAGATTAGAAGTCCAAGATCACCATATGGGCTATAGTTTCTCCCAAGGCCTCTCTGTCTTTGGCTTGCAAACAAATACTTGTAGCCAAATATAAGGCAACAGTCAGATTGGACAAGGACTTACTCTAATGGTCTCTCTTTGAAGATCCTGTTTCTAAATGCAGCCACATTCATTAAAAGAAACAAAAGAAAAGGTTTCAAAAGGCACAAGGAAATACAATGTACCCCAGAACACTCTAGAAAAGTGGGTCTATGAAAAACAAAGCAAAATCTCCCAAATTCCACTAGGCTATGATAAAAAAGAAAATTAAATGTATTAGAACTGGCAAGATAACTCAGCTAGTAAGGAACCTGCTCACAAGCTTGGTGCCCTGAGTTTGATCCCAGGAAGCCCTTATAGTGGAAGGCGAGAACTGACTTCTGAAAGATAGAACTTGATCATGTGACTAATATTTTGTGTACATCAAGGAGTTTTTGAGTACAGTATGTTGCTTGGGAATTTTTGTCTATTTTTTAAGTAAAGGCTGATACTTAATTTCATTGCATTTCAATTTACTTTTGAAATTATATTAGTTGCACAGTTTTTTATCTTTTATTTTCTGAAGCAATTGTTTGTTTTCTGACATCTGTCTGTCAGTGTATGCATGTACTTCTCTCCCTTCTTCTCTTTCTCTCTCTCAAATAGGTAAGTAAAATATTTTAAAAAGCAAAATTAAATTTATTATCTCTCAAATAAGTGAAATATTAAGAAAATTGAATTTATTATAACATGGCTATTGACTTTGCCTCCTCTCCACCTCCTGCTTCTCAGTATATTAGTCAAGACCCTTTTGGTTTCTCAGGCAAGTTTAGACATATTTTCCCAGGAACAGAAAGCCTTTCTATTAATTGCTTCAGAAAATAAAAGATGAAAAACTGTACAACTAATATAATTTCAAAAGTAAATTGAAATGCAATGAAATTAAGTATCAGCCTTTACTTAAAAAATAGACAAAAATTCCCAGGCAACATACTATATTCAAAAACTCCTTGATGTACACAAAATATTAGTCACATGATCAAGTTCTATCAATTTTAGTTATGTAAATGCACTTTGAAAAATATGCAAATAAAGTTTAGCAAATACTAGATTAAGAGAGAAAAAGATTTGTCAATTCAACCCACATAGGAAAAGCTCTTGAAAAAATGATTTATGATTAGAGAGAAAATATATAAGACTAGGACTAAAAATAATTTCTACAACCTGCAAAATTTGTAATCTAACAAAAATTATTGGCCTATAATCTATAGCAAGAAAAGATTGATGATACAACTTAAAATTCATCTTTCACATAATTGTTAATATTGCAAGGAAGCAAATAACAGTAACAACAAAAAAAGGTAGAATAGTGACAAATGCCATAATGAACTTTCTAGCACACACATACACACACACACACACACACACACACACACAAACACAGTGTAGGAATGGGAGTTCCAACTGATCTTCTGTTGCTGAGAAAAATATTCTGACTCAAGCAACTTAAGGGAGAAATGGTTTATTATTTTGACTGACAGTCCAGGGTGGATAGGATCAGTCCCTCATGGTAGGAATACATAGGGGCAGTCATGGTGACAGTCAGGAGGCTGGTTCAAACTGCACCAGCATCAGCAGACAGAGAGAACATACATGAAGCTTCCTTCGAGAAGGCTTTATTTCCCAAAGGCTCTATAACCTTCCCAAACAGCAGCACTAGCTTTTAAACATTTGACCTTTTGGGGGACATTTCACATTCAAGCCACCACAGAGGGAAGCTAGGGATTTGTAAGGAAATTTATGTGGAAAGACTAGAATGAGCTATGAGAACATTAGCAAAGTTAACTTAAAAGCTTACATAAGTTATCAAAAATAAATCAATATACAAAGACCTATCATATGTTCATAAACTAATAACAAACAGAAAAGGAGTTAAAATGAGAAATATGACTTACTTCATAATAGTATAAAACATATCCCTGGAAATTATCTGAAAAAGCTAAAGATCTTTATAGGGAAATTTCTTAAATTTATTGAAAAAATTTAAAATACCAGAGATATTATGGTATTCAATAAATATTGAATAAGGACTAATTAGGAGAGAGAAGTCAAACACAGAGGAAAAGTAACATAAATGGGCTGGATATCTTGTGATGCGACAGCTACTCAAATGGAATAATAGCTTCAATTCCACTAAATCTTAAAAAATAATTTACACTGAGCTTCAAGCATGACAGAACAATGTTTGATCTGTAGTTCTAAACTTACATAGAAAATTGAAAGTCAAAGAACTGCAAAAATTGTCCTGAAAAAGAAAAGGAAAAAATTATAATTTTTTCTAGTTTTTTACAAGCACATTGAGTAAATCATTCTTCCTCCTTCCCTCCTCTCCTTCCTCTCCCTTTTGCTTCCCTCCTTTCATCAATCTATCCCACTCCTTTCCATCCTTATGATGTCTGATTCTATAGGTCCCAGGGTTCCCTCTGGATAGTTTGCTTTATCGGGGGTTCAGGCCTCTGTGGCAAAGTGGCCCTTCCTTGGTCAAACCTTCTGTTAGGGGCACTCCCCTTCACCTGTCTAGCCCTAGCCCCCAAGGTTTCCAATGCACGTAATTATTACTCCTGAGATCCTCACTAGTCTATGGAAATGTGTTAGTATGTCAGCCATTGTGCAGGATTGGTAAAAATAAGTCTCATTGAAGTGAGATCCTGAGTACAACAGCCCTGCCTTAAGTGGACTGTCTTGTGCAGCAGGACCTTCCCTTCTTTGGCTCTTACAATCTTACTGACCCCCCATCTGCAAGGTTCTCTGAGCCTTGGGATTGGGATAGATTTGGTTGGCCTGATTCCAGGTAAGCGTTGCAGGGTTGCTCGTACTCTGCATTCTGGTTGACCGTTGTCTATTTCACTGTTCTTCCACTACACTAGGTTGTGTTCTGTCTGTGTCTCCTTCTGTTGTAGAAGCTTCTAGATTGAGTGCTGAGTGTTTTTCCATTCTATGGGTATAGTAACAGGTATTTACAGAGCATTTTGGTGTATTGTCTTCCTACCTATAAGTTCATAGTTTGTTCTTCCCTAGGGATCTATTTCCTTCCCTTTTATAGGTTCTTATTTTAGTTAAATAGTAACAGGAATAGAAGTAACAGTTCTGACAAGTGGGCCTTAAACCAAATCAGAAAACTGTTGTTGTCTCCTTGATACTGATGCCACTATTACACTGGTAGTCACCTAACTGTGGTGATTTTTATTGTAACTTGCAAATCTCACGTATTTATGAGACCTTTGATTATTTTTCTCCCCCAGGAGCTTCTACAGTATTCCTTGGTACTGTGTAAGCTATCCAACAAGGAGTAAGCTCTCAAGCCATTCCATTGGTGTATTTTGCCCATGTTCTGTGATCCATGTATGTTGCATCTTCAGTAGTAGGGTCTTACTGTAAGATTTTTAGAGAGCAACCATGAGCAATGGCAAAAGCCTATGATGTTTGGGAGCCTTCGAAACCTCTCTGACCAAAAACTTGCTTTCAAGTGTTGCATTCCTGCTACTTCTAGTATAAGTTTGTCACTGGATCAGCTCAGGACCTTTCCCCCCCCCCCTGTTTTCCTTTCTCTGTGCTCCTCTGCTTAGGGACTGTCCATTCTTATTCTTTTTTTAAGAAATTTTTTTGACATATTAATAATATAGGGAGTTCCTATGGGGTTCCATCCCCATAAGATTTTTCTTTAAATCTCTCTGCCCCTCCTATATGCCATTCCCTCATTCCCTCCTAAGTATTTTACCCCATTATTCCCTCCCTCACCCTATTTGCCATGGTATCCTTTACCTCCCCTTAGTTCTTGAGAAGAGTGAGTTGTTATGAAAGAGCAGCCTGTCCCTTCCTGTCCTTCTCTGATCTCCTGTGCTACCATGTGATCTCTTCTCCTTCCCACTACGTGGCATAGCCACTCCACCATAGTTAAACTGTGAGCTAAATAAAACTATTTTTTCTCTCTAAGTTTCACAGCCTCAGCTAATTCCTTATGATAACAGAAAAAAGATCTAATTCACACTTCACTATTAAGTCATGGGAAGGAATTCTGAATCATATCTAAAGAGATCATGTTTAGTTTCTGATGCATGGACTCAAGTTTTGTTTATATTAATTTCAGAGAAAACATTGATTATCCCAGGCATCTTCTGTAGCAGTCTCGGGGACCCACGGAGACCCTTGGAGGTGGGGTAAGCAGGCGCAAAGTCAACGGCACAGACTCCAGAAGTCAGGCGAGTGGCAAAGCAGGCTCAGAGGCTTGCAGGCTCATTTATTGTAAATATCGGGCTGCTTATATACCCCACCCAACATCCCATAAGTCCCAGAGTGAGTTTTTGCTGCGTTGTCCTGTTCAGGTTGGTCCTCTCAGCCAGGCGGTTTGACATCAGCACCAGGCACGGCAGCAGGTTCTAGCTTGGGGAAGTTGTATTTGTGCATGGCCCATACAGACAATACAGGCCTGCCTGGTCCATTCCTCCTACAATCTTTTTGATAGTTTATAAGAATCTGAAACTTCCATGCTTCTTTTTGAATCAAGGACCAAGGAATGAGGTATTTTTCTGAGGATGTGGCTATGAGTTTTGTTTTGTAATTATTTTATAGTTGTTATATGTACAGAATAGTAACATATTATATATGTATATGTTATATAATATATAAAATAATATGTAGCATACATGTAACATATGGAATAATATACAATAACACACACACATATATGTATGTATATTTAAAAGAGTCTGCTGTCTAGTCAGTGAGTGGGACACCTCTTTCAGAAATGCGATTCATGTCTATTTCATATGACTAAAATTCTGGGAAGGAAGATGCTCTTGAAGTAGAGTTGTGCTCATTATTAGAAATGATTTGAGTTAAGATTCTGGCTCTGCCATTCATTGATTTTTTTTATCATCTATGCCATTTCTTGAAATCACAATTTCTCCCACCATGAAACATTTCTTCATCTTTGAAAAAGGTAGGATTGATGAGAAAATTAGGTAAAGTAGAACATTTTATTATTTATTTTATGGCACGTGTGTTTGCATGTGTGTGATGGGTATGTGTTTATGTGTGTGTGTGATGAAAAAATTCAGGTAAAGTCATTAGGACTTGATCATACAAAGCACATATTATTTATTTACTTTATGGTGTGTGTTTGCATGCGTGTGATGAGTGTGTGTGTGTGTGTGTGTGTGTGCAAATGTGCGCATACGTGTGCACATGTGAGTGCAGATGCATGTATATCACAGTGCCTCTATGGAAGTCAGAGGACAACTTCCTCTTGGTGTTCTCTCCCTTCCTATCTTGTCTGAGACCAAGTCTCAGGACCACTGTAAACCAGGCTGGCTAGGGAGTTTCTGGATATTCTGAAGTCCCCACCTCTCATTTCTCCCAAGTGGACTGTGATTACAGATGTCTAAGCCACTTCTTGCAGCTTTTATGTGGGATCTGTGGATCCAAAATCAGGTTGTCTGGCATTTGCAACAAGCTGTTTGCTCTCTGAGCTATCTTCCCAGCCTGCTAAGCACATCGTATACAAATCTGTGTTGAGTGTTTGCCGCAGGCCGGACACTGTGCTAAGCTAAGTGCCTTAGGTCTGTTATTTTTTTCTTATTTTCATATTTTATTATATTCACTTTTCAAATGAATAAAAAAGTATAGAGTCAGGATTCCAATCCACAGGGGGTGGGCTGACGTCCTGTTGTAGTTTCACCTGGCTGCCTCCTCTGCCGCCATCAAGGTTAAGAACAGTGTATCTCTGGGATGCACAAGGTCTTCACGGCTGCTTACATAAATCTTTTATTGCATCACATGCGGGGGCAGTACGCTGCAAGGTCAGTTCATTTTTCCTTTTTGATTATAGAAGTAGTGTCATTTCTCAGTATTGTTCTAAAAACAGACTAGTCACAATGTATCACATAGTGCTTGCATTACCAGCCTGTACTACCAGCCTTCAACATTGCTTATGGAAATGTTCTTTCAGAGCCCCGGCGGGCTCTGAAATGTATTTCTGCAATGTCATCGCTATAGAGAATACTTCTGAGAACCAGACTGGGAAAGGACACCAGATGTGTGATGGAAGTCCTGGCTCTGCCCCTGTGGAAAGTGGTGGGTGACTTCGTCCTTAAGCTGCATTCCCTGAATCTTCCTTTTGGAATCTTAGAATTAAGAAACTTCAGTATCTTACCTCTACTGTTTCTGCCAAGCTGGAATCCCTTGCACAACATTGATGGTAGTTATCGCCAGTGGTCATAGTGGGGGAGCAGGGTCCACGTCTGGGATTTTTCTTTTTAATGACTATACTTCATTAATAAGTGGTCTCTTCATAACTTTCATTCTTGACCTGAGTTTTTCCTTCTGAAACAGCATTGAATAAATATTTTTATACAAGACAAATCTTCAAAATAGAAAAAAAGCAATGAGCCCACCTATGTGAGACTGGTATTGTCTTTTTACATTTCATTGGAAGTATAATACTTAACAGGTTTAGGAAACACAACTGGTAGTCGTTAAACCTTCTCTGCCTCTTCTTTCTCTTCTTCCTTCTTCTCCTCCTCCTTATCTTCCTTTTCCATTGTTATCATCAGGCATGATATCACGATGTGGCTCAGGCATTCTTCCAACTCATAGTCCTCTTGCCTCAGCCTCCTGGGACCTGGGATCACAAGCATACAGCACTAAATTGGGACCCTTAGAAGAAGGGATTTAGAATGCTTGGTAGTAAAGCACTCATCTAGCATACGCAAAACCTTGGGCTAAATCCCCAATACCACAAAACAAACACACTGCTTGAACAATTCCATACATTTTTCTGTTTTGTACCCAAGTAGCTCCATGGTTTCTCATGGGCTAGTTCCTCATCTGTGTTAATATCCTTCATGAAGAAACTAATAATGTCTATGTCAGCCTTTCAGAGGGAAATGTGGGAAATGGGTATAAACTATGGGATTAAGGGACACATTTTAAAGGAGCACTGTGCACTGTACATTTCCCCATGTGAGTTTTACGATGGTGAAAGTGTGTGGGTGGCAAGATGGGGTCCATCCCAGGGAAGCTCCTGTCCTTTCCTGGAGAGCAGAGATTTCATGGAGCCTCTCCCAGTTTTTTGCTTCTGTAAGTACATTCCCCAGTGTGTCCCAAGTTTCTGTTTGTTTATTGTAAAGTCTGCTTTCCTGCACTCACTGTGGATTTTCTGAACTTTGGCCCTTCAATATTTGTTGTTTCAAGTGAGACTGCACAGGATTGGTATTTGGAGGAAAGGTATATGAAAAACAACAGCTCTTTAGGGACCTAGATTATTCTACAATTATATTTCATCCTTTTTTAGATGTTTTGTGAAGAATGGTCTATTCTGTGTGCTTTGGATTTAGGAAGATATTCTTTCCAGCCAGCGACGAACCTTTGATGGCTGGAGTTCTTGGTTTTGGTCCCTACTTTCTGGGATGACTTAAAGAAGCATCTTCCAAGCTCCTTATAGAGTGAGCCAAGAATTAGAAAGGACCTTGGATATGAGTAATTTATCATATTCATACAATACGGGATCACACAATGGAGGTCATCAAATTGGCTGCTTTAAAAGGGGACTGAGGAGAGGAAACATAATTTGCAAACCAGGTTCTTAGATATTGGATTAGACTTTGGCCACAAGGTAGATTGCAATTCAAAATGACATCTGTTGTCTGAGCAATATGCAGATATCTACAGACACACATTCATATATCACATGCACAACATTTTACACACATGCACACACACACACACACACACACACACACACACACACACACACTTGTGTAATGCACTTCTATTTCCCTACTATATCCCCAGAGTCTAAATGCTGGCAGAGAGACTGACCTACCCTTAGCAGGTATTACTGGGCTGGGGAAATTGTCTAGTAGATAAGATGTTTGCTGCACAAATGTGAAGTCCTGAGTTTGCTTCTCCAGAGCTCATGTAAAGCCAGACTCAGTAAATGGGACTGTGATCCCAGTGCTCCTCCTGGTGAGATGGGAGGCAGAAATAGGAGAATTCTCTAGAAGCTGACAGGCCGCTTAGTCTAGTGTGTACAGTGGTGATCAACAAGAGACCCTGTGTCAATCAAGGTGGAATATGAGGATTGACACCTGAAGTTGTTTTCTGACTTTGGCATGTGCACCAAAGAATGTGTGCACCCCATACTCATATACTCGAACATGCACATACACACACATCACACATATATGCACATGCACATGAATATACAGATTTTTAAAAAAAATGTGTCTGTTCAAGTGTGAAGTAGTTAATGTTTGTCACGTGCTTAAAAATATCTTTTGTTTAAGTATTAAAATTATTTCCCCAAATATACAAAATATATCCAGGACACCAAGAAATCTACAGAGGCCTTGTTTATAGCTAACTGATCTTTTTGTGCTTAGATTGTAGAAATTCTGAAAAACTGAAAGTGCTTGTAGTACTCAGAAGCAACAACTGAGATTTCTTAGCCCCTATTTTAACTCAGACACTCACTGCTGATGAGCAAGTATTCAGGTTGCCGATCTCACCCTTCACCTGGGCCTTAGCTGAAGCTTTCAAATAGAATGGTGGTCGGTATGGGTGGCTGTCTCAGATTTTGTTTGCCAAGTGAGACCCCTATTTTTAGGACATTCTGCCTAAGGGACATCTGGCTGTCTAGGGGTAAAAAGCAGATCTCTTCTTTTGAGCACTAGCCAGAGACTGTGGCTGAAAGGACGCAGATCTTTTTGAGTATGTGGCCCATCCATCAGGCACAGATAAAAACATTGTGAGCTGGGAACATCGAGTTTCCTTTTTACCAGTAGCCTTGCCTTTTAGAAGGTATCTGTTAGAAGTACTTAGAGTAAAATGGATTGCTCCTAAAATTGTGAGGTCAGCATAGGGAAGCTTTTCTATTTAATTAGTTCTTTAAAAATATTAATATTATGTTGTGTTGTGGGGTGTGTGTGTGTGTGTACACATGCAGGTACATACATGCCATAACATCCTTGTGAAGGTCAGAGGACAACTTTCTAGAACTAGTGATTTCTCACATCTTGTGGAAGCAAGGGTCTCTCTTGTTGCCTCAGCCTGTCTGCATATTCTAATCTAGTTGACCCGTGAACCTCTGGCCATTCTTCTCTCTCTGTTTCTCATCTTGCCAGAGTAGTGCTGGTATTACGGACATAGGTCCCCATATCTGTCTTTATACATGGGTTTCAGGGACCAAACTCAGGTCATCAGACTTGGTCAACCTGCCAAGCCTTCTTGACAGCCTTTACATGATGTTTAGTTTGTATTTTACAACTGACAAAAAGTGAGCAGGAACTAAGTATCCATTCATGAAAGCATATAGTTTTGCTTAGAATATTTTTGGGTCGGGCTGGTAAGATAGCTCAGTGAGTAAGGTTTCTGCTTGCAAACCTGAAGACCTGAGTTTGAGCCCTGGAACCTCATATGATAGAAGGAGAGAACTGACTTTTGAAAGTTTTCTTCTTTATCCTATGGCATGCATGTGTTTCTCTCTCTTCCTAATAAATAAATAAAATATAAAAAATATTTTTGGGTTAGCTAGGAACACTGTTTCTAGCTATTCTAAAAATTATAACTAGCTAATATATTTAGTGCTATTTACTAAGTATTAGTATTTACTATTAGTAGATGTCTATTAAGCTCAGTCATAGCTTATGTCCTCAGTGAAAAATATTAATAATAGAGTGGTCTCCCCTGTATATACAGGTGGTCTTGGGAGGTCCTTGGTCTTCCTTCCTTCTTTGCCAGGGTTCCTAGGCTCTACATTTCAAAACTGTCAGTTCCTTTCTGATTTAATATGAAACTACATTTTTTTCTTATTCAGCAACATTTTTTTCTTTTTGTTCTCAATTTTCTATTATCCCTGCCATCTCTTTATGTCAAGTCTTCTGTCGGGAGATGAAAGTTGTTCAGATAGACTCAAGGTTTACTAGTGATCCTGGCCCTTGAGAGGTGGAAGCAAAGGGTCAGGAGCACAGAGCCATCCTTGGCTACTGTAGTGAGTGATAGGATAGCTTTATCTACATGAGATTTTTGTCTCAACAGATGCACAGACGAGTAGATAATGAAAATATGGTATGTATACACAATGGAATTTTATTGAATTGTAAAGAAAAATGAAATTCTGAAATTTACAGGAAAATGGATGGAATTGGAAAATATGATATTACTCAAGGGATCTCGGGTTCAAAAAGACAAATACTGAATGTTCTCTCTTCCATGAAGATCCTAGCTTCTAAAGGTTAGATTTGTGTATTTAAGCAAGAGTAAGTATGAGGGAGAAGCCAGGAAACTAGAAAGGGGCCCATGAGATGAGAAAAAGAGACTGGAAAAGGGGTGTGTGTGGTGGTGGTGGGGGGGAACAAAGAAATAAGAAGGGGGGATTACCTGGACTGAAGGGGGCACTGTAGAAAGGTGACAGGGAGGTGGGGCAGAAGCAGGAGAGGGGTACATCTGACCTGAATGTGTGTACTTTTCTTATCATTATTTCTTTATTTCTGAATTTACACAGCATATACATGGTAGTAGCTCTTATAAATTAAAAATGGAAAACAAAGCAAATAGGTAAAATAGTCTTTTGTTTTACATTAATTTACTTAGTTCAACAAAATCTTACTATACTCATTCTAGGTATCAGGTGTTGTAGTCATAAACCATGAATTATTAAGTTAAGCCTCATACTGGGTATGTTCTTTTTTTTAAAGAGTCACTGAGAAATCTTAAAGCATATACCTTTTATGTGTTTTCTCTTTCTGTTTCACCACTATTTCCAGATTAATCACATTTAATGACTCATTCTGGTTCTATGGGCCAATTTATTTCCAGTTTATCTCATATTATTTTCTTCATTTTTCTATATTTTAGATCAACAAACTTGCTAGTTGTGCTTTCCCATGATCCCTGGCCTTTCCTCCATCTGTGGTTATGTCATGACTGCCACTTGGAAGTGTTCTTTTCTCCACCTGACATGCTAAAACCCATCATCTTTGTGTGTGTGTGTGTGTGTGTGTGTGTGTGTGTGTGTGTGTGTGTGTGTGGCTGGCTGGCTGTGTGTAGAACAGGACACTTGACTGTGTGTGCTTGTGGAACCCCGAGAGGAGGGTATTGAGCATTCATTGTGCACTGGCTACCTCCTTATTGCTTTGCTCTGGGTTTCCCAGGCTCCACCTTCCAGGACCAGAATTCCAGGCCACCATTATTTCTGTCCAGTGTTTTTACATGGGATCTGGGATCCAAACTCAGGTCCTTTTGCTTTTTAGGCAAAGTCTTTAACTTCTGAGCCATTTCTCCAGCCCCCAAATTCATACCTATTAAACCTCTCTTTAACTATTAAAGAGAGATGAAGAAGAAGGAGAAGGAGAAGAAGAGAGAGGAAAAGGGAGAGAAAGAGGGGGGAGAGAGGGTGTTACTCAGACTCACCCAAGATGATGTTTACAGTCGGAGAGAAGTCTACATGATGTGATTAATCAGTTTTGGGGGACATTAAGACTCCTATGGATGTATGCATTAGCTATGGTGCCTTTTTTCTTTTCCAGCTTCCCAGTCCTGCTTGCCTCACTCCCTGAGATTGGGAGTACATAGCATCTGCATCTTGGATCCTGTTTACTTGGTGAAATCAATATTAGACACATACCAGAGGTGGACTGACAGCAACATTGGCTTAACTCTCTCTTTTCTCTGATGTGTGTGTGTGTGTGTGTGTGTGTGTGTGTGTGTGTGTGTGTGTGTACCAGACAGCACTTAAGTGCATGTGATGTGGAGGTTCAAGAGTGACATCAGGACTCATCCTGGATTGCTGTACTTCCTTATTGCTTTCCTCTGGGGTTTCCCAGACTCTGCCTTTAAAGACTAGAATTATAGGCTTCTGGAATATCTGCCAGGCATTTTTCTGTGAGATCTGGGTATCTGAACTCAGGCTCTTTTGCTTGGTGAAGCAAAAGCTTTAACTTAATCCCTGAGCCATCTCCCTTTCCTGAGCTCAAATCTTAAGTGAAAGAAAGGTGGATGGTAAAGATCTGATTTAGGAACACAATTAAAAGACTTGAAACTCATGGTCAGAGTGTAAGGTGGAGGAAATATGATGGAGGTGATTATCTAGGGAGTTATTGGAGGACAGAGAAAGAGAGAGAGAGAGAGGGAGAGAGAGAGAGAGAGAGAGAGAGAGAGAGAGAGAGAGAGAGAGAGAGAGAGAGGATTAAATTGATGAAGAAAGAAAGAAATGCCCAAGTTCATACAAGTTCAGTCTGCGAAGGTCTTGATAGGTTTTCTCACCGCGGTTGCTGTTGAAGTATGAAGGATACAGCAAAGACCCACAGAGATTTTCCCATCTCATTCTACAAAGCGAGAGGGGAAGGCTAGGTCTTATGATGGGAAAGTGAGTAGAGGGAAGTTTCAGATTCTCTTCTGTGTACAGCACTTTCAATGGTTTAATTATTTCCACTACTCTGGAGTGGGGAGAAAAGTTGGCCTGTGGGTGTGCCAGGGTCACGCTGTGCGTCTGAGAGAGCCAGAGCTGTTTGGAAATGTCAACAGCAATTTTCCGTGGTGTGTGTGTGTGGCTTCTCTGGCGCTTTAAATGATGGATTATCTTCCTTCAGTCTCACTGTGATATATTTTTCTAATCCTGGCCCCTCTGACAATTGGATGTGCCAATAACTGGAAGCATTCCACTAGGCTGCGATGTTTGCAGGACAGGAACCAGGTCTGTTTTGTTCATTACTAAATGAGCATCTCTGTGCCTGTCTTGGCTAAGAGAAAGATGCTCAGCAAATCTGCTGAATGACCAGGGAACTTTGAAGTAGTCACTTAATGTCTAAGATGTGTTGCTGGGTCTATTGAAGTTGGTTAGAAAGTACTCTGGCTTTTTCATTATCTATGTGAAAGTGTTTTGAGATTGAAAGAAAGTTAGCCACATGGAAAATTATGTTCTAAAAGTAGGGAATGAAATCATTTGTTTTTTAAGGTGACATCAAGATCATTCTTACCTGCAGGATAGAAATGCTGCTACATGCTGACTATTATTAGTATGATTTAGCTACTGCTAGTGACTGGCAACCCAGTGAGGCCTAGTGTGCTCCATTGCCACATACTTCTTGCTCAATCTGACTTGAGAGGTTATTCTAGAACAGTAGTATTACACAGTCTAGGATCTTGTAAAGAATGCAGACCCTCAGACCCCCAACTTAGACCCACAGCAGAGCACACATCTACAGGATTTTCCAAGTGGCTCATATGCCCATTCACATTTGAAAAGTATTGCTCAAAATTTCTTTTTAAATGTACATTGACTGGAAATTCATTCTCTCTCTCTCTCTCTCTCTCTCTCTCTCTCTCTCTCTCTCCTCTTAGAGAGCACTGTGTGTGTCTGTGGAGGCCCAAATTGACTTTGGGAATCATCTTGGATTGCTCTACCTCTTTTTTGCTTTCCTTTGTGGTTTCCCAGGCTCTCTCTTCCAGGGTCGGAAGTGTAAGCTGCTGCCATTTCTGCCCGGCATTTTTATGTGGGATCTGGGATCCTAGGAAACTAAGTCCTGTTTGCCAGGAAGAGGCTTAACCTCTGAGCCATCTCTCCAACTCCATTGACTGAAAATCTTATTCTTCATCATATTCACAGACTTATCTTAATTTAGATTCTTGTAACTTTAAATTTAAGTTGTTCTGCATTGCAGATAAGGATCATTCAAATGTTTGAAAACAGAACACCAATGTTTCTTTGGCTGGACTCCTCTGAGATTCTAAGCTAGGAACCCTTCCTGTCCCGAGGAGTTCAGCAGCAGCCCGTTCTATGAGAATGCTTTATTGCAGGGGATGGGGATTTATGAGGGGAGGCTAGCTTTGTCTTCTTTGGCCCTCAGGAGGGACAGAATGGGAGGGAGAGAGAACACTGCAAGCAGATTATTACACGTGGGAGTCTCAGAGCTAATGAACAGGGTATAACCACCATTTTAGGCTCTACTCTCTAACATCCCTGTTCTTTCAGCCATAGTTCTTCAAATTCATGATATCATCTGTTCATCTGCCTCTTTCATGACATAACTAGGATGCAAACTTTTTAAGAAAAAGCTTAAAGTCCCCTTTTTTGGTTTTCATAATTGCTAGCTAAATGAGTACCTGGCCTATAGTGGAGGCTTAATAGATGTTTCAGATGCACAGATGAATTCATGAATGGGGAACTCATGAATGTGGCTGCAAGACGTGGGCTATCATCCTTTCGAAATCTGTCATTGTGCTTCCATGACATGACATGAAGCATGATGTCATGGGTAGGATATTGGTGTGTCCTTCAACTAATTCAGGATTTAGGTATTGATGCTTTAATAGTCTCTGTCATGGTTGGAATGTGACTGTCCCCCACCGGCTCTTGTGTTTGCACATTTGGTACCCAGCTGGTGGTGTCTGGAAAGGTTGTGGAACCTTTAGGAGGTAGAGCCTTCCTGGAGGAAGTATAACATTGGACACGGGTTGTGAGGTTTGATAACTTGGCTTCTCTCTCTCTCTCTCTCTCTCTCTCTCTCTCTCTCTCTCTCTCTCTCTCTCCCCCTCTCTCCTTCCTGAGCCTCCAACTTCCGCTGACACCCCTTCTACTATAGTACTTGTTCCCCATAATGGACTCTCAGTTCCGGAGCCATAAGAAAAAAAAAATCTACCCTTTCTCCCTTAAAAGCTGCTTGAGTCAGAGTATATATCACAGCAATGAAAGAGGAACTGCAACAGTCTCCATTGTTATTATGCTTGGAATACCAAGGTAACCTCTCAAAAGTTGCTTTAGCTAACTCACAGGACAGAATTTGTTTGTGAGAGCTTTCCATGTGAGGCGTCTTCCTGGCTCAGCAAGCGCTGCAATTCTTTCTGCTTCCTGCCCACCATTCATCTTTCTTGTAGCTACAGTGGAAGCCATGTCCCTGGCCAGCGACCATAAGCCATGACTTTGAGCAAGGCTGCGGAGCCAAGTGGGGAACACAGGGTTTTTGGACAGGCATCCTGACTCAAGAGTGATGAGAGTGAAGCCAGACATTTTCTGGCAGTGGCTAAAATCATGGGTAGAGACAGAGGAAGGGAAAAACAAACTGGCCCCTTTGCCATGGCAACGGTAAGCACATTTATTACATAAACAGAGGAAGAAAAAGCATCCATTTGGTCTCCCCGTGCTTTTCTTTCCTAATCCTGTTTTTAGTTCAGTGTAGAATTTTCCAAAGGGCAGCCAGTTACCTCACAATGACATCAGTTGTTTCTTTAAATGCTCAAGTTATACAGTATTGGCTGGACTGCAAGATATTTTATTATCTAAAAGGAAATAAATCAAGGAAGTCTTTAAAAGCTCATGGAAGAAGAGCTTGAATCCTCCTTTGCCAGGCACTAAAGAATGCCCTTTTTCAAAGTTTCTGATTTTCTGTTGAGGCCATCAGCTTACAAGCAGGAATCAAAGCGAAGCTTCCTTCCCACTTCAGCATCATTTGAAAATGGTCTGGTTCATTCATGTCTGTCTCAAGAGTAAATGGCCACCAGTGCATCTCTGACAAGGAAGCACTATGTGGTCCCTGTCTGAAAGGCAAACCATTGCGTCCTTGAGCAGCAGCCTTGTTTATAGGAGCTTAGAAGGCACTTGTCTCTGCCATGTGCCAGTACAAGAAAGAAGGCTATTAAATGCTTATGACAGTCAAACGTGGTACTTTAGGAGCTAGGAAAGATGAGGGAATATAGATGACAAGCTGAGCATAGAGTGAGCACTCCAGTCTTCTTCCTTTCTGGAGGAAAAGGGAGAGGGCAAAACATTGAAAAACCTGTAGAAATCCATGTAGTAAGTTTTCCAAATAACCCACATTTTCAACGTGGGTTGGGAAATAAGTTAGTGTAAGCCATGCGGCAGGAATCTAGAATATGGCAGATCTTGGAGCTGCAGAGATGGTTCAGTGGGTAAAATGCTTGCTGGGCAAGTATAAGAGCCTGAGTCAGAATCTCCAGAGCCCAAGTGACAGCCTGGTGTGGTAGCACATGTCTCTAGTCCCAGTGCTCCCATGGCAAGACGGAGTCAGAGACTGGAGAATCCCTGAAAGCTCCTGTTGCAGCTAGACTGGCATAAATGGTTCAGGAGCAAAGGGTAAAGAGATGCTGCCTTAAAAGGTGAAAGGACCCACATCTGGTGGTGTCCTCTGACTGCCATGTGCAAACAGTTAAATGGCGTACCCATATGTACATACGTGCTCACCCACTAAAACCAATAACGACCACAAAAAAAATCCAAGGTCTCTACAAATATCAGTTTCTGCCTTTGTGTGTGCAAGTACATGTGCGTGTGCGTGTGCGTGTGCGTGTGCGTGTGTGTGTGTGTGTGTCTGTGATGCTGGAGTCAAAATCTAGGACCTTGTGCATAAAAAACATGTGCTTTACCTCTAGGTTATGTCTCCTATTAGACTTCAGAAAAGAGACTGTCTCTGAGACAGGATCTCCACAAACACCATGCACAATTAGAACAAACGCTGCCACACGGAATTGTGGTCAGAATTAGCACAAGGCTCTAGTAAGAGGCCTGTCATGTGGGATGGGCAGGATTCCAAAACAGGAGTCCTGTTACATTTCCACTCGGATTACAGTTCAGGTTGGAACAATTTGTTCATTGGACATCCTGATATCGCTCAGTGCAGCTGAAGTTCAACAGTTTGCTTATGCTCCAGTATTTGTACACTTTACATGCAACCTTCCTAATTTATACTTCTCTTTGCATGTCCTGTTATCCACAGCAGTATTCAGGCAAACTACCATGTAGCATTAAAGATGATCATGGCATGGCAGCTGACTCTCCTTCAAAGGACCCTGCATTCCACTGGCTCTCTCCTCAGCATGCCCTGAAGTTTTTACCTACACAGTTGCTCTCTATCCCTTTGACTCCCTTATTTTCTATTTTTTCATAGTGCAATATTAGTCATTCTCTAAACTCTAGCTTCAATGTTGTGTCCTCCACAAAGCCTTCCTTTAGATTTTGAACAAAAATGATATATCTACTTTCAAAGATGTCTAATGGATCTTCACACATACTTACATGGTGGGATAGTAGTAAAATTGACTGACACTTTATCATTTGGACATTATTTAACCTGCTTAGACTATTGGACCAGACAAATGACTCTTCTGAGTTCTGGAACATTTTCTTTTTCTTATTACCTGCCTGCTTCTATTCAAGCCTCTTGATGGGTGTATTCATTTCCTAGGGGTGCTTTTAAAGAGTTTGATAAACTATGTGGCTTGAGACTACATGAACTTGCTTCACAGTTCTGGGGTCTAGAGGATCCAACAAGACATTAGCAGGGCTTGGGAGGATTCTTTCTTAACTCTTCCAGTTTCTCACACCCCCAGGCATCCTTTTGCTCTTGTTAGCAGAACTCAAATCTTTGCTTTCCTCTTCAGTGACTGTTTTCCTTCTATGTTCTATATTTTCTTACATGGATCTCTGTTTTCTCTTCTTGAAAGAACACAGAATGTAGTGGTGAGGACCAGTCTAACCAGTGATGAATGGTTTTATCTGGATTGAATTGTTTCAGCACAGAGCTTATTTTCAGAATCATACTCATTGAGACCAGGATTACAGATTTGGACATTCTGCCTTAACCAGAGTGGTGGGTTTCTCATTTCTTGCCTGTCTTCTAAATATTTGGATTCTTCAGAGTGACTTCCTTGGCTCTCTTCTCTCTCTCTGTTATATACGAAAAAAGTAAAAGAATTAATGCACTTAATAAGAAAACAAGGAAGATGAGAAGATATCTGAGATGGATGTGTGGTGTTCTCATCTCTGTTCAAAAAGAAGTGATTGTGCATTAGAAAAGTAGTTAGGCTAAGTTATACCTAACCTGAAATTTCTATGCTGAAGTGTTTGTCAACATTATCTCAGAATGAGAATGTATTTGGAGGTAGGCCTTTAAATAGGCCATTAAAGTGGACCATAATCCAATCTTACTAATATTTCTTCAAGAGGAAGAAATGTGCACTCTCACAGCACACAGTGAATCTTAATACATGAAAATAAAAAAATCATTTAGGAGATGGGAGATCTCAGGAAAAATATGGAGCACAATGGAGGGTCTCAGGAAAAATATGGAACAAGCACAGGCAACTTTACTGTATTTCCTAAACTGAAGGGACTGGGAGACAAGCTGCTGACCCGAAGGACTATGGAAATGGACAGAGGAATTGCACAGAATTCAGTAATGGGAGCCCGGTTTCTAACCACCAAAGGGAGAGCTTTTAGAGAGCTGGGGGAGAAACAGGAAAGACCCATGTGGTTATGGATGAGAGTCAGACACATCGACATGCACTCTTGCTGACATTTCTATGATCATGGAATGGAATTAACTATAATTATATAGTTACAACTATAGTTAATTTCATATAGTAACTATATAGAACTATAGTCATGGAATTGACTATATATAGGCATGTATGTATAGCAGTTAGATACCTAGACACAGATACATACACACTGAGCTTTGTCAATTGACCAGATCTAGAAGCAAGGACGTGACTAACTCTACCTGGATCTTTGTTTCTAATTATTTAAGGTTTATTTTATTACTTTTGCATGTGTATCTCTGTGTGTGTTCCTGTGATGATTCAGAGAGCCTGTGGAGGGCTAAGGGTGGCTTTAGGAGTCACCCTCGATTGCTTTTACTTCCCATTTGCTTTGCTCTAGAGTTTTCCTGACTTTCACTTCCCAGGACCAGAAATACAGACCATCGCCATTTCCACCTAGTGTTTTTACGTGGGATCTGGGATCTGAACTCAGGACCTCCTGCTTGTGAGACAAAGGCTTAACCCCTGAGCCATTTCTCTGGCCTTTTGTATCTATTAATGTTTGTCCCAATAAATAAGCTAGAGATCTTTGGGAAAAAATGAATCATTGTCAGGAAACATTTCAGATAAGTCTGGAGCATGTCATACTGCCATAAGACAAAACAATAATTCCCATAATGATGGGGATATGTCTAAGGAGGCAGACTCCAGTGTTAGGAAATTTTAGTGATCAAGAAAAAATTTGAACATAAAAATCCAGCATTACTGGTTTCTGACCCAGAAAATAAAATACTTAAATCTATACCAACGGATATGCCAGTAAGTGATGGGAAAGGTATATCTATGCAAGAAAGTTACAAGAAAACAGAACTAACTCCCCGATGCTTACATATGGACAGCCCACAGTGATTTATTATCAAAGAATCCTGAATGGTAAGGAAGGCAAGAGTCACTGTAAGAACTTATGCCTGTTGACACTGCCTCGATAACTGGTCAGGGCCAATAAGGACAGGAGTGAGTCATGCTAACTGTGTGCGCTCAAGAATGATGAATGAGAATGCCAGGTCGTTGCTATGGTCGTCCTCTTCATGTAGCCAGTAACCACAATCTAATCATAAGCAAGGCACACCATCACCATGGACCATTTTACGGAATGCTAGTTCAGCACTTCTCCAAGCTATCAAGGCTGTCAAAGTATGAAGAAAAGCAGCTGGAAGAAATGTGCCACCTGCCTGTACCATAGCATCGTGCAGGGATCCTGAAACAGCAAAATAATGCTTGGTTTAAAAAAAAACCCTGCAAAACAAAGAAAATCTGGCTCATATGTAGACTTCAGTTAAAAAACTGTGTGTCTGAGTTGGGAGTATTGATTTGACTGGGGCACCATACCAATGTTGGATGCAAATACGAAGATATTCAGGTTTAAGGAATGCTATCTTTTCTGTAAATTTTCTTGAAGTTTAAAAACTTCAAAAAAAAAAAAAAGAGAGAGAAATTGAACACAATCCCTTTGAATGTTTCACCCCACACCAGTCAATCCAGAACGTGAGGTGATGTGAGTCAGGCTTAGATTGTTTTAAAATCCCAGGTACCTCCACATGCAGCAATCTGGAAACTTCTGACAGGACAAGTGCCACTCTCAATTCATGAAAAATGTTCTGAACCCAATGAAGTGTTGAGTGCTGTGTCTATTTTATACCTTTGCGGAGTTGGATTTTTAATGAGTGAGATAAAAATAAAGCACAGGAGTGGGAGGCTCATTTCAGAACCTCTTCACTCACACGCGTGCGCAACAAGCCACTAATGGAGGACCTCATCAAGTGTAATTCCGAACATCACTAAGTCTTAACATTTCTCTTGTAACTTTCCTCCGCTAAAATGTAAAATGGAAGATAGGGGAGGTGGTTTGGTGGGTAGTATGATTGACGTGCAAGCATGAAGACTTAAGTTTAGATCCCTAACTCCCGTGTAAGAACTGGGCTGGATAGGCCTTGGGTATAACCCCAGTAATGAGGATGAGGTAGAGAGAGACAGGCAGATCTCAGGGACTTGCTGGTTAGACAGCCAGCCTAGTCCATACAGTGAACTCCAGGTTCCAGGAGAGACCCTGTCTCAGAAAATAAGGGAAAGAGCAAGAGAGGAAAATACCTAATGCTGACCACATGAAATGACTAGATGCACACACACGCACGCACACACACACACACACACACACACACACACACACACACACACAATCCCATACCACATAACAACCTTCATAACCCCTATATTCACACCCCACACCACCCCATAGCACACATACACACCTACCATATGCTATTTCACACACACACACACACACACACACACACACACACACACACACACTGTAAATAAAATTGACATGAACAAATTTTTCTTTCTCTAATCCCCCTTTTACCCTAGAGCATATCTATGTGCCCTAGCACAGGGCTTCCTAACCCTTCCTAAAAAATCAGTGTGCTTTTTTATACTATGACAGTTTCATACATGAATACATTGAATTTAAGCCATTTTCATGCCATATAACCCAGTCCCATTTTCCCACCTTTTCTCCCCAAAATCTTTCTTTATCAATCAGGCTCCCTTTTGCTTTTCAGTCTTTTTGAATGTGTGGCCTACTGATTTTAATCTGGGTTATCTGTGCTGATATGTGCCTGAGCACTTGTTGGAGTGTGGACCTTATATCAGTGGATATTCCATTAAGGAAAATAGTTCCTTTCCCCTGTCCAACATATACCCTTAGCAGTCTTTCAGGGTGGCATATGCCACGTACAGTCTATCCTCTTGTATGGTCAAATCTATGGTTATAAGGATAAGTGTCAAGGTGGCAGTCTGATATCATAAACTTATTTATTTATCCTAATAATTTTCTTAATATTTATAATTATAATGGCATTTTTATTGTTATTCTCCATGATGACACCCCCATCTCGCCCTCTTTTTTTCCCTTGGGAAACTTTTTTCCCAGCTCAGTGTTCCTTCTTGTGTATGTATCCCTCTGAGCCCAGTAGGGGATGGCTGTTCTTGCATGTGCGAGGTATCCACTGCAGCTTAGGCAGTATTTCAGTGGGGGTATTACTGATGAGTGAGGGACCACTTTCTTTGGCAATTTGGACTGTCAGTGATCACTCTGTGAGAGTTAGGGCCAACTGAATCCTTCCCCTGTCCATTGTGCCATATCATTGAGTCCTCTTCGTAGGTCATACACAGGTGGATATGGTTGCCGTGTGTTCTTGGTTGTGTTGGTTTTATAACTGGTTCTCACAGTCTTCCTGTCTCTTCTGCCTCCTGCGTGTGCCCTGAACTATGGTGTGGATGGTGGGGAACTTTATATGTCCTATTTATATTCTAATACTCTTTAGTTACTTGCATTTTGTATTTAGATCAGTTGTGGCTTCTATAATGGACAGTTTTCACTGAGAGATGTCTATTTGGCTATAGGAGGAGAGCCGCATTGCTCTTATGCATTTACAGATGAGTGTTTGGAAGGTGATGTACTGTCATGTCATGTTTGCTTAGTGAGACTGCAGTCCTGGGTTCTTTTGCTGAGCCTGGACCCTCCCCGCCAAGGACTCTTAGCCAGTGTTGCAGTGATCAGGAGTGAGTTTCCACCTGAGGAAAAGGCCTTAAATCCAATCAGAGAGCAGTTGGTTGTTCCCATATCATGTACACCACTATTGTGCTGGGATCTATCTCTTTTCAGATGGAAAAAATGCTAGAGGTTACTGGATTTCTCAATATGTAGGACTGCTGGGATGGCACACCTATAATTAAACAATGTTTGTTATTTTTTGTTTATTTTTATAAGCAGAATTAAATCTTGGCTGGATCTAGAGCTTCTTCAGTGTTCTGTAGAGGACTAATATTTTAATATATCATCATCAGTATTGAGAATAAGAGGTGGAGTTCAAAATGGCAGAAGTATGTTTAGGGTCATTTAAGAAATTGTCAGAAATGCTGCTCTAATCTCAAGATAAAATTATTTTTCTTTCTTTCTTTCTTTCTTTCTTTCTTTCTTTCTTTCTTTCTTTCTTTCTTTCTTTCTTTCTTTCTTTTCTTTCTTTCTTTCTTTCTTCAAAACTCAAGTCAGCTCCTCAAACAGCAATTTTTTTAAAATCAAGCATTACAATCCAATCCAATCCAAGCCAATCCAATCCAATCCAATCCAATCCAAATATATACTAGTTTGATACTTGCATGTTGAAGAAAGATGATAGAAAAATACTGGAGTCTTTGTTTTGCATAATTAAGTCGTTATGTCTCTGAAAGGGCAGAACACTCTGTATGTACAGACAGTAGACTGCTGTTCATACCTACCATGGTTCTGACTGAGCTGAGGTGTTTTGGATGGTGCCCACTGGTGAAGCCGGTGAGGTGGTGTGTTCCTTGCAAAGTGTGCTGAGGATGGTGTGTTCACAGCCAAGGGTGCCATGAAGTTACATAGTGTAACCTCGGCAAGAGCTACCAGAAAATCTTTGGAGTCCTTACATTTTTGACCTTGAATTAATCTTTGGTTATTGTGCCAAACTTTTTCACAGCTCCCATATTCAGTTATGCTTCCCCAAATGGGGTCATGACCCATAGCTGAAGAAGCTGGTGTCTAGTGGACCTTCGGCATAGTTCTGGGCTGCTGTGTACTACAGGGAGCTGTCTTCGTGAACAACATTCTTCCTGTCCAGTTACCATCTGGCTTACAGTTGGGCTCATGCAGGATGCCAAGGATAGACAACGTGGTTTCAGCCCAATTCTTCTTTCTCATTATTTTAACTCCAGCTCATAGTTGCCTTTGGAAACATATTTCCCTTCTCCTTCTCCCTAAGATGCGGATGACTGATGGCTTCCAACTGTTGCTAGTCTTTGTGTAATAATCTCTCTGTTTTTCATTCTCTTTTTCTTCCTCTCATTCTCTTTATGTGTATAATATATAACTGTTTCCTATGCATATATGTGTATATGTACACACACATATGTGTGTATGTTCATCTATTGATGAACATATATTTGAAAGTTATCCCATACTTACATAACATCTCCTTAGTGAAATACTTTTAATTTGATCCTTCTAAGCTATTGGTTACATTAAGCATATACTTATGAACTTCCTGCTTCTGGGAGACTGACTTACCCTTGTCAAGTTATAATGCCCTGCCTATGTTTTTGTCTTTAAAGAGATCCTTTTCAGTTTTTGTTTGTTTGGGGTGACACGATGATATTGGTAGAGAATATTTTTTTTTCCAAATCCTTATTTGGCAAAAGCAAGAGTTGGCTGCAGGCTGGTTCTGTACACAGTTTTGAAATTTCACTTTTGAAGTACAGAGTTTGGGAAGCATTCATCTAAATGAGAATCCAACTTTGAAATACTGGGGGAATTCATCTGTAATTCATTTTACCTCAAGAATCTCACAAACCTGGTGGATTTATGTCCCTCACAATAGGCACACACTTACCAGGATTCCATGTTTTGCATAATTTATTGCTCCACTTTTAGCAAAGCAATGATAGTATCCCATATCAGGATGCTATTTCACATTGGGAATGCACCCTTTGTTTTTCTGCAAAGCCATTAACATTTTAAATTCAATTTAAAATTCAAGGATTGCTTTCTTATTTATTGCTACAGAAGGAGTTGTAACACACTGTATTTTCTGTCCTGCAAACATAGACTTGTATTGTGTTCTGCTGCAGAATGGAGGGATTGGAGGAAGATGCTAGCAGGGCATGGGGTGGGTAGCAAGAAGTTAGGCTGATTGTTCAGTGAAGGGTGGGTAGTCAGTGACAGTGATCAGAGATTCTATGTTTAGTGGAAATGGAGGGGAGTGATGATTAAAAAAGAAATTCTATTTTCATACATCCAGAAATGTTTACATTTTCACTGCGAGCCCAAGTTTTTTTTTTTTTTTCTTATAAATAATCACTGAGACTCATTCATAGATGATTCCATTGCTAGGCAACAAACATTGGACATTTCTGTTTGTTGGTATCTTAAATCAAATGTTTGATAAAGTCAAGTACATCCAGTCTACAACTGAAACAAAACACGTTGAAGTACTTGGACAATGGATAAGAACATAGGCCATGTGTTTGTTTATAGATTAGTCTCCTTGACTATGAAATTGTTCCATATTGGGAATGCAGTGGCCTCTACTCACCCTTTTTTTCTGCAAAGCCATAAACATTCTAGTTTCCACCTGTCTAAAAACAATTTTGGGTTGAGGAGATGACTCAGTGGTTAAAGCACCTGTCCCATAAGCAAGTGAGGATATGTAGGGGACGGGTGTTTAGATCTCCATAACCCAAGTAAAAGTCAGGCAGGTATGAAGGTCAACCTAACACTCAGGAGTAAAGACAGGGCAAACTGACTAGCTAGCCTAGCCAACAGGTGAGCTCTGGGTTCAATTGAGAGACCTTGCCTTAATAATAAAAGTGGAAAATGATCAAGAAGACACCTGACACCAACTTCAGGCCTCCATAAACATGCATGCTTTTGTGCACATGCATCTTCGCACACAAAAATCCACACACATTTGAATACACATTTATACACCATACCCACAGTTGTTGGTGTTTATTTTCAGTGCCTTTTTCCTCTCTGTATTACAAAGATACAAATGCAAAGCAATTTCAATAGAAGCAACTTCATTCTTTCTCTTACTTATTTCCGATGAAAACTGAATTAGAGGGTTAGTCACAGAGAGAAATTTTGTTTTATAGTTGTATACATGAATTCTTGTATGTCTCATATGGAAGAATTAGTAAAGGCAAGAACTACAGAAACCAAATGTAGAAACTTTTAGTCCTGATGTATTTTCTTTCTTATCTGGTGGAAACTCAGTCAACCAACTCTCCTTCCAACTCTGTAATTTTCTCAATGAATTGCTTTACTTTCGTGTGTGTGTTTGTGTGTGTGTGTACAAGAGGCACTTGAGTGTGTATACCTATGGACACCCAAGAGTGACATCGAGACTCATCCTGGACTATTTTACTTCCTTATTGCTTTGCTCCGGAGTTTCCCAGGTGCTGTCTTCTGGGGCCAGATTGCAGGCCACTGCCATATCCACCTGGTATTTTTATGTGTGATCTAGAGAACTGAACTCAGGTCCTTTTGCTTGCGAGGCAAAAACTTTAACCCCTGAGCCCTATCGTCAACTCTCCTGTCCTCTTTTTACTTCAGCTAATTCTAGCTATGTTTCTATCACTCACATCTCATAGACTCCTAACCCACACAATTATCTAGTCCAAAAGGAATAATTGTTATTATTTCACTGAAGCAGAATGGTGACTGTGCAAACCAATTTATGGAAAACCTGGGAATGGTTGTGATAGAGTTTCTAATGTGGGGAAAGCCGGTCATTAAGGGAGAATGAAATTCCTACTAAGAAATAGAGAAAAGTTCAGTATGGCGGTGCACCTCTGAAATTCTAGCTCTCGTTACAGGGCAGAGTCATGAGGATGGCGAGTTCCAGATCAGGTTTGGCTATATAGCGAGATTATATCTCATTATAAAAAAAGAAAGAAAAGAAAATAGCGAAATTAGGCTGAGGAGATGGCTCAAGGTTAAAACCTTTGCTTCACAAGCAAAATGGCCTGAGTTTGGATCTTTAGATCCCACCTAAAAATGCCAGGTAGATATGGCAGCAGCTTGCAATTCCAGTCCTGGAAGGCAGAACCTGGGAAACTCCAGAACAAAGCAACCAGGAGGTAGAACAATCCAGGATGATTTTCAATGTCATCCTTGAGGCCTCCACATGCACACATATATACTCTTACCTATGTATAAGCACTCAGAAGCAGGCATGCAAAATAAAAAAATAAATAAATAAAAGGCCGAGAAAGCAAGGAGAAGGTTCCCGATGGTTTTGACTTCAAGGATTCTCAGGATCATCTGCCTGGCACTTTTCCTGATACTCGGCTGTTCTTGGTGTTTCCTGTTCCAATGAAATGATAACAATTCTTCCTATTTTGGTTGGACTACTGGGGCAGAGTGGGTTGTACTGGTTCGAGTGGCAGATATGTAGCTAGAATTAGCTGAAATGAAGAGAGGAAACTGAGGACGATTGCTGGGTAGCTTATAGAACTGAAGAAGACTTGGCTGACCCAGTTTCACAAATTCAGAGCAGACACTTGCAAGGGCAGGGGTGAGGTAACACCGACTCGCTCTTTCTCCACATGGCTTCTGCCTGGGCACTGTGTCCTCTACAGAGGGTTATTTTCATTGTCGAGTATGTGTTTCTTGGCACTTCCTTTTTATTTATCCTCACAACACTCTTGCATTTTTCATGCATTACCACAAAAGGAGATGTTTTTGCACATTGTGTTTTGAGTCTTAAAAACACAGACCACATTCAAGCTCTGAGATTAAGGCAACAATCCCAACCTAGGAAGGAAGCCAAGAGAGAAGCAAACTTGGTGCAGCCCCGAGCTTGAGTCTTGCACCCAGATGATCCCATTACTACAAACACACGATGATCATTTATGTTTATTGGTATTTAAAGTGGAAGGCATTTTAGACTCTTGAGTGGCCCATCTAAAATGGAAACATAGACTTGAAGGACTCTGTGAAGTTCATATCTCAGATGCTGACCTGTGGCAGCGGCAGAGTCTTAGCAGTAAGAGAATCAACATAGTAGAAAGAGCTATTCTAGCTTTATTCTAGCTGATCTAGTTCCAACTTGATTCAATATGATATAAGAACAGAAGAGGAATCCATGAAATGCCACATAGACATGGCGCAGGACTTGGAAAGCCTCTCTATGATGCCCACAACCCAGGGTGTGTTGAAACAATCTTTTCCATGAAGTTCAGAAAAGCATCAGGCAAACAAGGATAGTGTTTGATCTCAAGAAACCTTTGGCATGGAACCATGTAGCTCAACACTCAGCAAACAGATAGGAAGAGGAATCAGATGCCAAATCCAACAGATGTCCGGGGATCAGAGCTTTGCTTGTCCTGACCTTGCCCTCTTTTCCCTCCCACTGTCCCCTGCTTGGAAGTTAGATGTGAATTCACACAACAACAAAACCGAACCAAACCAAAATAAAACAAAGCAAAACCCAGGAATTTGATTTCCTTGAGGTTTAGTTTCCATCAGATAGTAGATCCCATTGAAAGAATTAAGTCCAGATGTGCCGAAACAGTTGAGCCCAGAATTTCTGAAAATGTCTTTCTTTGTGGCCTGAAATTCTAATTTGATCCTCCACAGTAGTTCATCGTCTTCCATGAGCCAGAGAACCTGTGTGCTGCTAGACGCCATTCATGACCACAAAGCTTGCTCCTACCAGATGGGCTCTGGGTCCTCCACAGGCACCAAAATCTGCACAAGATGGGTCTATATCTTCTAGTGTTCTCACTGTATGTGCTCATCATAGAACACTTAGAACACCTAATACTAAATAAAAATTGCTATAAATAAAAATTGCTCTCTCAAATCATGTAAATGAATATGACAAAAAAGATGCCTACTCACATTCAGTCAGACATGACTGATAAGGTATTTTTGATATGACGTTGATTGACTCTGCCGTACATGTGTGGTTCAACATCTTTCACTGTCTGGTAGGAAAAAAGCTCTCCATTCTTTCGACTGTCTTTTCTAGGTGCCTCATGCCAGCTCTTATTTGAAAAGCCCCAGGGAGCAATTGGAAGTGACCTTTCTCCAGTCACTTGTGTGTGGGTGTTTGAACCAAAGGGCACTTGAGTGTGTGATGTCAAAAATCATCCTCAATTGTTCTACCTTCTTATGGTTTTTCTCTGGGGTTTCCAAGGCTCTATTTTCCAAGGTTGGAAGTGCAGGCTATGCCATATCCACCCAGCTTTTTAATATGGAATCTGGGGATTGAATTCAGGTCGTTTTGTTGACGTGATGAGGACTTTAACAACCCTGAGCTCTCTCTCCAGCCTCCTCCAATCGCTTTCTCACACTGTCTCTCAACTTGAGTCAGGGGCTAGAGTTCCTATGATGGGTTTACTTGGGCCATGCACTATGTGGGCTTTGAGGCCAGGATACCATAAATTCATGGGCTTGGAGTCAGAGAAAAGTGAATCCTTCCACCAAAAGCAAATACTTTGAGTAAACAAAAGGAAGAAGGGAGGGGGAGGATGACACACTGTAGTATCAATATAGTCAAGGAAAGTAACTAACAAGATGAGCAAAATCACTAAGTCGTTAAAACCCATTAGTTCAAAACTAGGGCCTGGAACAAAAATAACACCTAGGCCTTTGCCTGTCAGTCCTGTAACCTTTGCAGCAGCGTGCCTGTGAGGGCTAGGTGGGTTCACTCTCCAATCCATTATACTCCTGCAGAGAACAACGGGCCCTATGCTATGTGAAAATTGGTTTGTACCATGTGTGCATAGATCAGCAGGAAATTCAGAAACACCGGTCACTTTTCTTTAAGTCCTACGGACACCTAAATCTGTAATGCATGGCTATGAAAGCTTCCTTTAGCAGCAGGATTTGGAAATGATTTCACTCCAATCATCTATTCATAGTAGCCTTTTCCCGGCAATATTACAGAACTGAGTTCCTGATATTTACTCTCATAACTTCATTTATCTCTAGTCTTTTTCAGGTGCAAAGAAATAGTGTACTGTTTATAATGTCTTTACTATGGAAATGTTCAATAAAAATAACTCTTTGACAAGATTTTTAAATAGTACTGTAGATCTACAAGCATTGAGAAATAATTATGGGTAAAACCTGGGGAAATAATTTCTTTTCTTATACTCTGCTTCTGATAAACTTGTAAACAGAGAAAGAGTATCAGGTGACAGATGAAATAATAAAACAATATTAACAAAAATTCCTTTTGATTATTTAAAATTTTTTTTGCATGTGTAGGTAGGTGTGGGTGTGTACGTGTATGTAGGTGTGTGTATTAGAGGGCACTTGCATGTGCCTGTGTGTTGCTGAATCCCCCGCCGGGCCAGCCGGAGGGAAGAGAGGAAAGGGTGGGGCCTCGTGGGCACAGAGGCGAATGGGCGAGCTGGCTACGGGGGTCACCACCCAGATCCCGTGAGTCAGGCGAGAAACAGCACCAGCCAAAAGATGTTGGCTGTAGACTCAGCTTTATCCAGGAAGTGTTTGGGCTTATATAGGGTCAGGGTCCAATCAAGTGTGGCCACCCCTCTGCTCGGGGGAGGGGGAAGAGCAGCCACCAATCATTTAGCTGTTTACTAGGTGTCCAGGTTAGATGGCCGCTTCCCATTGGTTGTTCATCCCTCCTTCCCATTGGTTGTTCATCCCTCCGCCCATTGGTTGTCCATTCCTCTGCCTGTATGGTTCCTTGTTCAGGCTTGTAGCCTAGACCTGGATTCGGGAACCTGGGTTAGGTCCTCCCTAAATCAGTAGTGCCACACCTGTGGAGGCCCAAGGTGGTTCTGGGAGTGACCTTGGTTGCTTGTCTCCTTATTGTTTCTCTGGATCTTCCCAGTCTGGGAGTGCAGGTCGTCACCGTTTCTGCTCCATGCAGAATCTGGGAACTGAACTGAGGTTCTTTTGCTTGTAAGGCAAAGGCTTAAACCCTGAACCATCTCTCCAGCTTCAAAAAAAAAAACCAAAAACTTCATGAGAGAAAAAAGAATCATGTTTAGTTCTGGTACTCATTTTAACCTGGGGTTTAAGTAATTTGCACTTTTAATACAAAATTACAAGCAATGCAATTAACTGGCTCCTCATGTCTGTGTATAATTTGACCACAGCATAAACAGAAGTTATGAAGTTCACTGGTAGTCAAGAGAGTATGACTGTCTTCATCTCACACCAGCCACATTGCATCCCCAAAGGCCAGTAAGGGTAGGATCCTGAGTAAGTTGCCAGTTGGGGCCCTTGGTAGATAACAGTTGCCAATAGCCACTGGGCACCTCCGGCCTGTGGAAGCATAGGAGAGGCTATACTTCTTAGGAGGAATTTTCTAAGAACACATTTTCTTACAAAACTCTGTTCACTCTTTTCCTTACTGGGAAAGTAACATTCAGTCACTGCAGATAAGCTAGGAAGCCCAGAATAAAGAATAAAGCAAATAAAGCGGCCATGTTTCTATAGTCCAAATAGAGCTGATAGAGTACTGGTGTATTTCTCATTTTTTTCTCTCTGAATGTATATTTCTACCATGTGGAGCCAGCAATCAAACTCAGGTGGCCAAGATGGCACAGCAAGCACCTTCGGCCACCCACTGAGCCATGCTGGCTCTGCATGTGTATTTTTAGTCTGTCTGTAATATCTTTACTATGGACATGTAGAATAAAAATCCCTCTTTAGTATATGATCTTTAAGTAATACCTTCAGTATTCAAGTATTCAGTATGAATGTGGAAACGTAAAATGAAAATTGCTCTTTGGTATATGATCTTTCAGAAATACCTTCAGTATTCAGTATTCAAATTTTTAGTTATTCAGTAATATCTTCAGGTATTCAAGTATTGTGAAATAATTATGTATAAAGCAAAACACTTAAAATTGTATAGATGAAGGACTATAAAATTATTCTTATACTTCAGTCCAATTTTTACACCAAGATATGGTTATAAAGTCTGCTGAAGATATATCAGAAATCATTGTATAAAGCATAAATTTTGACCTTAGGAAATTTAGAAGTATAAATGGTCATTAGATGGATCAATCAGTATTCCATGAAGATAGGTAAGCAAAATACTTCATCCCAGACCATAGATAGCATGGCTGCAAAATAGGAGATTATAAAGGACTGCTTTATTGGATGCTGATAATGTTGACTGTCAATCAGCAGAGGATGATGAGGATAATGCCCTGTGGAATGGAAGAGCATTCAGAATGAAGCAGCACACATAGAATCAGCATAAACAAGAGAACGGCAAAGATGTGTTTGGTAATTGTGAATTGGGACCTGTGTAGAAGACACTGGAAAACTTACCTGATGTGGAGAAAGAATTTAAATACCGGAATGAATTTCATTTTCACTGTGCAGGAAGTACAAAACTACAGACACTTTTAAGCAAGGATATAACATGACCAGGACTTATCTTAAGATTATTATGCAGAAGGGGAAATTTTCAGAAGGAGATAAAAAATCATTTGTATATTCTCTGAATTTTCTGATAAAAAGTATAAATTGCAGATATTTAAGGCTTCTATGATATTTAAAAATTTCATGTTCCAAAAGGAAATTAGGACTTCTTAGAAGATTTTAAAGTATTCTAACATCTAAGCTTCTTTATCATTTGTATTTATTTTTCACAAATTATATGACTTGAGTAGAAACTATTAATTCACAGGACTGGAGAGATTGCTCAATGGTTAATGCACTTTCAGTACTTATATTTAGCAATAAGCACTATTATTGCTAAGAGTTTTGATCCTCAGAATCCTTATAAAATGCTGAGTGGGTGTGATGGAGCAACTGTAATTCCAGTTTTGGAAGGTGGAGATAGAAGATATTTGTCATAGTTAGACGCAGGTGTCAACTTGATAGTTGAGGGTTTGAGCTTTGGGCACATTTGTGGAGAATTAGTGGTTGGGTTAAGCCCAGAGCAAACCTTCAGGAGATTGTCTGGCTGATGGGGAAGGCCCATGTAGGTGGGATTAAGCCTTGGAATAACATACAGAGAGCTTGTTGAAAGAGTCGGCTGGTCTGGCAAGTAAGGATTGTCCCTCTTTCAGCTGCCATGTAGAGATGGTGTGGCCAATTCCCTTGGCCCTGGTGTTGGTGTGAGCTCTCCTATCAAGCTGGACTGAGAACTGTGACCAGAAAATCATAAGAAAAAAGAAACCCCTTTTTCCTTAGGCCGTTTGATGGTGATTTATCAGGAACCATACAGGAAAACTGCTACAATGCTCATACCAAGCTGGCTAGGGAAACTAACAATATATCATTGAGCTATAAGTTTGAATCAGAGACCCAGCCTCAATGAATAAGTTGGAAGAGTGATTGAGGAAAATCCTGGATATTAACTTTGAGTTTTCACACATGTGTGCACATGTGTTCACACCCACATGTAATATGCACTCGCACACATATGCACATACACACAGGTTGAGTATATATATTCATGCATGCCCATCATACACATATGAACATGAGAGAATATAAACATATTAATTTGTGTTGAATATATTATTCTTCTCTGCATTTCTTTCATGACATTGAACTCATTCAAAAAGCATTTATGGATCAGCAATATGAGTGTGATATACTACATGAATAGTATAGGAGCTTTGTTTTTTAGATGATTTGGTTGGGTTCTGAGCCTGGGCAGAGCACTTTATCTGGAGAGATTTCATATGTCATTTCTTTGAAGAAGTAATTGCTGCTTAAGCTAGCTGTTTTGTTGGTTGATATTAATTATCCTATCAAATATGTTGAAATACATATTTTCCTTTTCCTTCCAAAACTTTTAAAGTAATTTCTTTCATTGCTTATTAACTATTTTGTTTAAACTGGGTTGTTAAAATCTTTTGAGAAATGGGATTCGTTGTAGGGGTACTATGTGTGTTTAATATGGAAAATTGATCTGAAACATTCTTTAAACCAGCTTTGTATTTGTTGTTGTGAACTTTCCCCTGTTAAATATATTTCTGGTGCAGGCAAAGGAACTAGATGCTATTTACTTTAGTAAGTGGGCCTGCTAATTATCAGCTACTATCAGGTCAAGTGACCTCAAAGGTAAAAGGTGTATGTAAAAGGTTTTTATTCTGGTATTTACTTTGGCTCTGGAGTCATTATTTAATAAACAGTCCTGTTGTTTATGTGGTTCATGCAATTCAGTACAGTTAGAATAAGAAGTCATTTACTGTAATCCGAGGCTTTACTTAAATACTTGTAATTGATTACTATAACAATATGTTATTGTTACTACCACGTCTCTGTAGTTTGCAAATATGACTTTTTAATGATAGATAGATCTAAGAGCCATTAAATGAAGCCTAGCCACATGCTCTGAGACCTCCATTTTTCCACTCATCCCCCTTTTCCCTTCTAAAGGAAAGTGCAATGGTAACAATATTAAAAAACTTAGTAGTGCCTGAGGAGCTTAATAATCAATTTTCATGTTTTTATAATCTCCCATAATGTTTAGATGCACATAGTATTATCCATTCACCTCTACTGACTTATTTTCAAGCTCTTTAAGCTCATTAATAGGATTTGGAATATAAAGCTGGTTCAAATCAAAGGAACCTTTCTTAATATCTGTGGAACTACAGACACCAGTTACAAGTGCATCCAGACTTGAGGGACTCAAATGTCATCAGCCCAAGGATCACAAGTTGTCACAGTAACTTGTGGCTCTTTGCTTAACTGAGCTGATGAAATCTAAGACTTCTGTATATATGCTTAGGTATTAATTTGCAGTGGTTACTTTTCCTGTTTCATGTCTGCCAACTTGCCTCAATCATTGTAAAAATAAGGATTTTATCTCTGTATCATCTTCACCCATGTGTCTATCATTTATCTATCTATCATCTATGTATGTACACATCTGACATCTATCTATCTATCTATCTATCTATCTATCTATCTATCTATCTATCTATCTATCTATCAGTCATCTGTCTGTTATCTTTTCCTATCACTTTAACTATGGAGAACAAATGTGGGCAGTCACTGACTTTTGGGGAGAGACTATTCATCATGTAGATAGAGACTAAACTCTACTTTATAATGTCAATCCTTTTATTATGTAACTGGCTCATTCTTTCTACCCCAGACTTCTTCCTATAAACACTGTGAAGATTTTTTGATTTGGTGGGGTCCTTAATCACCAGCATTCCAGCCTCATCTCTTGCCCATCCAAGGCTATTCTTCAGTATTCTAGTGGTTATGCAAGACAGAAAATTATACTTCATTTTTGGTTTAAATCTGGCTTGGTATGTTTTTTTTTATTGGTTTGTAGGATTAGCATGGACTAGGGTCCCAGGCATTCTGCATAGTCATCTTTGTGATAGTTCAAGCAGGGGAGAGTTCTTTGCTTCTTTCCAAAGCTAGTTTTGTTTCTAATATCATTTAGCATGATTATTAAATGTACAGTACTATTTCCCATCTCCAGAGTTAGTTTTTTTTTTTTTTTAATTTTTTTTTTTTACAGGGGAAAGCGCGCACGCAGTCCCCCACTACCACAAATTATGCAGTCGAGTTTCCCACATTTGGGGAAATCGCAGGGGTCAGCACGTCCGGAGTGCAATGGATGAGCCTCACCCTGAGAAAACCGCCTTCGTGATCGAGGTATTTCCCCTGCCAGGTAAGTATAGTTTTTTTTTTTTAAATATTATCATTAGCGGTAGTCTTGCTAGTGTGTGTGTGTGTGTGTGTGTGTGTGTGTGTGTATACCACAGCAGGCAGGTGGAGGTTAGAGATCAACTTTCTCTTCTTTCAGTTCTCTCCTTCCATCCTGTGGAGTCAGGGTCTCTCTTGCTTCCGCTGCTCTGCTTCCGCCAGTCTAGTTGGCTGTGAGCTTCTGGGTGATTCTCCTGTCTCCACCTGTCATCTTGCCATAGGGATGCTGGGTTAGAGATGTGCTCCACTGCCTCTGTTTTGTGAGTTCTGGAGATGGAACTCAGGTATTTAGGCTTTGGTGACAATCACTTTTACTCCCTGAGTCATGTCACCACATCAGTCTCAAGTCTCTGGTGGTCCTTAGAACTTTTTTTTTTTTTTTTGCAGTGTGATCTGTGTTTGCAACTGAAGAGTTTAATTAGCCTGTTTCCTTTCTAAAGAATATTTGGGTCCTCTACAGTATTCATCTGGAACTAGACCAGCCAAATATCTCCCCATCCTAAAGCTCAGGGAACCTTGCAGAAGAGGGGGCGGCAAGATTGTAAGAGCCTAAAGATAGGGAGGATCAACGATATGCAAAATACTCCACACAAGTTAGGCCTGCAGCAGCAGCCAAGATTGGATGTTGCCTGACCTGCGCAATGGCTGACATGTCAATGACCCCCCCCCCAAAGTCTAGCATGGATCACAGGGGAGAAGGCTTCAGGCAGTAGGATCCTTAGAAGGAAGAGATTAAACAGGGAGCCCAAGAAGTGGCCCTGGGCTATGCTACTGAATCCTGAACCCTCACTAGGGTGGAGGATTCAGAGGGAGGTTCGGTGCCCACATAAAGGGATGCTCCAAAGGATTGGAGAGAGGAAGGGGGAAGCAACGGGAGAGGGGGAGGGAGGGAGGGCAGTGAAAGGAAGGGGGAAAGGGAAGGGGGAGGGAGAGTATAGGTGTACACACTGAGCTCGTAGGAAAAAAATAAAATGTGGGAGAAAAAAAAGAAATTTTGGGTCCTGATGGTTTTCTTTAATTTCATACTCTTATCCATGTAATTGTCAGCTATAGTGTTTCTACTGACAAGACAGTCTCTTTGGAAGCTTCCTGTACATATGAAAAAGAGGTTTGATTACAGTTTTTCCTGGATCTTCTCATCTCCATTTGGGATCTCCGCCCTATCAACTTCATCTCTTCCAAAAGTCCTTTGTGACTTAAAAGTTCTGACTCATTTTTGCTGTTGTCCAGGCATTATTTTTAACCCATTGAGCCATCTTGATTGGGCCTTATTCTGACTTTTTAAATCATTCTGATGTATTATGAAAATGTAGACCAGTTACACATGACTTTTCTTTACAGGGTGATTTCCTGACAGCGAGTCTCTCAATTTTCACATCTATTGGAAACTGAGCTGAGAACTTTAATAATCATTACAGTAGAGTTTTGTTCAGCTGCAAGGAAGAGGAAAATCATATTATATATACAATATGTGTATACACACACAATGAATGTAGAGGGAGGACTATTTGGTGAGAGGGAGGATTCTAACCACAGGGAGTATCAAGGGAGAATAGTAGATATGTGTGTATATGAGCTAAGTACAATAATAAACATGCATAAAATTTCATAATGAAACTTGTAATTTTGTACCTAATTAAATAACAAGCAAGGGCTGGTGAGATGTCTTAGGAGGTGAGGGTACTTGTCACACAAACCTAATGACTGAATTTTTTGTGTACATGAACATGTATGTGTGGGTGTGGCACAAGAGAATATTTGAGTGTGTGTGCCCATGGAGGTCCAAGGATGACATCAGGAATCATCCTGAATTGCTCTGCCTCCTTATGGCTTTGCTCTGGGGTTTTTCGGGCTCTAGTTTCCAGGACTGGAAATGCAGGTCAATGCCATTTCCATACAGCATTTTTAGGTAGGATCTGGGGATCTGAACTCAGGTCCTTGTGTTTGCGAAGCAGAGGCTTTAGCCCCTGAGTCATCTCTCCAGCCCCTGATGCTCTATCTCTGGAATGCGTGACATACATTGAGAGATCTGGTTCTCAAAAATTGTCCTCTGACCATTGGAAAAATGCAGTGGCACACACCTGCCTACCCCTCTCAGCACATAGACATGTAAATGACTTTAAAAACAATTAAGGAAGCCCACAAAACCCAAGGTAAATCATCATGTCTTGGCTCCTCCACGTTTAATATTCATTTCCTTAATTTCCTCCATTCCTCTCATTTTTTTCTATAGGCAGCAGGAAGTCAGGGTCTACCTCAACATTTCTCAGGGACACACATCCTCAACTATAGGCCCTATCCTATCGCTCACAAGTTCTGCTTTCCCCAGAATTGTGGGACTGGATTCTTCTAAGGTCCTTATTGCTACATAGCAAGTATTGCCCTTCTCAAGCTTCCACCCACATAGCTCTTACCCTCTCCTGCCTCCCAGCAGCCTCTTTGATGTCTGCATATCTGTAGACAGTGATTGAAATGCTATCTTGGGCACCATCTGCCCTCTACCATGCTTCTCACCTCACCCAGGAAGCAGAACCGCCAAGCCTGCTATTGTGTTCTTTGGAATCTCCCACCTCCCACCTCTGCCCAGTTTAAACAGGTTTCATTGCTCTGTTCCACCAACCTCCAATACACATATACACACTTCCTCCCAAGCGTATGAAAGTGGAAAAACTATATCGACATAGAGAGTTTTCTAGGGATGCTGTGCAGACTATGTGAGAAAATAACAAACAAATATTTTAGATCACGAGGGAACCAGTGCCCTGCCAGTACTGCGCTGTGTGGCTCTTCATGGTAATTCAGAGAAGTGATGACTGACATCTCCAGTTCTCAAAATAAGGAAAGAGAAAAAGCAAAGGACTTCTGTAGGTGCTTGCAACGCATGTCCACAAAAAGCCAAGACAATCAGATACCAGAGCCCATGTGCTTGACTATTTCATTTCTAATACAAACTGTTGCATTATGTGGTAATCTGTGTGTAATTAAACATTTACTCAATAGTTACAATCTTTTGATTTATTATGAAAATCTTTTCAGAAAACAGGAACATTCTGGTGGGTGGGATTAGTTCCTGTTTAACTAAAACTATAGTCTGCTCAACCACAAGCTTCTTTGAATGCCTGTTGTGGGATGTAGGTGCATCATTGGGTCCATTTATCCTTTTGTAAGAGCACCCTTATTTTATTTTGGATGATTTATTTCTCGATGACCCTCAGCATAAGGTTAGACAGGAGTAGACATGTGATCCGCTTCTCGACTGTTGTTACGTGGCCATGTGCATACCTGTGACTACAAGTCAGTGTATGGGTTACTACCCTGCTAGATAACTGCTCAGGGTGCAAAGTAGAAGGGTAAGGCAAAAGTCAAAGGGAAAAGAGGTGAGCCAAAAGGGAAGTTGAGTCACCGACATCACCATGAAAAGTCTCAGGAATGTTATGCTAGTATTACCAGCTTAGTAAGTCAGGCGATGTTTATATTTTATAACTGGCAACCAAAATACTTGGATTAAATATTTTTCTACTTCAAGTAACTATAAGTTCAGTCACGATTGATTTTTCCCAGTGGAGTCCATTTTTGTGCAAATGGGCATTCTATTGATTGCTTTTCTTTCAAAAGAGAAGATAGGTGAACACATTAATTTACTTTTTACAGTAAAGGTTTCCTTTCAGGGATTTTTTTTTCTTCCCTAAAAAAAAAAAGAATAAAAAAACACTTGAGTGAGTCACGGTGTTAATCCGTTTTGCTATGGGAAAGTCTATCTTATTATAGAGATTTTTTTTTCAGTGTGGTAATAATTGTTCATCAGATCAGTGGTGATTTATTTTTATTCCTTTGCAATATTTTACTTACCACTGTGAGAGAAGTGCCCAGCATTGTGCTAGTGGCTTAAGATTTGAAAGTGTTCTGTGGCTTAGAATGTCAACTTTGCATGAGCCACTGGACTCAGAGCCTGGTGTGCACCTGGCACTTAAAGCTAGGGAAGATACAGGCCATGATTAACCTTCAAACAATGTTGTGACTCAAGGATGAAGTGAGACCTTCAACCTTTGTATTATTTCTCATGGGGCAGTCACTTTTTATAATCACCTTCCCAATAATTTTTGAGAGGGAGAGGGTTCTTGAATCCAGGCATATATAATTTTATTTGGTTCTTATACATCCTCTTACCTGCTGCCCTCTTCCAGCCACCTGCCCCATTCTTTCTGGTCTGGAACTTCCTCCAATGTCCTTCTTCATGTCACATGTGCTCCATTACCTTCTCTTTTTCCTTCCTCTACCACTCCTCAGAGGTGAACTTCTAGAAACGCCTATTACAGATCATCTAGATTAAGGTTAGTCTCTGAGAGGGTCTGTAAGGGATTACCTTGATTACAATAATTGATGTAGGAAGATCCATCTTAATTGGGTGGGGCCATTTCCTGGGCAGGGGATCCTGGACCGTATAAAACAGAGAGGGCCAGCTGAGTACTACATTCATCTTTCTCTGCTTCTGACAGAGGCTGTGTATGATGTGACCAGATACTTGAAGCTCCCATCACTTGGACTTTTCCACAGCAATAGACTGTGCCCTCCAATTGCGATCCAGACTAAATCCTTTCTCTATTAAGTCATTTCTATCCCAGCAACCAGAAAAGAAACTAAGACAAACAGGGTCTCCCATGGGCTTGGAGCTCACTAATCAGGGTAGACTTTCTGGCCAGCGAGACCTAGGGACCATTCTGTCTCCATTTCCTCAACATGGGAGTTACAGGGATATATACTACCATGCCTGGCATTTTTATGTAGGGTCTGGGGACCAAACTCTGTGGTCCCTGTGCTTGCAAGACAAGTAGTTATTAATTGAGCCATCCATGCCAGCCTCTCCCTGTTGATAGACATTTAGGCTGATTCTATTTCTTAGTGTGGAAAATGAGCGAACAAACAAACAAACAAAACATGGAGGTGCACATATGTGTGGTATGTAGTCTTAGAGTTGTTGGGTCCATATTCAGGAGTTGTAGAACTGTGTAATGTAGTAGCTGTAATTTTAGTTCTTTGAGAAACCATCATATTGAATTCCAGAGTCACTACTCAGGTTTCCAGTCCCACTAGCAGTGACTAAAGGATCCTCCTTCCCTGTATCATCTAGATATTTACTGTCATTTGTTTTCTTGATGGTACCCATTCTTAATAGTATTCATCAAAATCTTAAAGCAATTTTAATATGCATTCCCTTATGAGAATGGCCACGCTTAATAATATTTACTTGTGGTAGTTCACATCAAAATAATCATGCTTGATGTCAAATAAACACCTTTGAATAATAACGCTGGACTTAGATTCTGTTGTCTCAGTGGATGATGATTTTGGTCTCTGTTAGTTTATTAGTTGCGGTGAGTTAGACAGTGACTTCCCCCTTGTGTTGATGAGCCTGTTGGGAGGAAGTTTCGTAGCCTGAACTTGGTGAAGGAGTTTGAGGTGAAAACTGCCTTCATTATTGGGGTGATCCAATGACATGTCTCCTAACAATAAAGCGAACAGAAAACAACACAGGCAGAGAAGGCTGGGTAAGGACAGAGGCAGGGACTGGACTTCAGTAGCCATGAGCCAAGGGATGCCTGAAACCACTTAGGCTGGAAGAGACAAGGTAGGAATCTCTCCTGGAGCCTGGACAGAGAGAATACATCTTTGTCCTTTTAATCATTTTGTTTTTTAATCATTTTGTTTGTGGTAATTTGTTACAGCAGCTACAGGAAACATACATGCTAGTTTATTTAGTTATTTAATTAAGGATTTTTTGTATTGTTTTGTGCCATAGTAATTTAGAGAAACCACTGTCTGTACAACAAGGCTTGTCTCTATCCAATGGAGAGATGCCTACTGCAGATACCCCATTTGCTCACAGATGAATTTCTGAATAAAGAGCTCCAACAAATGGATGGGAGGTTCATGTGCTGCTGTACAGAAAAATGACATTGGTCTCAGACTACATATTTATGGAGGAAAAGTCCCACTTGCAGAGTCCCACAAGTGGACAGCTTTTTTCCTGTAAAATGGTGGCTGGGCCAGGAAGCAGGCTTCCTTTGCCTCCAGCCCTATTCATGCTGGGTTCCTTTAGCGTCCCCCCCTGCTTTGATGTCCTCCCCCAAAATATCAGTGAAGTTAACAGTGGAGACCTTTAATATAATCATCCGCCCCGTGTCTGCTTGCTTTTATTTTTTTTTCCCTGTGCAACTGTTTTCCTTCGGCTTGACTCGGAATTGAGAATGTTACGAATGCTATTCACCAGCCCCATCTCCTCCAAAGAATCTAACGCAATGTGCCTTCAGTCAAGCGCATTAAATAAACATAAACGAACACATATTTTTTTTTTCTGAAAGGAAAAATAAAATGTTTATTTACTTTGGAGCTGGAATCAGACTCAATAAGGACAGATTTTTTTTTTTTTTTTAAACTTGCTGTGGCATCTCATTGACTCTCAGGATGGACTGAGAAATGGCCATTAGTCCAACCCTTCCAAGAAGCAAGGGTGTTCTCAGCCGCCCTAGACCAGCACGACAACAGAGATGGTGGCTGAAGCACTTTGGGTGGCAGGGAATCACTCCTTTGTCATTTAGGGTCTTTTCCATTCTTGGTTCTCACTTTCCCCAGTTCTTGCAATCATTAGTGTGCCATTTGTTATTGCGTTGCTGCTGAGGCCTTGGGGGGACAGGGGTGAGAGCCACAGGGAGACCCCAGCGGCACACTGAGGCTTGAGAGGGACCTGGGAACCCTCAGCACTCCAGTCTGGGTGGCGCGCTGTGGCTGCCCGGGGTCCTCACCCAGCTCTCGCCTCTGCGGCGCGTCCCCGCCGCCTCCAGTCACCTGCGCGGCCACCCGGGGCTCCGCGCTCCTGCTCCGGGGCGGCTGGTCCCCGCGCTCCCGCCGCCGCGGTCCTTCACCCGGGAGAAGGCGGCGATCTGTGCGCAGCTCCGAGGCGACCGAGCCTGCGACGCGGTGCCGGGCCAAGGCGATCCCTTCCCCCTTCAGCCCCCCAACCCAGGTGGGAACCCGGGGCCACTGGAGGGCAGCTCGGCTGGACGCGCGGGGCGCAGAGTCCCTGGAATATTTGGAGAGCCCCGCTCCCAGACAAGAAGAGACCGGACAGCATCTGTGGATGGAGTGTGGGGGGTGGCACCCCGCAACTTCTAAAGGCCTCCGGCTACTTTGGGAACTACAGATCCGTTAGCATAGCCCCTTAACTCCTGGAAGCTTGGTTTGGATGACAGAAAAAAAAAATCTTGTGGTAGGGCTGGGATGAGACCCAAGTTTCCCACCCTCTCCTTCTTCCCGCGAGCAAATTAGAAATGAGACAAATAGAAGAGCCAGCCAACCAAACACATCGCAAGCCGAACCCCAGTCACAGCTCGCATTTAAAGGGACCTGCCGCTGTGAGTGCAAAGACACCCAACGGAGGAGTCCTGGCAAACCCAGGTATGTTGACCTGCCAAGAAAAGGTGGTTGGGGGTTCCCGGGTTGTTGGAGTGGCTGTTGCAACCCGGAGCTCTTTATACGGAAGGTTGCTGGAGGGTCGTTAATATTAAAGTGTGTGGAAGCAAGTGTTCTGTCGGACAGAGTTCTGTGTTTGGAAATCAGAGCGTCTGAGTTTTGATTTCCCACTTATTACCTGTGATAGATGGCTCGTTTGCTTGTGGACCTTGATTTCCTCGTATTTCAAATTCAGACTGTTAGATGAAGGCGATCGCTAAGAGCTTGTTAATATTCTCTATGATGTTTCCTTGATTCTTCCATTCTCTAACCTGTTGCAAATACTGCTCACTTCATGACACTAAAAGAATTTATGTTGCTTTTGGCATTTGGTTTCTCATATACACTTAGAATTTAAGCTTTCAGGATTTTGATTTTTACCTAATAGTTGTACAACATATTTGTAAAGAACTCAGAAATCTATGGTTTCTATAGGATCAGATCTCTTGGTACCAAGTTAAAGAATCAGGTTTAGCTTTAGGCCAATATTGATAAATGTTGCAAAAGAAAACCTGAAACAAGCAACCAGAAGCCTTGTGGTAATGACACAACGTTTTCCCTTTTCCAGTATTGTATATTTGGAGGGAAACATTGTTTTGGAGAAAGCAAACAAACAAAAATCGTACCTTTGCGATCAGTTACCAAACATTGCTTTTTAGCATAAAGTTGTGTGTTGAATGCTAAAACATGGTTTCAGACCACTTCAGAGCCTCTCTGAGATGAATCTCAATAACAGAGTTGATAATTTTGGTAACATATGTCATGGTCTTGGAATGAATCCCAGAAAATAGCAGAAGCTAACTAAGTAGATAAACCAGGCCTTAGGAGTTCACACATGCGCATGTGCCCACATGCATTGTGCAAGAAGGTGTGCGACAAAGTGGGAGAAGTTTTTCCTTAAAGAAAAAAAAAAGCATGCTGACTTGTTTTAGCAGCCACAGATAGAATAGCTTTTTGCCTCGGCCGAGGAGCAATTCTAGTTTTTTCTGTTGGCTGCAGTCTAATATTATAAAATCGTCTTTCCAATCCATATGTGCTTTGTGTGCAATTTAGGAGAGTAGGGTGGCTATGAAGAACTCTTTCATGAACACATTTTAACTTATTTTCAGTGCTCTGGGATGGAAACGGAATCAATCATTTGGTTGTTTGTCTTCTTCATAGTATTTTCCTGAAGGGGATGCTAGGAGAGTTGAATCAGTGTGGTGTTGATGGGCCAGGGAGTCTTAGACCTCACAAACCCCCACTGCTGGTTGCTTGGAAAACCTCCCAGGCGAGGCTTGTATCTGGCCTGAGGGTTCAGCTCATTCACTGTTCCAGAGGGCTGCAGTGCTTGGCAAAGGCTCCTTTCCTCTCATTTTGCAATGTGGGGCTTTACTCTCCCACGAATTTATCGAGGAAAAAAACCAGCCATAACTTCACACTTAGATCACTGCTGTAAGACCAAAAATGGTTTGTGTTTGCCAAGTGTAGGATCTTTGGGAGGTCTTGGAATAAACATATCCAGAAAAAAAAAAAAAGAATCACTTGGCAAATACAGTACTGCATTTTTTATTCTGAGAGCCAAACACTCATACTAAAAACTATGTCCTGTGGAGTTAAAAATGAACAGAAGGCTTACAGTTGGTTCTAATTCTTAAATTTTCATGTGATTTACAAATTCCACTTTTAATTAGAAAAGTGCAAGTGTTCACTTCCTGGCTGGAATTTAATACATATAGTCTTTTGAAGTTTCTATTTAAAGTTGATCTGCTTGTAGTTTGGAATATTCACACACACACACACACACACACACACACACACACACACACGCACACACACATATGTGAATATTCCAAACTTTTTTTTTACTTTTTATCTTTTTGAGGTAAAGGTTTTATGTGAACCAGACTAGTCTCAAACTCATTGTGCAGCTGAGGATAAACTTGTACCTATTCTACTGTCTACACCTCCTGAGTGCTGGAATTACAAGTGTGCACCACTTTGGTTTATGTGATGCTGTGGATTGAATCAGAACTTAATGCTTGCTAGCATGGCATGCACTGCATCAAGCGAGCCACATCCAAGCCCTCTTAAATACTGTTTGAGATTCGATAGTGATGGTATTTGTCATTTTACACACATGGCCACAACCTTTAAACTTTTTAGGCATTCTACACTTGATCTTAGCCAAAAGGCCAAGAAGCGATCTTTTTAGGCATTCTAAATGTGACACACGTGGAGAGAGAAATGCTCAAAATAAGGCACATGAGGAGAGAAATGCACACAATAAATTGATTAGTTGATAAACCATATAATACATTGTGGGGACAGGTAAGACAAGAAGCCCTCTCTTCATCGTTCAAAAGACTCTGATAATTCTGCAAACATCGTGTTACTTCCTTATTACAAGTCTAGTTTTACCTTATTTTTAAAGAAAAAAATGTGTGACTGTTATATGTGTTCTTTTGTAGCTTGATTTGCTTAACATTGTGTTTCTGAGAGTAAACTATTTCTTCTGTGTCCCTTAAAGCAAAGTATGGTGAAAGAGTTCTTCAGATTGCTTAAGCCCCTGCCTAGTCAACTTTACTGTTGAAAATGGTACCAAAACTGTGTCAGAATCTATAGAACCATCAGTTGCTCTTCAGAGTTAATCACTTTTCACCTGCTGAAATTTTTGTCCTAGTCCTTTCTTCTCCTTGACTCTCAGGACAGTCTAAGCTCTTGGTTTAGCCCCTTCACAGGCTGTACCCTTTTGACTGCTTTGCTGGTCTCTCCTCTTCTCTTGAGGACAAGCTGTGAAGATTTCATGCTGTCTGTATATTTGTATCCAGAGAACTCAAAAAGCGAGAGAGCTCAAGCCTTGGCCTCTTGTTGGGCCTCAAGATTCAGCTTGCTTCCAGTCAGCATTTCCAAGTCCTTGTCTAGTAAACATTTCTGGTTCTACATGTTTCAAATCCAGTCTTCATCTGGATGTCCTGTTGGCCGTCTTTCCCATCTTTGTCCTCTAAATCATTAGGCCCTAAACTACGGAGTCATCTTTGATTCCCCCATATTCTTTCATACTTCATGTAAATGTGTGGGAGAGTCTTTGCCTCATTTTCAAGCACAGAATATAGCCTCCCCTTATTATGTCCAGAGCCCAGACAATCATAGGTCTCCCTAGTTCTCCTTTGTTCTCCTTGATCCATTCTCAAAACTGTCTTTTAAAAATACATGCCACACCACGACTCTTCTATTCCAAACGCTCCAGTGGTTTGCCCTTCTCTTTAATGCCTGAGCTCATTCTCTCCTCTATCTTCACTGTGGCTACACAAAAACTCTTGATTTCCATGACTATGTCGGGAACCATCTTTGCCTGGAGTGGTCTTCTCCAACATGTCTACATGGCTTGCTTTGCTACGGTCCCGTCCCTCAAGTTTTTTGATTAAATGTCTCCTTTTCAATGAGGTCTACTCTAAACATACTTAAAATTGTCTGTCCTCTTACCTTGCAATTTATACCTTTCCTGTTTCTTTACTTTGATTTTTCTCATAGTATTTATTTGTCTTCTGTTTTTTTTCCAGTCTATTTCCATTAGCTGAAAACTCCAAAAAACAGGATGTTTTCCTTTTCCATTTGTTTTATTCATTTTTATCCCTAGTGAATAAAGTTTGGTATAGTGTATAAGAGTTGTTCAAGATTTTTTTTATTGATTGGATGTTCTGGCTTGTCGATGACTGGGAATATCCCATTGTAGGAAGGTATTAGCCAGTTTGGAGTTTCTGTGGTCTAACACGTCACATAAACAACAGGAGGAAGGGAACCCTTACTTTGGGTCCTTAGTGGCTTGGCTGCATGCCTTGGAGCAGAGCATGGTGGGGGCAGGCACATACAGCTGGAGATAGTTATCTCAGCATCCAGGAAACAGGGGCAATATCCCTCCAAGTACCCAACTCCACTAACCCACATCCATTAGACTCTATCTCAAAAATAGAAACTATTGGGGCTGGAGAGATGGCTCAGGAGTTAAGACTGTCTCAAAAGCAGAAGGTCCCATGTAAAAATGCCAGGTAGAAATGGCAGCTGTGTGTACTTCAGATTCTTGTGGGTAGAGCCTGGGAAATCCCAGAGTGAAGCAAGAAGGAGATACAAGCAATCTAGGATGATTCTCGAAGTCACCCTTGGTCCTCCACAGTGACACATAGTGCCAACACACACACACACACACACACATACACACACACACAAAGTTGATGCCAGTGTGGACATTTAGACCTATAATGCTATATTTAGTGCTATAGATCAAATAATTTATAAACAATAGATGTTTATTTGCTCATGATTCTGGAAGTGGGAAACCCACTAATAAGAGACTATGTGTAATGGAGTCCTTCTTGTATTAAGACATGGAAAAGGGCAAGTGTAAGACAGAGGGAAAGGGGGTCACACCATTCCATCAACAGAAACGTAGTTTACACATGAATTTGTAAATCCTTGTTAAACCTTACTTTCCAATACTGCTGCACTGGGGATTAACTTTCCAACATGCCAACTTTGGGAAATATTTGAACTACAGAAGCTACTATAGATAAAGCAAGTATTCAGGCACTCAGGTGTCAAACAATTTAGAGTAAAAAACTAGTAGTCATATTATTGGGTCAAAAGACTTACAGACTTCAACTTATTAGATACTGTGTCCACTTTCTTAGTGTAGTCTTATTGATTTGTATTCTTGTTCTTTTTGCTTTAAGTCATTGCCAAATTTAGTATTTTCAGAGAATCTCACTTATTTTTGCTTATCTAATGGATGTATATTATCTAATGAGCAATAACTTCTTCAGTAACTAGTGATATTGAGCTTGGAATCGTAGGCTAGGTTACAGAGCAATAGGAAAGAACCTCCATGTCTCAATGACACAAGTTTCTTATTCATGCCAAGGCTCTTGATTAAGACAACTCTCCAGGTTGGTTGTCTACCATGTAATAACCTGGAAGTCTAGCTAGGCAAACTACTGTATAGTTTGAATACAGGAAAGACTTCCTGGTTTGATGTAGAATGGAGAGAGAGAGAGAGAGAGAGAGAGAGAGAGAGAGAGAGAGAGAGAGAGAGAGAGAGAGAGAGAGTCATGCCTAACATCAATGAGATGGAGAAGGTTAAGTTCTCTTTGTTAAATGAAGAACAAATCTGAAAATACAGGTCAGCAGGAAAACAACAGTATTGTCTTGTAACAAAAAGCAGTCTAACACAAATGCAAGGATTTATCCCTGTCACTCAACTCCATCAATCACTTTCTCTCCTTGTATCAGCACCAAGCCACCTTTATCCATGCAGCTTAGGAGAAGGGCAGAATTCTACAGCTAGGTCCTTACCTTTGTTTCAGTAGTTCTCTCACATGCGCCTAGGAATTCAAGAATTAGCTTGTTAAATGTTTCTGCAGAAAAGGCTGTTAAGATTTCAGTAACGACTGATTTAAACTCGAGATTAATTCGTGAAATCCTATCATTTCAAGAATATTAAGTTTTTTAACTCATGAACATGGCAGTTAAGTATCCTTTGATTTCTTTCATTAATGTTTTATAGCAATCAAATCTTATATTTATTTTGTTAAATTTATTCTTAAGAATTTTATTTTGGGGGCTGGGGAGATGGCTCAGTGGTTAGTCTTTGTCTCACAGGGGGGTAAAAGGACCTGAACTCAGTTCCCCAGATCCCACCTTAAAAAAAATGCCAGGAAGAAATGGCAGTGTCCTGAAATTACATCCCTGGAAGGCAGAGCCTGAGAAACCCCAGAGCGAAGCAATAACGAGGTAGAGCAATCCTTACAACCAACTTATTCTGTCTTTAACTAAATCGTTATTCCTAAGTGTGCTTAGAGGCTCATCTCTTCAAGTGTCACTTTGACACTTGAAACCATCTGCCATACACTTCCCTGATTACCTTGGTTATACTTTCCATTCCAATGATGAATGGGGGTTGCAAGAGTTGGACTTTTAAATTTTTATTAACAAATATTTTTCTTTGATATTTTATACACATACATAATGCATTCTAATTATCTCCCCACCCTGCTTGTCTTTCTCCTATCCCTCCTAGCTAGCTTCTTTTTCTTATAAATCTGTTTCTCATATTTAAGATGTTTTTTGTGTGTGTGTATACATATGTGTTGACCAGGACATTTGTATGGCCGTGAGTTTTGAACTTTCGGTTAGAGATTGGTGGGATCATCAGTGCATATACAACTGGTTACAATGTCCCTCAGTTTCTTAGAATCTATTGGTTCAGTACTAAGTAGTAGGACCAAAAATGGGACATTTTTCTCTTGTTTTTGATCTTTGGGGGAAGTATTCAATTTTTTTGTTATTAAGAATGATCTTAATGATAGATTTAAAAATATGGTTCTTATCAGGTTGAAAAAATTTTCTTATATTTTTAAATCCTTGTGTACGCATGTTCATAAATGAACATGCTCGTGAATGAGCAAATGTTCATGCTCATTCATATGCATGTTCATGAGTATTAACGATATTATACTCTTTTCCCATGTTTATTGATCACTTTTATTACTTTCTTTAAGAACTGTTTATTCAATTTTAACCCATTTATTGATTGGATTATTAGAAGCTATCTAGATTTTGTTTTTCTTTACATATCCTAGATATTAATCCCCTGTCTGACAAATAGTTGGAAATGATTTTCCCCATTCTGTAGCTATGTTTTCACTCTGTGATTGTTTCTTTTGCTGTACAGAAGCTTTCTAATGTGAAATAACCACATTTTTCTATTTGTGGGGTTATTTCCTGTGCTATGAGAGTCATTTTCAGAAAATCTTGCCCCATGCCTGTATCTTGAAATGTTTTGCTAATATTTTCCTCTAGCAGTTTCAGAGTTTCAGGTTTACTATTATGCCTTTGATTGATTTTGAGTTCAATTTTGTGTAGGGTGAGAGAGACATGTATTGCTTCACTATTTTATATGTGAATTTTAGTTTTCTCAACACCATTGCTGAAGTTGTCTTTTTCCAGTGCATGTTTTTGACAACTTCGTCAAAGATTATGTGGCTATAACTGTGTGGGTTTATTTCTGCATCCTCTATTCTACGTCACTGATTTACATGTCTGGTTTGCTCCAGTACCATGCTGGTTTTATTATTATGGCTCATTAACATATTTCAAAGGTCAGGTGTTGTGAGTTTTTCAGCATCATTCTTCCTGTTTAGAGTTGCTTTGACCATTCAGGGTATTTTGTGCTTACATATTAATCTCCTGGTTATTATTTTTGGTCCTGTGAAGAATGTATTTGAATTTTGATAATAATCTCTTTGGATTTGTAGATTGCTTTCAGTAATACAGCACTTTTCACTATATTAATTTTGCCTATTTAGGAGTATAAAAGTTCTTTCCATTTTCTAACATTTTTTGAATTCTTCAGTATTCTAAAATGTTTGCTTTTATAGAAGTCTTATGCTTCTTTGGTTATATTAATTTATCCTAGGTATTTATTTCTGAACCTATTGTAAAAGGACTCTTTTTCCCTGACATCTTTCCAGTAAATTCATCATTAGATTTATAGAAAAGCTACTTATTTTTGTGTGCTGTTTTTTGTTTCCTGCTACTTTGTTAAAAATGGTTATCATATTCAGGTGTTTTCTGATGTTCTGAAGTATAGGGTCATACTGTCTGTATATTCGACTTTTCCTTTTCCCATTTTCATTGCCGGTATTTCTTTTTTTTGTCTTGTTGAGCTGGATAAGACTTTGAACATGATAGTGAATAAGAGCACAATTTCAGAGGACTTTTTTTGTTTTCTTCATTTATAAAATATTGGCTATAGGTTTACTGACATGATCTTTATATACTGAAATATGTTGATTTTATTCCTAATTTCCTTGGAGTTTTTATTGTGAAAGGAATACGTGGTCAACAGTCTTTTCTGCAACCATTGAGAGAATCATGTGATTTATGACTGGAGTCTGTGTATGTGCTGAAGTTCACATTGATTTCTATATGTTGACCTATCTTTGTACTCATGCAACTTGATTGTAATGTGTGATAATCTTAATGTATTCTTGAATTCAACTTGCAAGTATTTATTGAGAATTTTGGTGTCTGTGGTCATTAGGGAAATTGGTTACAGTTTTCTTTTATTATAGTGTCCTTATTCAGTTTTGGTATTGGGTAATTTTGGCTTCTTAGAATAAGTCTGGGCTGTTCTTTCCCTGTCTATTTTATGGGACTATTTAAAGAACATTAATTTTAACATGTCTTTAAAGGTTTGGTGGAATTTGGCAATGAATCCATTTGATACTGGACTTTTCTTTGTTGGGGGATTCCTTTTCTTAAAAGAAATTATTCTACTTCAGAGAGAAAGAGGGAGGGGAGACACAAAGAGAGAATGCATATATGGCACACGCAAGCCACAGCACATGGGTGTAGTTCAGAAAACAAATTCTGGAAGTCAATTATTTACTTCTACCATGTGTTCTTTCAGGAATTGAACTCAGATCAGCAAGTTTGAAAGTAACTGCCTTACCCATTGAGCTATCCTATTAGTTCTTGTTAGAATGCTCTTTATTATTGCTTCGATCTTTTTTGTTGTCACAAATCTGTATTAAATATTTATATTCATTTGATTTAATTTTTGTATGTCACGATGTCTAGACATCTGTCCATTTCTTCCCAATTCTCTACTTTTTTGTGTTTTCAGATTTTTACCAATGATTTCTGCATTTTATTGCAATCTATTGTAACATCTCATTTCTGATCTTTGATTATATTAATTTGGGTGTTTTCCCTTTTCCTTCTGGTTAGACTGGTTAGGAATTTGTAAATATGTATTTACCAAGAATCAACTCTTTTTTAGGTCTTCATTTGATTTATTTCTTCCTTGATGTTTCTTATGTCTTGCTGTTTACCTTTGGGGTTTGGCTTGTTCTTGTTTTTATAAAATCTTGAGATATACCATTAGTTTGAAATCTTTCTGATTTCATAAGTGTATGCTTATCCTTATAACCTTCCCACTTAGAATTGCCTTAACAATGTCTCAAAGGGTCTAATAAGTTCTGTTCTTAATTATTACTTTGTCTGTGAATTTTTATATTTTACCTGATTTTTTCACTGTCTTATTGACCATTTCAGAATGTGATTTTCAGTTTCCAAGATTTGTACTGCATTTGTAGTTTCCATTGCTATTGATTTCTAGTTTTATTCCACTGTGATCTGATAAGATACCATAAATTATTTGTTTCTTTTCTGACTAATAGATGCTATGACTTAGACTGTTGCCTATTTTAGAGAAGGTTTCATGTTTGCTGAGAAGAATGTATATTCTATTTCTGTTGGATGGAATATTTTGTACATGTCTCTTAAATCCACTTGCTTTTTGGTATTGTTGATCTCTGAAGGCTGTTTGTTAATTTTAGTTTGGATGACCTATCTAAAAATCAAAATGGAGCATTAAAGTTGCCTACTATTATCATATTAGCACCTAAGTGACATTTTATGACCATTAGTACTGGTTTTAACAAGTTAAGAGTCTTGAAACTTGAAGCATATATATCTATGATCATTGTACTTCTTGTGTATTATCCCTAGTCTTATAATGTAGTACGCATCTTTATCCCTTTTGACTAAGTTTGGTTTGGAGTCTTCTTGGAGCTATTTAAGATTGTTTTCTGATATACAATGGAAGCCTGAGCCCCCATAGGAGTAGACAATCTATAGTCCTAGGGTCCATAGAAACATACAGGTGGAAGAGAGGGAGAGAATGGGATGGAATGGTGAAGGGAAGAGAACGATGGAAAGGAAAGTGGAAGGAGGGAAGCTGGGATGAATACTCAATAATTTTCTTGTAAAAGTAGAAAAAAATCTCAAAGAAAAAAAAAGATCACTTTCAGCTTCCTCTAAGATAGACTGATTTTTATTCTTCGACTTTCAGCTTATGGGTATATTTGCCAGTGAGGTGTGCTTATTATATACAGATATAGCTGTCTCTTGCTTTTTTAATACAGTAAGCTAGTCTGTAGTTTTTTTTTTATTTTGAGACTTGAGGCCATTTCACTGAAAGTTATTACTCAGAGATGTTAAAAATTCCCATAATTTTTTGAAATAATGCATATTTTTCATTTCATAGCCACATAGAATGCCAACTTCTCCTATTTAAGTGATTTTTCACTTAATATTTTAATACTAAGAATAATATTATTTTAATACTTAATATTATACTTAGTACTTATTTTAATACTTAATATTTTAATACTAAGCATAAACTCTAAAATAACCGTAGTCAAGATTTGAGATCATATCAGATAGTAGGTATAGGAAGAACACATCTCAATCTTAGATAAACCAACTGTTACTTTTAGAAGAGTCATCATAAAAAGACATTAGGCAAACAATGCTCCAAAAATATAAAGCAAAAATTTCTACATTGAATATTATAAAAATATTTAACAGAATAAATTTATAGGCAGAAATAACCAAGCTTTAAACAATTTCCAACCTGAGAACTTGAGAAAACATTAAAATAAATAGAATTTCATTTGATTACTTATGAATTGTAACTGGAATTTCAATTCCTAAAACTCTCTTACCAGTGTGCCACAGATTTAAATACTTTTCCATATTGCAGATTGTGAATGCTTCAATTGACATGATCTCTTTGGGTTACAAAAACAACAAATGGCCCAACGAGGAGAAACCATTCCTCTTACTTAGTATCGACTAGGTAGTGTGTTATGGAAGTTTTCCTTGTGATGTGATAAGTGCTGTGGAGGGGTAACCAGAGTTTGCTCAGTTTAAGATATCAGCTTGGCATCTTGGTGAAGCCAGTGAAGTCCCTGCCGCGTGTAATGAGTTAGATCTGTATTTTTGCTTGTGTTAAAGATGAGAGGTCCCATTACTTTGTCCCAGTTCAGCAAAGAATTCTTTTTGTTCTTTGGAAAGCCGTTCAGCTTGGTCTCAAATTTTGATGACATAGAGGAAGTTGAATGTAACCTGACCATAACTGGCTGTCACCTAGTGGATCTTCTGTGGAATGGTCATGGAAGAACCACCTGCAGAAGCACTGCTGCCCCCAGAAGAGTAACTTCCTGAATTGCCTGGAGACAGCTTGGGAGAAACAGGGGCATCCCAAATGCTTTGCTCCCCAAGTCAGGAGATAATTCGCATAATTTTGGTGGTTGTTTTTCTGGTTGGTTGGATTATTGTTTTACTATCCTGTCCCCCTATTGGTATCAGAGTGTGCAGTTACTCTTCCGTTGCTGTGAGAAAATACTCACATACAGACAGCTTAAAGGATAAATAATTATTTATTTGGCATTTGATTCCAGAGGGCATTGAGTCCACTATGGTGGTACTTGCATAGTATGAGGCTTGGTGGCTGGCAGCAGATGGCTGGTTCGTATCACCATAGCTGTCAGGAGGTACATAAAGCCAGAGGGAAGTGGAGGAAGTGGAGCTAAGATATCATACCTCAAGATCCACCCCCACCAGTGTTGTGCTTCCTCCAGCAAGAGTCCAGATCTTAAAGGTGCCACAGCCCTTTCAAACACAGTCACCATCCGGGGCTAAAATATTCAAAGAGCCTTTGTGAACAATTTATTCTCAAACCATGACGTTCCACCTCTTGGCCCCCACAGGCTCACGGCCATGTTGCAAACCTCATTTGGTTCAACTTTAAAATTCCCAATCTATAGCAGTCTAAACGTTGTTGAAAAATTCTGAGTTTGTTCTGAGGCTCAAGACAATCTCTCAACTATGACCTCCTAAAAAAATCAACACCCCCCACAAGTTAGATATTTCAGCATTCAATAGCATAGAGTAAATATTCTCATTCCTAAAGGAGGAATGGGGGGCATATCTATAAACTATCAGACCACAAGATCAGAAACCATAGAGCAAACCGCAGGTCCTGAAGTTTCATGTCTAATGAAATCATCTCTGTTCCAAAGGGTTTAGGTTCTGCCTCTCAGCTTCGCTGCCCACAGCACACATCAATCTCATGGCCTGGCTCCTCTCGATAAATGATCTCTCCTTGACTGTCCACGTCTCTGGCATCTCTAATATCTTCATGTCTCAACAGCAATGTAGGCTTTATCTTTACAAATTCGCACAATGATCTTTCAGGGCCTTCTCATAGGACTTCAAACCTACAACATATTGATTGGCCTTAGCAGTTCTCTGAAACTCACAATCTCCTCAATCTTGCATCGTTTATACCTCCAAAACCAGTAGCACAGGGACTACATTGCTCAATTTTGACATATAAACTCCAGGTTGAGACTGGCTGCCTTGAACCATGGTTGGTCCATTTGTGCACTGACTTTGGAGAGACTCCCCTATAGGCAGTTGTGTTAAAAAGGTAGAAACATACTTTGGAGCTCTGACCTCAGGCTCTGTCCTTTTAAAATAATTTACATAATTATGGGTTAAAACCTTTGATGATTGAGGTCTTCCCCCCTCAGTTATCTAATGTTACTTTATCCTGCTGCTTGTTTGTATCTTCCCTGATACTACTGGTTATTTTTTAAAATATTTTATTTATCTATTCAATTGTGCGTGTGTGTGCGTGTGTGTTATGTGTGTGTGTGTAGAACTACGGGCGAATTCGGGAACCACCATGGACGCCTCCACCTCCTCCTTGTTTACTCTGCCCTGGGATTCACAGGCTCCGCCCTACCAGGACCAAAAACGCAGGCTGCCCCCCCCTTTCCACCCGGCGTCTATACATAGGGTCTAGGATCCGAACTCAGGACCTTCCGCCTGCAAGGCAGAGACTTAACCCCTGAGCCACCTCTCCAGCCCCACTACTGGTTATTTTTATAGGTAAACTTTTTACCACCCTTAACCAGTATTTTACCCATTTTAGTATTTTCAAGCATGATGGTTATGACATTTTGAAGAAGTTATGCTAGTTTCTCATGTTTCCAGTGTTTCTATGTTGTTATTTGCATGTTTATTAGTTTGGATATCTTTTGGGACTTTATTCGGACTATTAGTGAACAATCTATTTTTGCAACTCTGTGTGTATGTGTGGTGCACACACATGTATATGTGCATTTTGTATGGGTGGGTATGCATGTGTGTGTATGTATACACATGAGCTCATAAGTATATATGTGTGTGTGTGTGTGTGTGTGTACATGTGGAGGTCCAAAGTTGATATGTCTTGATCTCTCTCCTCTTTACTATTAAGATAGAGTTTCTCTTTGGAATGCAGAGCTTGCCAGTCCTCTAGGCTAATTAGTCAGCTTGCCCTGGGAATTCCTGTCTTTGCTTCTGAGTGTTGGTATTGCTAGTGTCTGCCATGTCTGCCCAGCTTTTATGTGGGTTCTATAAATCAGAACGCTGGTCCTCATGCTTGTGGGCCAGTGCCTTATCCACTTAGCTATCTCTCCAGCCTGAACATCCTACTCTTGAGAACTCAATCCCTGGAATCATTCACAAAGACTAGAAGCATGTGCCATAGTCCTAGCCACACCAAACCACATAAGATATAGAAATACACCTAATATCACCCAAAGTCCACTAAAATATCACCAATTAATATAAAGCACAAGATGGCAAACTATTTGAGTGTACTACCAAGTTAAAGATTATTTTGGGAAAATGTGAAATTAGTAAGTAGATGGGGGGAGAAGAAAGATGCACACATAAGAATGAGTGGAAGAATAGGCAAGCATATCCTGCCCTTGAATCAATAATTTCTATAAAGTTTGTGGGGGACATCATGTAAGTGTTTTATTGGATGTTTTAGATAATAGCTGTCAGTTTGGGCCAAATTGTAATTCTCAGGATCTTCTGTAATGGTATTATAATTGGCTTTAAAAATGGGGAGTCATGCTTCAGAGCAGCTGTTACCAAATTTCTAGTTCATGAAGGCACAGGGCAACTTTGGTTTTCTCAGAATTATATTTTCTCATTTTGCTTAAGCTAATAGCTGTTATTTGGGGGTGTCTTAACCAAGGAAAATTAAGAAACTACAAACAGAAAATAATTGAACAATTATATTTCTGAACCAAACTGGTCAGTGTGTAGAAGAACCCTGAAAAATTGTGCTCTGATATACACCCCCAGCGAATATATAAAAATAAAAAGAAACAAAATTAAACATAAAATTATAAGGTCACTATAAATAGATAAAATTTGTTAAATCGTTGATGCTGGAAAAAATATTTGCATTTGTATTTAAAGAGATGCTGTAAGTATGAAGTGAATACTTTAGCAGAAGGGAAGGGCAGAAACAGCAGCAGGTGGTTTCTTGAGCTCATTCTTGAAAGAGCTTGATAGGATTGCTTTCTCTGGCCAAGCCTCTCTACAAGCTCAGGTATTTTCCTAGATCACACAAGCAAGTTACTCACTCACTGATCAAGATTTTTTTTGTTTATACTTAGTAGACTCAAGAGATAGAAGTGGCAACATGATCCTTAGAAATAGAAATTGTACAGTCTGATATTCCTCTAAAGGCCATAGGAAATATAGCAAAGAGCACACAGTGTTTCTCATCTGTATTTGTCTTTTTAAAAATTTTTTTATTATTATTATTATTTATTCAACTGTGTGCATATGCGTGTGTATGTGCGTGCGCGCGTGTCTGTGTATGTGTGTGTCTGTGTATGTGTAGAACCACGGACGAATTCGTGAACCACCATGGGCGCCTCCACCTCCTTCTGCCCCGGGAGTCACAGGCTCCGCCCTACCAGGACCAGAAGCGCAAGCCGCCCCTGCTTCTGCCTGGCGTCTATACGTGGGATCTGGGATCCGAACTCAGAACCTTCCGCCTGCAAGGCGGAGGCTTAATCCCTGAGCCACCTCTCCAGCCCCTGTATTTGTCTTTTAAAAATTACATTTCTATAACAAAGGAGCACAGTAGGTGCTTGTAAATATCTATATAATTAACATAGATAATACCCATTCTCATCTTTTACAAATATACTTTTTTGTGCAGCTCAGAATTATATTTTCTCATTTTGCTTAAGCTAATAGCTGTTATTTGGGGGTGTCTTAACCAATGAAAATTAAGAAACTACAAACAGAAAATAATTGAACAATTATATTTCTGAACCAAACTGGTCAGTGTGTAGAAGAACCCTGAAAAATCACAGCTGCTAAAAACTCAAGAGCATAATACTTTTTAGACAGAGACAAAGCTGGGTTGAAATGTGCAAATATTTGAAGAAACTTTCCCAATGAAAACAGAAACTCCTTCAGAGTCTGATCTGAGTTTTACACATTTCCGGATGTGACATCAATGACTGACTTTCCAGAATGTACCACGCATTGGAAGTGTACCAAACATTTCACCAGTTGTTACTATGAAATTTAAGCAAAGGAAAAAATCAGTCCCTATGTTGCTGAGGCATTATATTTCCTATGGTCCATTTCTGCATTCCTCTTTTTTTCTGTCTTGTCCACCATGATGTGAACTGCTCTGCTCTGTTGTGTACTCACCACCAAGATGGAGTGATACTTCTGACATCGTGAGCCAAAATAAATCTTCTCTCTTTAAGTAGTTTCTATCAGGCATCTGTGGTGACACCTCAGGACAATTGTATGGATGATGGTGGGATACCTCCTTTAAAGATTGCTTTTGTTCTGCTATGTTTTGGCATGATGCCACTGGCCTATATTGAAAGATATCAACCAACAGTCATATTTTGACATTCATTCATTCATTGAATCATTCATTGATTCATTCATTGATTAAATACATATGGAACACTTGGCATATGAGAGACAGGCTTGTATTCATGAAAATATAAAAAGAAAACAATAAAAACATTCTTTTTATAAGGCAACAAATATTCCTTTAATTTTGTGGTGTGTCCATTGTAGCGGGAGCAGACAGACAATATAAACAGACATTAACAGTTAACTTAGTGTTCAGTGATAAGGCAAAAAAACAAAAAAGAACAGCAGATATGACGTTCTTTGTGGGGAGATGTCGAAATTATAGCCAGGGTTGGCCAGGGAAGCTCCTTTGAGAAGGGGGCGTAGATGGAACGAGAGCCGGGCTGGGTTATATCAGAGAGACAGTTGGGAAATGGGCGCACACTCTCCAGTGTTTGAGAAACACATGCTCTGTCTGGTACATTGACACGATCAGCCTGACTGCAGTGTTGGGAACAGAGTGAAATGCAGAGGAGGACAGAGGTAGAGAGGCCAGGTAAGAGATGTCTCACGGCCCACGAAAAACTCATGTGATCTATTGTATCAACAGTGGGGCATGAGAAATTACTGAATTTTTGAAGCGCATATTCTCCTGTGATCTTAAGAAGTGAATGAAGAAGGATGTTTTAGTATTAGAATTTTAATACCCTTACATGTTAAATATTCTGTGAATTTTCTTGACTGTAAGAAAGTTTAAATTCTAACTTATCTTTAGGAAGATCATTCCGATTCATGGTGTTTGATGTATTAGCTTTGTTTGGGTCAATTTTTCATTAGTTTTCCTTTTTTTTGATTTTGAGAAGTTTTTTAAAAACACATTTTTATCTATTTTTCTTTTTAAAAAGTTCTTAAAATTTCTTTCTTTTCTTTTTTATGTGTGTAAGTGCTGTATGTGCATGGTGTGTGTGTGTGTGTAAGAGGGCGCTATATATGCCTGTGGAAGCCCAAGGTTGACTTCAGGAATCACCCTGGATTGCTCTATCTCCTTATGGTTTCATTCTGGAATTTTTGAGTTTCCACCTTCTAAAGGCCACTGCCATTTCTACTCAACATTTTTACATGGGATCTGGGCAAGGCAAAAGTTTAACCCCTGAGCTATCTCTCAGGCCCCCTTAAAAAGTTTTTTTTTTTTTAAGCAAATTTAATTGTACATAATATGCTTCATTGTGACATTTTCATACATGTTTGCAGTGTAGTTTGCTTGTATTCATCTCTGTTGTGCTCTTTTGTCCTGTGCCACTGAATATCTTCCTCTTCCGAGTAGTCCTTCGTCTACTTTAATGTTTTGTTTTTGTGCATGAATCAATGATTTCAAATGGAAATACTTGCAGGACCAAAGATCAGGGATTGTTTACAGGAGAATGGCCAACTGATGAGTGGCTATGTCATTGAAGAAATTGTCTCTCCCTCCCACAGTAGCTGTTAATTGTTTATGAATCCTCAGGGAAAGGTAGGGCCTCATGAGCCCTTCCCCTTCCATGATAGAATGTTGTTGGATTCAGCCTTGTGTAGATCTCCTGTATGCAATCACAACTGCTAAGAGCGTAACAGCCCTGCTGTGCATGGGAGACGACGTTCCACAACACTCCGTCCTTTCTTTAACTCTTATGTTCTTTCTGCCCCTCTTCTGTGGTGTTCTATTAGCCTAATTTGTGATGTGTTTCTAACTGAGTAGAATCCATGAGAATACTTATCTCCAAAGTTATTCCTAGTAGTTGCATGTGTGAAATCATCAAACTTTACTTGAATGTCACTAAGCTCTTCAATGTGACTGCTAATCTTATCTGAAAATGAACAGTAAGCTTCCAAAAGCATTTTAGAAAAAAATTCTCTTTATTGGAAATAAATATATAGTCATTATTTGTGATATTGTTATTCTATTATGAATGATTCACATATGTTAATCACTTGACTTTGTAATATTGTAATAGAAAGTTTTGACAGGGAAAATTTAAACACTGTGGTGGCATTAGATTAGCAGTTACAGATTTAACACTGAATGCTTGTTTAGTTGAAATTCAGTCTATGATACTTGTCCTGGTTTGCATGAAGAAACATAATGCATAGTATTTTTAAAAAAATATGGCTTATTTTTAATCTATAAGATAGCACATACATAGCAATAATCTATATAATTTAATGTGAAATGATTCTTTGGTATTGATTCAATGTGTTTGAGGGATAAAGTCTTTTTCCTTGTGTATTTTTCATGTAGAGAATTTTTATGTGTGCTTTTGTTTTTGATTTACTGTTTTTCAGGAATACACATCTGAAGTAAGATGGTTTGCAAAAAAGTTTATGCGGTTTTGTTACATTGGGGTAAGTTATTAAGTATTTTAAACCAATTTTTATTTATTTGAATGACAGGTGTGTGTGTGTATGAGAGAGAGAGAGAAAAAGAGAGAGATAGAGAGAGGAGAGAAAGGTGCAGCAAAGTCTAACAAAGTCTGCATGTCTGCATGGAGGTTAAAGGGTAACTTTCAGAAGGCAGGTCTGTCTTAACACCATGGGACTCCCAGGTTCAAACTGTTTTCTGCAGGTGATTTCTCTGTGGAGTCACACGGCCCACCCTTATTTACTACTTACAGCGGCTTGAGATGCCATGAGTTCTCATACAAAGGTTTTGAGGTTTTGGTACAGTGTTAAAGAGCAGTCTTAGCTTTTATCTTTAGGTGATAATTGTTGCTTCTCAGCCTTTTGGCTAAGATCAAGTGTAGAAGGTGGTAATGTCATCCCCAGTGGAAGAGGTGTGTTGTCTGTGTCCTTGGGGTGTGGGGAGAGTGCACTGGGACAAGAACCACCTGCTGCCTGGCTGACAGCTGCAGGGTCCAGGTTGACACACGTGACTGCCCAGCTGTAAAAGCCTTCAATTAAAAGCATCAGCGCTTTGCTGCTACTCTCTTTAATAAATACTTAAACAGTGCCCTGATACTTATATACTTGAACATAAGGTAGCTTTCATGTATTCTTGACATTATCCTATTGTAAGAAGAAAAAGATCTGTTAATTTCCCTTTACTGAAATATAAATGTGTCCAAGTAGTAAAGAAAAACAAAAGTAAGAGAGATGCCAGAGAGTGGAATTATTTTGACAAACACACCAACCACTCAAGTCTAAGGAACCATATGATAGAAAATGGCACTCTTGACCACAGGCTGGCCCTGAGGCGCTGACTTAGCACTTGAAGGCTGAGTATGACTGAGCACTGAAATTTAATGTCAAGTATTTTCTACTTATGTCTTCTCGAAAATGATTGCTTCTTGTCCATGTCTTTTCCCTGCCCTAACAGAATTTCTTTATGCGATAACTGCATTTCACGTGGCATATCCAATTTCTCCCTGGAGACTTAAGTTGTCTTGCATTCCTCCAAATGCCACAGAGGGGGGATCCCTTCTTTTGCCTGCTGGAATCTCAGAGAACACTTCGAATTCAAGTGGCGGTTATGAAGCAGTTGTTGAGCCCAGATTTAATTCAAGTGGTACCTACACTTCTATGTTATCTGAAACAACTTTCCACTGTTGCTTTGAGGGAGAGCAAGGGAAAAACTGCTCAGTATATGCAGAGAATGCTGAAGGGAAGACATCTGGTTCAGCACTCAAGTCTTTAGTTTTTCGACAGCTAGGTAAGTATTCCGATGTTCCAAGCATTACTGTTCTGTTCTAACTTTTTTAAAAAAATCTTATTTATTGTGTGTGTGTGTGTGTGTGTGTGTGTGTGTGTGTGTGTGTGTGTGTGTGTGTATCAGAGGGCACTGTGTGTCCAAGGGTGTCCAAGGACCAAGGATGACTTCAAGAATCATCCTGGATTACTTCTACCTCCTTCTTGCTTCCCTCTGAGATTTCCCAGGCTCCATCCACCAGGGCTGAACATGCAGGGCACTGCTGTTTCTGCCTGGTATTTTTAAGTGGGATCTGCGATCTGAACTCAGGGCCTTCTGCTTGTGAGGCAGTCTTAACTCCTGAGCCATTTCTCCAAACCTTGTTCTGTTTTGATCAATATGTTTTCAATTCTCTGAAACTTGCATGAAATAAATGTTTTGTGGATGCAATTAACATACATTATCGTTTTTTAGGAATTGGCAAGATTGCTCAATAAGTAGAGGAACTTACTTCCAAGCTTGATGACCTGAGTTTAGTCCCTGAAACACATGGATTAGGAGAGAACTGCAAGTTGTCCTTTAACCTCCATACATGTGGAATTTATTACACAAATGTGGAATTTATTCCACAAATGTGGAATAAAAAATTGCAAACAATCAAACAAAATGTAAACATTTTTGATATTGGTATCAAAATTATTAATATAACTTCATCATGTCATCAAAGTAGCCAGTAAACCCTGAATCATTTTCTATACCATAAAAATGTAATTAACTCTTTTTACTTGTAGACACGTTCTTTGCAGTATTCTGCTCTTTCTTTGAAGTAGAAAAGCACATTTAAGCTTATGTTTAATTTCAAAGTACTGATAACACTACTGAAATAGATTTTAAAATGTTTATGAGTGACAATGATTTGTTCAGGCAAAGGATCTCTGTGTGACAGTACACACTTTACGTCAAAGGGGCTGTGTTAGTGCTTAAAGTATCAGCTCTATCCTGAATATAGTTGAACATTCTTTCTATCTATCTGTCTGTCTGTCTGTCTGTCTGTCCATCCGTCCGTCTGTCCATCTATCTTGACATATACATGCACATGTGTGGAGGTCAGAACTTTTGGGAGTTGGTTTTCTTCTCTCACTATGTGGTCTCAGGAGATTGACCAGCTTGCTAGATTTGCAAGCACATAGGCACCTTTACCTGCTGAGCCGTCTTGCTGTGCCTGATGATATATTTTTTTCTCTGTGTATGTAAGTGTATTTTTGCCTGTACATTATGTATGCATGTGTATATGTGTGCATTTTTGTTTGTGCTGTATTTTTGTTCCTATGTTGTGTGCGCATATACATGCTTGTGTGTGAGTGTGGATGCATGTGTATTTGTACAACGATGCAATGTATGTGTGGAGGTTAGAAGACAACCTCAAGGATTGGTCTTCCCCTTTCCCCTTGCTTGAGTCACGTCTGTATTGTTTGCTGCTGTGTGTATCATGCTAACTGGCTTCCTAGGGGATTCTCCTGCCTTTGCCTTTTACCTTCTTGTGGGAGAACTTGGGATAGCACCACGTACCTGACTTTATATGCTTTTGGGGATCTGAATACTAGGTCTTGCATGGCAGGTGCTTTATCCGCTGAGTCGTGTTCCTGCCCTTACAGTGACATAATCATAAGACATTAATGACAATTCTTGTTTATCTTTGTGCTTTTGTAAAAGCAGACACACAGGTGATGCTGTTTGTTCTCTTGATGGGTAAAAATGAGCTGGGTTAGGTGACACTTTCTCTCTGCTTAGGTGGTTTGGGATTACATACTAATTTGAGAAGCAACTATTTAATAGACTTCTCTTAAAAAATAATACAAAGCAAGCAACTGGGTTAAAGGTAATGAAGACTCGTGCAAACATGTGTGTAGTCGAGCCCGTTCTGCTTCAGTCGAGGAGGGCAGCAGAAGCTGACTGGGAATGCTGGTCAGTTCACTTTACCTTCCCTCCCTGTGCTGCTCTGCATGCTTTTCAGAGTTAATACAGTCTATTTTTAATTCAGGTGCCAACTGGAGCGTACAGTGCTGGATGAAAGCAGACTTGAAGTTTTTCACCTGTCACATCGAGCCATCATTTAAGAATCCTTTCAAGAATGACGAGCTCAAGGTCCACCTTTTCTATGATCTGTAAGTACCAGTTGAATTAATTTGGCCATTTCTACTACTGTGATCTTTTTGGGATGTCAGAGTGCCGCATGCAACAGTGGAATAGGAAATCTCTTATCCCTTCTGGTCTGCATCATGGAAAGTGGCTGGCTCTTCATTAGGTTTCTTCTTGTCTCTTCCTGTTGATTTAGGTCCAGAGATACTGCCAATGTGGATGGGCACATAGTGTGAAGGAAAGTAGAGTGTTTTGCTGAATTATTTCTCTGTGAGATTTGGTTGATATGTTCATGATGTGAATTACCACATATGATTTCTGCCTTGAATTCTATTTCTGTGTCCTCTTTCAAGCAATATATTTTCAATTAAACAAGGCTTTTCAAAAAAAATCAAAGGAAAGAGCCAGTTAGTAGAACAAAAGAGAGTGCTACAAAATAAGCAATCTGCAGCTTTGGCTACTTTAGAAAAGGCTTTAATCAGAGTCACTTTTTGAGTGACAGTTCCAGCAGCCAGAATAGAAGAGGAAGCCCATCAGAGTCCACTGGAAGCCCAAGAGATACCATTTTTGTGTAGATTGTCCCAGAAGAGAAGACAGATGCATCTTTATCCACTTGGTTAGCTGTGAGACACATTTTGCTGACTACAAATTATACTGAAAAAAACATCCATCTGAAAGATTTGGAAAACTTGGGATGTTTAGAGAGAAACAATACAAAGACATGGAATTCATGGGAAGAAGTTGGGGATAAGTTAGAAGAACTGCGAATCTCCTGCGGTTTTATCCAGCCATGCCAAGCAGCCGCCTGTTGAAGAAATGGAAGCTTCTCAGCCTGTGTGGTAACCTCGAAAGTTGCAAAGCTGGCATACCTGCCACGTGCAGAGGACCTGGCAAGTTGACAGCAGTCCCTGGAGGAGAAAGAACTGAATAGAGAGCTCAAACTCGACCAAGTTAATGATCCTTGGTGATTAGAAATGATTAGAAAAGGTCATTCTATGTATAAGGACAAATGATACATTTAATTTATTACTTTTACTTATTTGAAAGAGTGACAGAGGAGGCAAAAGAGGGAGGGTGGAGAGGGGTGGGAGAATGTGCATGCCATGCATGTGACGGTCAGAGGACAACCATCAGAGGTCAGTTCCTTCCTTTCATTATGTGGGTTTTGGATCAAACTCAAGTATCCAGTTTTGCAAGCAAGCATCTTACTCCCCGAGCCATCTTGCCGATCCCATAATTTTCCATGTTAAAGATCCAGTGGGGGTAAAAAATTCTTAGATAAAACACATTTTCCCTTCCATCTTTTTGTCAAGAAATTGTTTCTCCTTAACCAGTATTGGTCCTATTCCAGTCCTGTTTCTTGGAAATTACAAATTTTACATTTCTGTCTTCAGTCCCACTTTATACTCTGTGAGGCCTCATGTACTGAAATTTATAAACCAGTCATTTTCAGTAGCAAAGGGACAAATGTTCTTTATTCAGTTTATTTAGTATTTTTTTTCAGGCCAGACATTTTAAAGTTTATGACTCAGAGGCACAAGCGTATCAACACGCCTTTGGCTCGGCAGGATGACGGGAGACAAGCTTCTCTTAGAACATAGCAGTAGCCCCAGAGCCGAGTCCAAGGTCCAGTGGAAGCACAATGATGCTAAAAGGATTCATGAATATCTTGGAGGCCATGTTACATTTACTGACTTGCTTTTCCAAAAACATGTGCATTATCAACTGGAATTGAGGTTGTATTTACCCGAGCAGCTACATGAATCATTACGTACCATCAGTCCCTTGTGGTCTCAGTCAGTGGCTAAGACTGAATGATTCTTTCTCTGTCAGCAACATGCCCACACTACTCCCATGGACTTGACCTAGAGCACACTTTTTTTGGTTTATAGTTCCTTGTATGTGTAAAGCAGCAGTATCACCACTAAGGGATGTCAAAGTCTGCCTTGACTGTCACTGTCATGGTGGTAAGAATATAGATGTAAAGACTGAATTTCGTGCCTCTCAATTATGACACTTTATAATTCGAAGTGTATGTTTGAGGAGGAACATGTAAATAATTCTTCACTATCATTAAATGTTGCAGAGGGAAGAGAGATGGTTTGGATGGTGTTCCAGGAGGATGGGCATATGTTGGGGATCGTTGCCTCTGTATGGCACCGTAGGTGATGTAACCTCAGAATTGCAAAGCAAGGATCACAGCAGAGAGGCTGGAATTTATCATGTAAGATGCAAAATGTTTTCAGTACTGGTTTGCATTGGGCTGTTCCCATATCATCGATAGGTTACAGAAAAGAAGTCAAGAGCTCCTAGAAAATTGTGCCTGAAGTTGTTTAGCCGGAAATGACTGATGTTTGTTCACCCACCTGTAGTCACGGTGTACAGTGTGTATGAGATTACAGAGAAAGGCTGCAGCAGAAGTCAGGGGTAAGGTGTTTGCCTATCAGGTTTGAGGCCTTATGTTCAATTCCCAGCATTGAAAAAAAAAAAAAAAAAAAAGAAATCACAGTGAAAGAGTAGAGAATCATTTTTTAATGTAATGACATAAATAATCTTTTAAAGTGATTACATTAACTAGTCCTGGGCTTGAGAAATTTATAGCTATCATTTAAATAGGAATCAACTGATTTCTCTAAGAGTCATGAACAAAAGGGACACTGCTTTGATAATCTCTAGTTCCAAGAAAGGGCACTCAGTTTGACACCTTGGAGACCTGTTTTCAGCTCTTCTTTTCCATGTATGGAAAGACATTCTTACCTTGATCGTCATCTATGCTTGAAGCCCTTGCCACTTCTTTTGTGAGCTACAGTCAACAAGCCATCATTCTCCTTGGTGATGGTAATGACCCATAAGCCGAAAGACACCAGTGTCCTCCTGTACTTTGTACTGCATTCTTTAGTAAGCTGAAAACACAGTGCTCTGCTGGGCATGTTTTCTGAAAGTGACTGAGGAAGGTGCTCTAATGGGAAGCGAAATACTTCACATTGAATTTGTTTGTGAAATAGCATATGGCTTGAGTGTTTGATTTTTCCGAATTCTGTAACTGTGAGTTTTTCTCTTTTACCCCCTTTGATTCTTAATGACTTTTGATCACTGGTACTTCTCAGGAGAATGGAAGGAACTTTTCTGTGTCTATTTCACCAAAATTCATATTCACAAGCATGTTAATGACTTCTGGGTATTCTTGTTCTTGGAATTAATGCCAAAATCTACACAATTAGAGGATGGAAAGCTGGATGTAGGAAGAAATTCAGGATATGCTCGCAAATCATTCATCCTTTCCTGTAAAAGTTTAGTTAACATAACTTTAGTTTGACGCCCTTGAGATTTGCCTGATTTGGAGCAGATTATCTTTGTGTTCCTATGTTAAAACTCTGCAATTAGTGGAGTACAATTTTTTGCAGTGTTGTAGTTTGTTTGCATGTCACTGATAAATTCATCATCAAGCAAAAGAACAAGGGATTTTATTTTTACTTATGATTCTCAGTTATAGTTCTTAGTCCATGCCAAGAATTGAGGGAACTGGCCATACCATATACACAGGGGTTGCTGAGAGAGGGGAAAACCTCATTTTCCAGACAGCAAGTCTGCTGAGTGTTCTGAAGTATGCCCACCTAGTTAATTAGTTTTCTCCCTCTTATCCAGCTTCCCAGGCAATGGTCTCATTCACTATGGGGTGGGGTTTTCCCTCATCAAGTAGACAATCTCCCATATACTTGCTCAAGGTTTGCGTTAACTATAAAAATTCTTTACAAATGTGCCCAGAGCTTAGCCCTCAATTGTCAAGTTGATACCTAGACCTAATTAGAATACTTAGTAAATTTGATTTGAGTTCACTAGAATTCTACTTTAAAAAATTCTCATGTGTATGTACATACAGTGTGCGTTTATGTATGCATATGTGTCTTACATGTGGGTGGTGCATTTGTATATGGGTGCACATGCGTATATGTGTGCATTCATGTGAAGGCTTGAGTTTGATATTAGAATCATCCTCGATTGATCTTCTTTCTACCTTATTTTTTGTGGCTTGGTGTATAATCAAAGTCAGGTCCCACCATGAGGACATTGAAACAAGTCTGGCTAGTCAACTTGCTCTGGGGATTCCCAGGCTCTGCTTTCTGGAGCTGGAATTGCAAGGGAGCTGCTACACTCACCCAGCATTTTTACATGGGAATTGGGGATCCAGAAACTATGACATTTGCTTGCACAGCCAATCTTAACCAGTGAGCCACCTCCCTGGTCCCCAGATTCTACTTTATGTTCTTTAATTTTAAGCGTATGGTCATATCATCTTGCCAGATCTTGAAAGGTTTTTATGTTTTGTTCCTATTACTTAATTCATTTAAGCCAGGTACACATTTTTTTTATTGTTGTGGGGCTCTTTGGACCACTGTAGGATACTTACTGACTAGAATTTATTGACTAGCTTTTTCTCTCCAGTGAGACAACACAGATGCTGTTCATTCCACTCTCACTTTAAAAATTTCTAAGCTTATTTTTTTGTATGTGTGTTTGAAAGATATTCAGAACTCACTGAGTTTTATGCCAGAATCTTGTGGTCACCTTCCCTACCACATTTGACCCAAATTCTTCTTCTTTTATTCTCGGAAATGTGGATTGCATTTGTTGATTGTTCTGTGGTCTAGCACTTCACATATTTGCAGCTCTTAATAAGTCTCCTAGGATTCATATAAAGCAGCATTTTATGACAAATAAAAACATAAAAAGTGGCTCAGTGCAGAACACAAACTCATATTTCTCAGTACTCGTGCTTGTCTTAGGACAGTGATTATTAATGTTTACAGAACCCAACTTTATGGTAGGTTTTACTTTTAATATTTTGGTATACTTTAGAAAAGAGATTATTCATAGTCTCAAAATGCTTAGAGGTATTGAAGACGCTAGCAGTCATTAAATATAGAAAACTATTTAGTACAATTATTGTGTATAGGTTTGAAAGTTAGCTATAAGCATTGAGTTCGAATGTGATTAGAAGAATACCATAGGTGTGCTTCCTGGATCTATCCCATTTGTTAAGGAGCATAAGGCATTTACATGAGGGTCTTAGGTGGGAGTGTCAACTACATATATGCTGCTTTCTGATGTGAAAGCAGAGTGAGGAGGGATGAGAAGTATCTTTTTCCTGTTGGCTTATTCTCAGAGTGGTTATGTGAGTGAGATTTTCTACTGGGGTTTTTTTTTTTTTAGGGCTAAATGGAAAAAGCAGCCAGCTACCCTAGAAAAGTTAGATTTAATCATTCACTTTGAAAAAAAAGGTGTGGAACTCTTTGCTTTCTGTCTGTCATGAGGCATCAACACAGGAACATTCCTCTCACAGCCAAACCTGCCAACACCTTGGTTTTGGACTTTGAATTTCCACACTTGATACAGCAGCAAATTTCTACCTTGCTGAGCTGTCCTGGGTATTGGCCTTGAAGAGCAGGCTGCTCAAGAAGAAGATCCTTCCCAATACTCCAGAAGATGTCCAAATCAACAAATTGTTGCTTCTTGTGCAAGTCACAACAGAGGAATGGAAAGAATAGGAAAATGCGAGGCCATAAGGCTCCTTCAAAAGATTGCATGCAGCACCTCGACCACTGAACTCAGGGTTCTGAGACAGCCAGGGGAGAGTTTCAAAATATGCTCTAATAAAGACTTGAAAAAGGCTGTAGCAGTGAGATATATTCAGCTCAATCTCTAGAGATGAAAGTCAGCAACACAGAGAAAAAATCCAGTGTATGGATGAGAAAATCAGCCACCTGGGAGGGAAATTCAGACAGGAAATTGAGATTATGAAAAACAAATAGGCTAGAAATGAAGAAAATTTAAAAAAATCCCAATGCTACCAGACTTGACCAAGCAGAGGAAAAACGATCAAGGATAGAGGGAGGACAAGGTGGGAAAAGCAATGCACTAGGACATCAATAAGGAAAAATCAAGCTCGAACATGAAAACAGAATCCAAAAACTTTGGGATCCAATGAAGAAACTAACCTGTGAATCCATGGGACAGAGGAAAGAACTGCAACAAACAAAAAAGGCATAGAGAACCTAAGCAGTACTATTATAGTACCCCCCACCCAAATCTAGTAAAAAGGAATGGTCTTTCAAATACAAGAAGTATTTAGAACTTCTATTAAACCAGAGAAGAACTTCTCCATGACATATGGCAAAGATGTCAACACTAAGCAAAGAAATAGACCTGGAGGATGGTGGCTGAGCTGATCACTGCTTGCCACACAAACAGGAAGTCCTGAGTTCAGTCTTAGTACCCACATGAAAATTCTGGTCATGATGGTGCACATCGCCCATCACAACACTAGGATGTGGAGATAAGCAGATCCCCAGAGCTTATCAGCTAGTCTACCTAACTGATGAACTTCATGCCAAGTAAGAGACCCTGTCTCCAAAAACCTACCAAGCAAGAACAAGATGGATAACTCCTGCTTGAGAAATAGCATCTGACATTGACTTCTGGCCCCAGCAAACGTGTATGTACATTGTTGCAATTCACTTGTAGAGTTGCTGGTAAATTACTATCAAACAGTTTAAGAGAACAAGAGGTTTATTGTCTTATCATAGTCTGGTTATAGTTTTTAATCCAGTTAGCAGGAGAGCATGCACCATCACCAAAGGGCAGAAGGAACTGTCCACACCATCTTCATATGACATCTGAGAGAGGGATAATCCTTACTTGGCAGACCAACATGTCTATTCAAGTATACAGAAGGGATGCCTCCTTTCTCAAACAGCTCCGTCCATTTTATTCACCTGCCTGGGAACTAGTCCCATCCACCATGGGCTAGGCCTTCTCCATCCACTGGACAACCTCCTGCAGGTTTGCTCTAGGCTTAACTCAACTACTAATTCTCTACAAATGTGCTCAGAGCTTGAACCGTCAACTATCAAGTTGACACCTGTACCTAACTATGACACACATGTACCATAAACACATGTGCACAGACATTTGCATAAATACACACATCTCTGTGAATCAAAGAAACAATATAATAACTGTAATAGGGAATGCCAACTCATTTATAAAGGAAGCCACACCAGAATAACATTAGATCTTTCATCAGCAATCCTCAAAGCCAGAATTTTGTTGTTATTTAAGTTCTGAAAGTGTAATTGCCAACGAAGATTGCTACATCCAGCAAAACTATCTTTTATAGTTGATGGAGCAATAAGGACATTTATAGAAAAGCACTAAGGTAGGTCAGACCACCAAGGAAGCACAGCGGAGCTTACTGACTTCAAACACCTGAGACAGAGAAAGTTTCAGTCATGATATCATGGGAATGAAAAATTTCATGAGAGGAGTAGGGTAGCTGAGCAAAGGAGAGAGTTAGGAAAGAACCCATCATTTCTACTACAGAAAGCTGGCACAGTCCTGGTACTAAGAGGGTATAAAGTAAATATTAAACAATAATCCAACAAGCCAGAAAACACCCAGCAAAAGTATAGTGGTTAGAAAAAAATCTAATAATAAACTTAAGTACAAATGCCCTCAATTCATTAAGAAACAGGCACAGACTGGCTGATTGGATTAAATAACTATATCCAGTTGTTTCATTTTCTCTAAGACTCTAAGAAACACACCATACTGGTAAAGACATCAACAGACCAAGAGTCAAAAGATGGAAAATCTATAAAGTGACTGGAAATTGAAAAGAAGTTGTAGCTATTTTGATATTGAACAGCGGAGATTTCAAACTGTTATATATAGTCTAGAGCCATGGTCTATGATAATCACACTGTTGGATTTGCATGAATGAGTTTATTAAGTATACATAGCAAACATAATAAAATAGTAAATAGCAAGTAGCTAGCAAAACCTCATAAATCAGGTGATCACAACATTTAGCAGAGACAGCTGGAGAGTTGAGAGAGAGAAAACAAGATTATCAAGTCACAGGCTTACAAACATCTGCAGAAGTCAATTGAGAAGGCTCCATTGAGGCAGACAGCTGGTGTCAGACAGACTCTCCCTGTTGAAAGAGTTCCAGGCTGGCAGAGTGTTATCTTGGGTGAGGCTTTCAAGTGCACAAATACATAATAGTAGACAATAACACCATCAAATTGGGCATGTAAGACCTCACAGCAAAAATCACTGGGGAGCTCTGTCAAAATATCCATGCTGAAGTTTCCAACCTAGTGATTTATGCAGAGCCTTCTCTCCATAGATGAGCTTCCTATTAGCCACTCCTACCACAGGCATTTTGGTATCATGGGATAAGCAATGTCTGTAGGAAATGACTAGCTTCCAGTTGTTTTAAAGGTTATTATGTTTTAAATACTCTTAAACTGTGTGCTATCTGTCTCCTTCTTACAGAGGCAGACAGCCAGCCTGACCCAGGACAAGGAGTTATTGACATAAATATGCTTGGGTCAGAGACAAGGAGAACCTGCTAACTTCTTGTAAGAAGTTGAGATAGCACATGCAAAGTTATTGATACAATGCACATCACACCAGAGAGGTATAGGAGGTTATTACACTCTAATAAAGGGAGCGATTCATCAAGGAAATATAATGCTCCAAACATGGGAATTCCCAAAGTCAGAAAACAAACACTAATGGAGAACATCTTTAGAAATGCTGGAGGTCAGATAAATCCTGATATAATAATAGTGAGTGATTTCAGTGTCCTACTTTTATCTCTAGATAGGTCATCCAAACTAAAAAATAAAGAAACTTCAGAATTAAAGTATACCATAGATTAAATAAACCTAACATATTCCACATACTATTCCATCCAACAGATAGCATAATCTTCTCAGTAGCCTATGAAACTTTCCCTAAAATAGATCACATTCTAGGCTACAAATCAAGGTTTGCCAAATACAGATACTATAGGGTAGAAGCAATTGCATCAGATCATATACAATAAAGTTAGAGATCAACAACAACAACAACAAAAACTAGCAAAATTACTCAAGTACATGAAGGCTGAACAATACACGCTTCAATGACCTTCAGTGACCTTGTAATCATTGAAGAAATCAGAGAGAAAGTTAGAAATTCCTAGAAACAAATGAAAAAGAAAGCATAATTTGTCAGAACCTTGGGGACACAGTTATGGTAGTTTGAACAAGAAAAAAAGAAACTACCCCTATGATAGCTTATCATAAGAAATCAGAAAGATCTTAAGTAGCTGATGATATACTTCAAGGTCCTAGAAAAGAAAGAACAATAAAAACCCAACAATAGGGAGCTGGAAAGCTAGCTCAGGGGTTAAAGCCTTTGCCGCACAAGCAAAGGGACCTGAGTTATGATTCTCCAGAGCCTATGTAAAAATGCCAGGTGGAAATGACAGGGTACCAACCGACAAACAATCTGAGAAAGAAGTCATGGGAAAAAAATCTATTTCACAATACCTTATAACAGCACTGAGGAATAAACCTCGCCAAAGTAGTTAAAGGCCCCATTCACTGAAAATGTTATCACTGAAGAAAGAAATTAGAGAAGATACTAACTAGAAGGTTAAAAATACTTTCCACGCTTCTGAGTAGGCAGAAGTAGTTTTGTGAAAATTATTATAATGCTGATAGCTAGAAGGTTAAAAATACTTTTCATGCTTCTGGGTAGGCAGAATTAGTTTTGTGAAAATTATTACAATGCTGATAACCATCTGTAGATTCAATGCAATCCATAAAATCTTAATGACCTTTTGCAGAGAACTAGAGTAAACGTTATTAAGGATCCTGAGTATCTAAAGCAATCCTAAGCAGAAAGAGAAATGGTGGATGTGTTACAACACATGATCTCAATTTATATTTCAGAGCCAGGGCATCAAAACAACTTGGGGCCTGGCAAGATGACTCATTGGTTAAAGGGGCTTGTGAGCAAATCTGGTAACCTGAGTTTGATTCCCACAGCTCACATGATGGAAGGGCAGAACCAACTTCTGAAGCTTTTGACCTCCACATGCATAGCATGCCAGGTGCGCAGCCTGCTCTTTCTCCCCGCCCGCTCAGATAAAGAAATAATTTAATAAACCAGTATGATTATGGCGCGAAAACCTTATTTGTAGACTAACAATGAAATACAGGATCCAGAAACAGTCACAGCCACCTCTTTGACAAAACTGTTGCAAACCATAAATTGGAGAAAAGACAGCTTCCTTATGAAATGGTGCTGATAATGGGATTTGTACATGTGGAAGCATGAAACTAGATCGCTGTCTTTTACTCTACTCGAAAATCAATGCAAAATTGACTGAAGATCTTATTGTAAGAGCTGACACTTTGAAGCTGCTACAGCAAACAGGTGAAACACTTTAGAGGGCACAAGTGAGGACTTTCTGAACAAGATGCCAACAGCGCAGGAAATAATCCCAGACACTGGCAGATGGGATTGTGTGAAATCAAGAAGGCAATGAAGCAATCACCAGAGTGAAAAGGCACCAGAATGGGGGAAATTCTTGAAATCTATGCACCAAGAGATGACGATCCAGGAGAGACAATGAACTGCAGAAATTAACCAAGTGCCCAAATCATCTAATCAACACATCTACTATTAAATGGAATAGGCAGTTATCAGAAAAAGAAATGAGAATGGCCTACTAAGGCCAGAAAAATTGTTCACTGTCTTTGGCTACTCAGTAAATACAAATTATAACTCTGCCAAGGGTCCACTTCTGCCTCGTCATACTGGCTGTTGAGAAAACAAAGGACACAATAGCAACAAAAGCAACGAGGTTGCTGAGAAAGAGAAGTCCTTATTCACTGCTGTTGGGAATGTGAACTTTTGCAGACTATGAAAATCACCACGCGCGGTTTGTTCCAGTTCTTTCTCTGTTGATGATTGAAATGCATGGCCAAAACAATTTAGGGGAACAAGAGATTTATTTCGGGGTGCAGTTTTTAGCTACAGTTCATCTGTATGATAAGAGAGTTCATACCAACATCAGGAATTGAGGGAACAAGACAACACATTCACAGAAAGAGCTGAGAGATGGACATACTGTTTCACTTGCTGGCATGCCTGTACGCCTATATGCCAAGTGCCAAACAAGCTCTCTGCATGTTATCCACCCACCCAGGGAATGTCCCACCTCGCGTGGGCTGGGTCTTCTTGTCATTTAGGTAATCTCTCACAGACTTGCTCACGGTTTGCCTCAACTACTTCCTCTTCAATATGCTCAAGGACTCAGTCTTCCATTTCCAAGTTGATACCATATCTAATGGGCACAAGTTCCTAAAGAAAACTAACAAAAGTATGCTGCATAACATAGTTATAACACTCTTGAAGTGTTATATGTTCTTGAAGGACTCCAAGTCAACATGCATATCTGTGTTTGCAGCTGCATTCTTCACAACAGCCATAAAATGCAACCCGTATGAAGCAACTGGAAGTCATTAAGTGAAAGAAACTGGTCTCAGAAAGACAAATGGATGCATGCTTTCTCTCTATGCTGAAATCAAAATGAAATTGTGTGTGTGTGTGTGTGTGTGTGTGTGTGTGTGTGTGTGTGTGTGTGTGTGTGTGTGTGTGTGTGTGTGTGTGTGTGTGCGTTTATAGGTCATGACGCTAGAAAGATGACCAAGAGAAGGGAGTGAGCTGCTAAGTGAGAAGCAGATCGTTTTGGGAGAGAGACCCTGAGATAAATTGCCTTTCAGGAGACAGCTTTATTAAGGGAGTTATCAAGCTACTGCCTGCCAGCATGGTGGACTTCTGACAAGCGAGTCGTCAGCCATGCCCCACACAGCATGCTTTTATGACTAAGTTATGTGTGTTAGATGGTTTAGAAATATCAAATCTTCAAATTTTATTTCATGAGACTCGCCTTAAAACAGTAAGCAAAGTGTGTTATTTCAGCAAAACCACCTTTAAAACTTTTTATTCTTTGAAACTTTCATACACAAAAAATAGGATGTATTTATGTCTTTCTCAACCTTGCACACCCCCCAACTTCTTTTCCACCCTATCACTTCCCTTCCACTTCATTCTCCATTCCATCCAGTTTTCCTCCTGCTCCCACAACCCCTTGCAGGTACGATCCACTGGGCCTTGTCTGAGACATCCACACTGGCAAGTGCTTCTATACCCGCAGTGGCAAACCCACGAGTGGAGAAGTTCACCTTTTCCTGTCCAGCACTAGTACCAACCACACTTTCTGGGTGGTGGTGTATCTCATGGGATCCTCATTTGCCCATGATAAAATGTTGATATGCCAGTTATTGTGCAGGTGTAGTGTAGATGGAGACCCTCATCACTCCAGGGAGTAGCTCGTGGGTTCAGCAGCCTTGTCCTGACTTGAGTATCCTGGTAGGAAGTGTCACTCCGCACCCACAGGCTCTTACAATCTTAATGCTCCCTCTTACCCAAAGTTCCCAAGGATGATTGTGATGCCCGTTTAGGGTTGAGCTCTCCAGAATTGCTTATGGCAACTCTGGACAGTTATGGTTCTCATATTACTTATCTTCCATTGCAACAGAAATGCTGAGAGCTTCTCTTATCTAAGGGTACAATTAGAAGTGTTCAGATGGTAGCTTACTAGCAAGTATTTATAGTTAACACTAAGAATTTTGTTCCCGTCCAGGGCCTATGGCCTTCCCTTCTACTGGTATTTGGGTGGGTTTATAGTACCAGGCATGTGTTCTACGCTAATAACGGACCTTTCGAACCATTCAGAAGGCAACTGATTACCTCAGAAAATTCACAAGAAAAATCTTTCAAAGGCTTTTGTGGGTAAAAAAGAACATATATATATATATACATACATATATATATTTATTTATTTATAATGTGTGCGTGTGTTCAAGTTCTAAAACCTGCACAAATACGCCCTGTAAGTCCTATAAGTATGTCCTCAGAGAAAAGTGCTGTTGAAGCTCAGATGCTAGTGGTCGTCTGAAGATGTGGAGAGATACCTTAGAAATGTTTGTTGGAAGTGCTTTGAATGTGCTTTCAGACCTGGGAAAGAACTTCTCCTTTTCCTTATTGATGCCTGTGGTGCGTTCCAGCTAGAGAGCAGAGTGAGGGAACAACCTTCAGCATTGCTTCTTCCTTGTGTCTTTGTGTTGTGAAAAGAGAAGTTGGCACAGTCAGGTTGGAAAATGAGGTGCTGTGATAGATACAGCCCCACTCTCCCCCCATGCAGAAATAGACACGGCCATGCCCCCCTCACACATCTGAACTAGAAGTAGTCAGCCCAGATTCAGAGTGGGCATGGAGAGTGGGGAGTGCTGGCATGGAGACACGGAGAGTGGAGCTGGAGGGCTTAGAGGTCGATGCCACTGGGCTGGGAGGCTGGACACGGTGGAGACAGGGTATGGGAAGATGCAAAGGTCAGGTCGTGAAGAATGCCTGTCAGGTCACATGGGGGAGTTTGGACTCTGCAGCCACTATCACCTGGCTTATTTTCCCCCGTCCGTGTCCTTGGTGATTTCAACATTGATGTCTATGAGCTCTGACCCCTTGAATGGCTTTGCTTCTGTTTATTTTACCTCAGCTGATTGACCCTTTGTCACAGATTGATAAACCAGTTCTTCTCGTGATTTCAGTTTCAAGAACCCCATCCTGTGGCCAGCTCTCCTCTCAACCATGCTTAGATCTCCATAATATCACAAATCACCTGGATTATTTTATCTCCTTATTAATTTACTCTGGGAATTCCCAGGCTCTGCCTTCCATGGCTAGAAGTACAGGCTGTTACCATTTCTGCCAGGCTGTTACTATTTTTGCCTGGCACTTTTATGTAGGATCTGGGGATCTGAACTCAGGTCCTTTCACTTGTCTGGCAAAGGTTTTAACCTCCTGAGCCATCTCCCCAGCCTCACTTTCTCTTCTTAATGAAAGGAGTTTATTATCCCAGTAGGTTGCAACTTTCTAATGGTGCAATTTGCAGGGTAGTCCAGTGGTTCTCCCACTCCATTTAATGTGGTCTTTGTCTTTTTCAATCTTGATGTAAGTAGAAGCTGCTAATAATATATCATTTTGAAAACCCACCTGGACCTCTTCGACATATATTGTTACCAGAGGAGTCTAGGGGTATCTCATGACAGGATGACTAGGTTGTTTGCATTTCAATGAACTAGACAAGCCATTAGGTGGTTGCAGTGGAAGTTCAGATCTATTAAAAATAAGAGTAAAAGCAAAGAATACATTCTGCAGAGTGGAAGCAGGCTGGAACAACCATGCAGCTGAGGAATTCTGAGTTCCTTTTTATGAGTCTGGGTGGAGGGAGTTGCTGATTTCCAGGGATACGAATACGGTGGGCTTTACCCTGATTGACAGTTGGATTGTTCCACATCTTTGGAAAATCTGCCCATGTGCAAACCATGCATCTTATAATTTAAGCATCTGTATGTCCATCCATACCTATGAGTGAGATGGTAATGGGATTTTTTCTCCCTGACAGGATACTTCAGGGTGGCTCAGCCCTTAATGTACTATGTCTAATAGTGATGGTTCAAATCAAATATGTTTATTCTTCCTTCTGCTAAGCAGTGCCTAACCCCAAATTGCCTACAAAGAAGGATTGCTGTGTGTTTATTTGTCGCCTCCTCAGGAAGGGGCAGACATGGTTTTCCAAAGGGAATTGCTGAGGATAGGGGAAGTAGAGGGTGGAGAAGGAAGGCTTGGGCTTAGAATTAGAATTCTTTCTGTTAGATCAAAGCCCACAGGGTCAACAAAATGGCTCAGTGGGTAAAAGTGCTTGTTTCATAAGCCTGACAACATGTCATGACTTTGATCCCTGGAATCCATGTAAGGGAGAGAATTGACTTCACAAAGTCATTCACACACACACACACACACACACACACACACACACACACACACACACAGAGGCACTAAAAATGTAAAATAAAGATCAAGGCCTGCAGTTTCTCTTGCTGATTAGCCTTTCTCTCTTCCATCTTTGTTCAGAGCCATTTCTCAATTCATTCATTTCCAGTTTATTTCACAACCCCCCAGTCCTTGTTAGGCTAATAGTTTATCTCTCCCCTTACAAAAAGAAAACAAGAGGAACCTCACTGGGTCCTGTGGGAGTTCAAGCAGGGAGGTCAGATCCCATTGGTCCTGCTCTGCTCTCATTGATAATACTCATGAAACTATTGCTATTACTGGACACAGCTGCACACAGCTGGCCACAGTGAGCCAAGGATTCAGAAAAAAGCCTGAGGATCAAAAGCCTGAGCTGGTGCATGAGGTTTCCTGAGTGGGACCCACATGGGGGAACCTGAAGAGTCTTTTGGGGGAGTGTCCAATGGGGGGGTCATTTGACTCTCTCTGCCTTTTGTGATAATTAAGCCACACAGTCCATTCTATAACTGTATTTGGATGCATGTTATTTGAAATTGCATGGCATGTATGATGGGGCAGTCCTTTCACTTTGCTCTTACCTTGCAGCATCACAGGTGGAAGGTCATACAGAGGTCATCTGGTAGGGTTCTAGGAGGTTGCACATGCTCAGCAGCTCTATAATTGGCAAGGATTTTAAAGATCCAGGAATGCACCCTGGGAAGGCCACAACCCTTTCCTTTCTGATTGGATGCTATGGACTGGTGGCTCGTCTCTCACCATGTGCAAGACAAGAGAGGATGGTTAAAGGAGAAAGTTGACATTGGTTCTGATCCCTGATTTCTGTCTATGAACCCTTTCTCAAATTCTTGTTTGGAACTTAAAGGATGGCCTACATAGAGCCACAGTGGAGAACTGTGCCTCCCACAAAACCACAGGTGGTGGAATGTTGCTAAACTTTCTGTCACTAGGCAAGAAATGTTCTGTAACATATTTTCATGTGTCATCTTGACAATCAAGAAGTGAATCTGTAGGCATACCTCTGGAGAATTATGTAGTTCGGGAAAGCCCTCTGAGTGAGTCTGTTGGAGATTATCTAATGGGTGTGAGAAGATCCAGCTCATAGGTTGTGACTATTCCCCGGGCAGGTGGATAAGATAGGAGAGAGCTGGTTGGCTATGGCAGACGGGCAGGCTAGGAAGTATGCCCCTCTCAGCTTTCCTGCCAGTTAGGAAGTCATTTGCTCGGCCAGTCATCTCTACCTGGTAACCATCCCATCTCACGGCTCCTTTATAAAACAACGCTTCCAACTGCATTGAATCCACGATCTCTTCAAAAAATTACTCTAAAACTCTGCAAAATGTCTCTGAACACCAAAAAAATAAAAGGGCCTAGATTCTTGAGAGAAACAGAGACGAAGAAAGTTCCACACCCTCTTAGATTTTCCCAGGTGTGGGCAGCTTCCAGAGGGAGCACAGAACTGAGCAACTCAGGACATTCCCAGAAATATTACCGAATACAGGAAACAGGAGATAAGAGTTTGGAGTGGGTGAGGAAGGTCTGATTCAGGGCAAAGTTCTCCAATAGGAGAACACTGGCAGAAGTTTGCACTGAGGTCACTCTGGCTAAATATCAGTCTGCTCATGATATTGAGCAAGAAAAACTTGTAGCAAGAGGAAAAGTGTCAGGAAGCTGTAAGTTAGGTAATTAATAGACGCATACTCCCTCCCTCCATCTTTCATCATTCCTGGTTGAACCTTGGCATTTAATATTAATTTACCATGCGGTGTCATTATTAATTTCATTATGCAGATGTGTATTTGCCTAATGGAGGCCTGTTTTAGGTGGCTCCTGTGTTCTCTTACTGCGTTTCCAACATTTTAAAAATTTTTTGAAACTTTCCCTTCAGCCTTACAAGATACTCTTATGCTTTTCCTGACCTACATAAGAACTGATTATTCTCAAGGAGCCATAGTTTGTTTCACTGGAGAGTGAGTTTATTTTCGTTCATATGTGTGTATGTAAAGGGACACGTGAGCGTGTGTGTGTGTGTGTGTGTGTGTGTGTGTGTGTGTGCAAGAAGGTACTTCAGTGTGTGTGGAGATCTAGGGATGACATTGGGAATCATCCTATAAGACTCTACCTCCTTATTGCTTTGCTTTGGAATTACAGGTTGTTGTCATTTCTACCTGGCATTTTTTACATGGGAAATGGGGTCCAGACTCAGGTCCTTTTGCCTACTTGTCTTGAGAGGCACAGGTTTTAATCCCGGAGCCATCGCCCCAGACCTGATAATGATATTTACATACTACCTGGAAGGTGACTGAATTGGCGTTGCTACTAGCCCTCCAGACCAGTTACGCGCATGTATACAAATTGACATTTTGCTATCTCTCTAAACATGTTGAGTCTGTGTTCATAAGGATATCTTGTTTTAACCTCAAACCATTATGATTCTGCCCCGGTTCTTCAGCAGTGAGAAACCGGGTTTCTAGTCCCACAGCATACAAGTGTATTACATGTTTGCTTACTCTAGTACACACACAAATTTGAGACAACAAACATGTGACTGGAGCACGGTGTTGCTGATACTGTTTGCCTTCTGAGGCAAGGTTACATGGTCAAAATATTTTGTTCCAAAGTTAACTAGGTTAGATTTTCCCCTTCCCCTCTGTGTGGCGGTTAGTTATGTGTTTGTGTTTACATTTTTCTTTCTTGTTTCCTCTTGCCCCTGGTGACCTTCCATCTGTTTGGCAATGTTCTCCATGGAGAGAGGACTTTGTGTGTCCTGGCTTGCCTCCTTGACAAGGTCTGTCTTTGTCAGGCAGAACCTCTCTCTTCAGCTCCTCTAGTAGGTTTTAGCAGAAGCAGAATTTTTTTGACAGGATCCAGTTTATTCTACTTGGCAGGGTGGTCCTGAGAGTGACAGGTGCCACCCTGTTCCAGGAAGACGGAGTGTTTCTTCTTTTTAGTGTTGTGATCCTTGTCTTTGCTTTTCCTGACAGAGTGTGTCATTTGTCGACTTGGCGTCAAGCACCTTTACCTGTTGAGTCGTCTCACTAGCTCCAAAGTTCTTGAGTTCTTCTGCTGGCTTTGGTGTGTAACCAGGCGATTTCAAGGTCTTACACAAACCTGAGAGAGGACTTCTTATAAATATGAGAATCATGCTTTTCCTTAAGAGATAATAATGAAATAAATGAGCCTTTAGTATTTTGATTTGTGGAAACATCAATATGATTCACATCACAATTGCATTTAGTTATATTTTCTTTGTCCTTAAGTAGAACGGCAGTGGCGACAGTGGCATTTATCATGTGATTGTAAGACATGTTGTGTGTACTGAGTTGGGCCAGCTAGGGATATTAAGTGAGATCCTGTCTCAAAAGTTCAAGTAAATAAGGGAAGAAATGGAGACTCCTGTATGCTGTGCTCGTCTGTGATCTGTGGCCAATACACAAACAGAAGTATTATTGACTGTGTCAATAATAGTATCCCTCAGACAGTGTCCAGAAGACACACCCCCTCACATCTAAACTCTATAAATGTTTCCTGATGATTTCTTTTTTCAGTTCTAAGGTGATAAATCCAACTTCAGAAAAGTGAACACATGTCCTCTTTCAGAACCTATTAGTATCTGCACGTGGAGATTAGGGTCCACAGGTTTTCTGTTGCTTTTCCATTTTTTGTGTGTATGTGCATAAGTATGAGGAGTGCATTTGTGTGTGTATATGCTCACCTGTGTGTGCATGTGCATGCATCTATATGCATGTATGTGTTGGGTCTTGAGGTTGACCTTGAGATTCATCTTGATTGTTTAAGCTTTTTTGGAGACAGGGTCTGTAATCAAACTCAGAGCTCACTGATGGGGCTACTAGCTCATGCTGGAGATTTCTATTTCTGTTATCTGGAGATGTTAATTATAGGCAGGCTATTGCACCTGTCTGGGATTTTTACATGAAATCTAAGGATCTGAATTCCAGTCTTTTTGCTTGCATGAAAAGTGCTTTAATCATTCAATCATCTCCTAAGCCCATTTATGATGGTTGTTTAAGGCTAAACCACTCAGATGAAGGTTTACAATTATAAGCAAAGTAAGCTTAAACATTTTTGCCTGGATTTTGTTCACACACACACACACACACACACAATTTTACTAGGATATAATTTGCATTAGTAAAGTATACTTGCAATATAAGTAAGTTTTGATAAATCAACTATCTCCATAATAAAGAAAATGGATAAAATCACTGATCTTCCTGCACATTGTCCAGCTTGGCAGGAGAGTCCACACCACCACCAGGGGCCAAAGCATCTGGCCATGTCATCTCCACAGGACTGCTGAGAGGGGGAGAATCCTTACTTGCTAGACCAGAATATCTGGCCAAAGACACCAAAGGACACCAATTTCTTTATCTAGCTCCCTCTGTCTTATCCACCTGTTCAGGAGCTAGTTCACAAGCTAGGCCTCCATCTATCCAATCTCCTGTAGAGTTGCTCTGGGCTTAACTCAACCACTAATTCTTTCCAAATATGCCCAGAGCTCCAACCCTCAACTGTCAAGTTGATACCTTTATCCAACAGGCAAGCTAAAGAGGAGGAATTCTTTAAGTTTGGTACATCCAAGAAAAGCTTTCACTTTGTCTTTACATTGAGAAATCTTTCCGCTGGCCATCCAACATATTCCAGGCTGTAACTTTTCTTGCTTGCCAGGGCCTTGCTGGCTTTTTGTCTAGTGTTTCTTCTTTTTAGTGTTGTGATCCTTGTCTTTGCTTTTCCTGACAGAGTACGTCATTTTTCAGAAACCTATTCAGCTGGGTATCTCGAACAGCTTTCCTTGGTTTGGATTTGGCATCCTACTTCCAAAACCTCTCCAGCATTTTCTCATCAATGCTAACACTTGGCTCTTTTTTTTTAAACACAGACCTGAAGCTATGGATAATTCATCTCTACTTCCTGAAACAGACAGTTTTCACACTGTTCAGTGTGACTGCCGTGTCCAGGAACGCTGCGAGTGTCTCATGTCGGTACCTGAGGGCAAGCTTGGCCACACCCTTCTCATGTACTTGAGTATCACATCTGCAGGAGTGGTTTTCCAGTCACCTCTGATGGCAGCAGAGCCTGCACTTGTTGGTAAGATGCACTTCAAAATACCCGGGCCACCAGTGATCCGCCTACAGAGGGGCTTTAAAGGCTGCTTATGGATTGAAGAGTCTCGCTGTCTTATATCACTTTGAGTACACCGTAGATCATGGTGAATGTTGTGGGATATGCTAGAGGCAGGTTCTACAGTGAGGCTACAGTAAGATAAATGTCTGGCAGTTGCCCATGAACTACTTTTGAATATAGCTTGGCATCTTCAAGCCCTTCTGCTGTGCCCCTGTATCCAGCTTTTTACCTGGGTACTTGGGATCCGAACTAGTTCCTTTTGCTTTCACAGCAAGCACTTTACCAACTGAGCCACCTCTCCAGCTCATATGCAACTCTCTACATTCCTGCTTGCACCACTGAAATGACACCACTGAAAACACCTCCATTTATCTGTCAGTTTCTCTACAATGTCAATTTCACTTCCTTTCAAGTTACTTGAGATCTGTCACTTTGGAAGTCATGTAATCACATTATTTTATTTATTAGTTATTTTAACATTGGGACTTTCAAGTAACTTGTTCTCTAGAGACATAGTTGTGACTTTCATGGTGTTATTACAATGATACACAAGTAATCATTTGTGAAATTGAGCCATAGGAGAAAAACATAAAATATAATCATTTTTCCTGTTCAAAACTAGTTCTGTCCAGTAACTTAAAAAAGTAACCGAATTAATTTTCTAGATAGAGTAATAAAGATAATTTAGAATTTATATAATACATATTGTATTGAAATCTCTTAATTTTGCCCTTACACAGAGATAATTTTAGAGAAGACACTTTTCCTTATACGATATCCAAAATTTGTGAGTTTCACAAAAGAATTAAAACAGGTAACATGATAAGGTGTAGAGATGGAGCTATTGTCTCTGCTGTGGTTGTCAGAGATCTCTTTTGGGACATAGAATTTAACTAAATAAAGACCAATGTCTGTGCAAAAATTGAGGGTAAAAAATGCTCCAAGCAAGGATACACTGGCAATCTGATAACTGTTTAAACCTGGTACCTTGAAAACATTAGAGAAGGCCCCTGTGCTTTGAGAAAATGAGAGATGACTCTTCACGGGTGAGATCAGAGTCATGGATGTTACAGAACACATTGGAGGCCAGTGTTATGTTTGAGTGTTATTCCAGTGGACTGGACACATCTGCACTGGAGGAGAGGGGATGTGATGTGATCAGATGTATGCTTGTGTGTTTAACATTTACCCCCCTTGTAGTTAATGAAATTACTAAGGGGCCAAAGACAGTTGGGTGAGCAGAGCAGAAGTCTAGATGGGGGTATTGGCAGGATAGGCCAGCTGGTTTGGGCCTCTGGCGGCAAAGAAGTGTAGACCTGATAGGATTTGAATGCATGTGACAGATGCTTTGACTTTCAAGTGGATTTACTTGTAGGCTCTGAGGGACAGAGAGAAATGAAGGTTAACCTTTCTCTTCATGCCTGAACATGGCAATACCTAGCTCTGGTCAGAGGGAAGCTCAGAGCATCAATGTGCATATAGAAGTGGAGGCATCTGTATTTTGGGATGCTTGTTTGAGATGTTTGTTAGATTTTTAAAAAGTGTTGAACAGACAGTTTGATTATATGAGTCAACGAAGATATATGTTTGGAAGTTGCTAGCATGTGAGATTGTCTGAGATGACCCAATCAGAATTCAGGAAGAGAAAGGTTGAGGGGAATAAGGGAGGATGATGAGGTAAAAGTATGTGCTGTCTTAGTATGTCCTTGAAATATTAAAAAGTATTTCAAGGAGCCTGTGCACAGCTTTGTGGGATGCTGCCAAAAGGCAGGGTAAGCTGGGATGGAAACAGATGTTGGACTTACTAATGCGCTACAGCCTTGATTGGGGTAGACTCAATGGCTGGTGAGCAAGAATTGACCAGAGTTGGATGCTTAGTCCTGGGGACAAAGTGAGTAATGCCAATACTTCTGAGGTTCTGCTCTGAAAGAGATGGCAGGTGGAGTTTAGAGAGCCAGAGAAAATCTCTGCAGGAAATGTTCAAGGTCGTGTAATCGTATGATTTCACTTTTCTTCAGGATTTTGTTTTGTATTGTTCTGGGTTCTGGAAAACATGGTAAAATTTAACCTATTGGTTCTAGATGTTCACCTTTGTTATACCTTAAATTTGTAATAGGTTACATAAAGTAAAACTTTAGTAAGTTTGAGTAAAGAAAAAGACAGAAAGCCTTTATTCCTGAACATTAGAAACTAGAAAAATATGCCATTTTATTTGTTGCAAAGAAAATTCAAATAAGTGAAATTTTTACTGTAATGACAATTTCTATACACACAAATAGTTCCTAATAATTGTGAAATCCTTGCAAATGTTCAGAGAGGAACAAATATATATTGCTTACCATTTTGATTATCTCCTGATTTTAGCATGTATTTTTCATATCCTTTTATTTGCTAATTTTAGCTAATCAAAAATCAAATTAAAATATAATCTTTTTAAACTTAAGGACATTAAACATTTTCAGTATTCTTCTTTAATTCTATTGGAACTTTCATTCATCAGGGTATGAATCATCATTCAAGCAAGTAGTATTCATTCAAAGTTTAAATTATTTCTGCCCAGATTTAAAAGATTTTGCTATTATTTGAAGCATCCAAATACTTATGTATACAAATACATATACCTATACTAACATGCACACATAAATTTGAGATCAGTAATAATTTATCTAGAATCCTCTATTAAACCATGTAACCCTATCCCTGTTTATAGAGCTGGACAGGCCCTGCTATGCTGTTATATGGGAACATCCAATGGTTTTGTGATTTAAAATTAACAGATATGTTTAATTTTGTACAGTGTCATGCATTCTCCAATTAGTATTCTGCATAATGCTGTTTTCCTTATAACAACTAAAATGGCTTCAGTGAGTGGAACTGGGGAGAGACTTCAATTAAGTTTAATAATTACTGGACTAAATAATGTCAGGTAGTTGCAAGTATTGCAAGAAATCACATTTATCAAAATTATCTCCTTTTTGGTCTGGAAGGATGTGGCATCCCATCTATAATTCTAGCCTTGGGAGGTGGAGACTGGGACTCCACAGAGCAAGCTAATTAGCCTTATTGATGAGTTCTGGGTTTGATTAGAGATCTCATCTTAAAATGAATAAGGTGAAAGATTAGTTGAGGATAATTCTGGTTATCAGTCATGTGTGTGTGTGTGTGTGTGTGTGTGTGTGTGTGTGTGTGTGTGTTATGTGCAAGTATACATGTGATGTCTGTGTGCATATACATAGAGACCAGTGGAGGTCATCAGGTATCCTGTTCTATCATTCTCTGTGTTATTTCTTTGAGATGTGAATCTAGACTGGCATCCAGAAAGTCTCAGTGATCTTTTTGTTCCTACCCTCCACCTATAGTGTTAAAGTTATAGGTAGGTATGGGACCATGTAGCTGCTGGAATTTGAATTCAGGTCTTATGCTTGGACAGCATGCGCTCTTCCCTCTGAGCCATCTCCCCAGTCCAAAGTTGCCTTTTAAATACTTGAGAGAAAGGATATGCTTATGACTCATTCCAAATTTTTTTAATCCTAGTGTGATCACTATGAAAACTGCTCAACTCAACAGTGTTTTGTTTTGTTCTTAAGTGAAGCCGGATCCACCACCAGGTTTACATATGAAAATCACGGAAGATGGTTATTTAAAGATATCTTGGTACACCCCAGCCTTGGTGCCATTTCCACTTCAATATCAAGTGAAATATTCAGAGAATTCTACAATTACAAGAGAAGTAAGTATATTTTGTTAAGTAGATGAGTATCACAAAGCAACTAAAGACTCCTAAGTACCATAGAAATGATCTTTGCCTGAGTGATATGCATATTCCTTCCAGAGTAAAATGACACATGTTGAATATTACATAGAGCAGATAATTTGTACCTTTGCATGTAGAGAGCTATAGGAAGCCCAGTTATGGAAATGCATCACTGTTTGGATAGACTCCTCATTTTCATATTGCATTCTTACTTTTTCATGACTTAGCACACTTACCCATTTTGCATGCATTTGTGTGTGAACTCTCAGTATCCTTTTTCATTCATGCCCTCAGCATTTCCTCAGCACCCTCTTGGTTCCAGGAGCTGTTTTAGATACACCAGGGTACCTTGGGAGGGTTGAGCCAAAGATGAGGATGACATGAAGAGGCTGGGGCAGTCCACACCGGGAGGGTGACATTTGGACAGGGATTTGAAGGATGATGACGTAGCTCTCTGGGGAATTGGAAGCCAAGCAGAGAACAACAGCACAGAAGCACTGTGATGGAGGCGAGTGAGTAAAGATGATGGTACCAGAGACAGGGGCGGGCGGGGAAGAGAAGGGGGTCGCAGATGGCTTCTGGAGCCATGTAAATGTGTTCATGTTACGTGATGAAACTGTTACATAGCTCAGATAAAATTCAAACATTTAAAGGGGCTGGGGAGATGGCTCAGCAGTTGAAGTGCTTGCTGTGTAATGGAAGGGAAAAGAGGTCAGATCCCCAGATCCCATGTAAATTGCTGAGTGGGTAATTCTAGCATTGGAAGAGACAGAGCCTGGAAACCCCCAGAGCAAGCTGGCCGGCTGCCTGTCTGTGAGATCTGGATTTACCTAGGGACCCTGTCTCAGAAAGAGTAAAGTGAAAAAGCAATTGAGAATGATTGATAGCATTGAGTTTAGCTTCCACCTCTATATGTGTACCCACACATATGTGAACATGTTACACACCTACACACAACCCCACCACACATATACATGGAAAATAGGAAACAATAATGACAAAGCCCAGATATTGTAGATCTGGGCTAACTTGTTTTCACAAAGCGCAGGTTGGGACCCTCAGCATCTTATATGAATGAGCAAAGTCAAGACTGCTCTGGGCTTGCGATATCTTACTTGTAAGCTGGAGATGACGAGCTTTAAGATGAGAAGGACCTGGTATTGTTTCAGGAGTTCCTGATGCTTTTCTTTATTTTTAGTCTACAACCTTCCTTTTCCTCCCCTCACAATGTGAAAGAGGCCAGTAAGCATGATTAGGCTGGAGTGCATTATGAGTAACTGAATGGACTCATGAACAGATTGAGTTTAAGTTTGTTTTCTGCAGTGTTTGGTCTGCACTTTTGCCCCTCTGGTTTATGAGCTGCGTGTTGACTCATGTCCCGCACTTTACCGTCATGGTGAGGGTCTTAAAATCCCTTCTGCTCAGCCTCTGCTTGGCCTCTGCTCTAGGACCCCTTATGTCCTCTCTCCACCCCTGTGTGATGGTTTCTACCAGGTGGGTAACATGAGGCCTGATGCTTTTCAAACGTTATCCATACAAGAAAGTAATAGACCACCATGCTGTAACCAACTAAGAGGAAAAGGAGTCCTCTTTTAATTAAGCACATGACTGGGAGAGTGACTCATTGCTCAGAAGTCTCTCAGGGCCCAACCTCAGGAATTTTGGACTTTATAAAGAAAAAACCCATAAAATAATAATAATAGCTGAGTCAAATGTAGGACAGAGAGACCTTGTTGCAATAGTTATTTTGCAGGTATTTTGGTTACATACAGAAATAGTTTTAACTGCATATCCTGGAGTTATTTTGTTTATATATCTGAGCTATGGTCAGAGTCATGATAAGTCCCAAATGTGCTGGCAAGAAACTGACACATGCAGCTGTCTGGGAGGGGAGGTTATGAGTGAAAATTGTCACAGGCACAAAATAGAATCAGGGGCTGGATCAGTATAAAATGATGCTACTTGTGTTGCTTCCCCAAAACTTCATCTTCATGTCTTAGAACTTCTAAAAAGTTCAAACTCATTGTCTTTCAGTTCACATGAAGATCATTTTTAACCTATGGACTATTTAAATCTTATTGACAGATGCACAGACATTTGCTACTGGTCATTGATTTCTATTTCTATTTTACCAAGGCCAGATAATTCACCTGATTTCATTCTTTGAGATGTGCTGAGAAACATGATTGATTTTGGGAGGCATTTCACCTTGACTTATACTCTGATATTTTAACATGTCATAGGCTGATGAAATTGTCTCAGCTACATCTCTGCTGGTGGCCAGCGTGCTCCCTGGCGCTTCATACAAGGTTCAGGTGAGGAGTAGGAGACTAGATGGCCCAGGAATTTGGAGTGACTGGAGTACCCCTCGTGTTTTCACCACACAAGGTACGTTTTGTAATAGCTTCTCTGGAATCATAGCCCAGACATTGCCTTAACTATGTTATGAGCTTCTTTAATGCTATTGCTTTCAAATGAAATTAACATTTTATTTAAAAAATTGGCAGTTACTTTGGAAATCAATATAGAGCTTCCTCAGAAAGCTAAAAATGGAACTACCATATGATCCAACTATATCATTACTTGGGAACATCTCCAAGAGATGTTCCTTACTACAAAAATGCCTTACTACAAAAAACACTTGCTCTTCGATGTTCATTGCAGCAGCTCTGTTTATATAGTAAGACAATGGAACCAATCAACAGGGCCAACAGAAGAATGGGTAGTGAAAATATAGTGTGTGTACACACACACACACACACACACACACACACACACACGAATACTATTCTGTTATCAAGAAGGATAAGACTATTGAATCTGCTTGCAAATAGATGGATTTAGAAAATCTAATATTAAGCAAGCTTTTATAGACATGGAAAGATAAACATCATATATTCTCTCTTCTATGTGGATGCTAACATTAAACTCATGTTTGGAGTATTTGGCTTAGAATTCCAATGTGATTATGCTGCACACGCTCAGTTTATTATAGCTATATATGGACTGAGAGGCTTGGGTCAGCTAACAAATTCTGCGGTGTGGGATTAGAAGGTAAGGTTGGATGTATTAGTGTGATTGCAGCAGAGACGGCCAAGGATTTGATGGAGAGTGATATTTCGCATAGTTGAGTGATGAGTTCTGCCTGCTGTGTGATTCTCATAGCTGGTGTTGTAGTCCACCTGCATGGCTGCTGATGAATGGCCATCAAATGGCTTAAGGGAACAAGGGGTTTATTTTCTTACTGATAGTCTGGTTACAGTCTATAATCCAGCTTGATGGGAGAGCATGCACAAACACCAGGCCAAGGGACTGGCCACACCATCTTTACATAATGGCTGAGAAGGAATGATCTTTACTTGCCAGACTAGCATGTCTGGTCAAGTGTACACAGGATGCCAACTTTCTCAATCAGCTCTTGGTATTTTATTCCAGCGCCTACTCCCACCCACCATGGGTTGGACCTTCCCTATCAGCTAGATAATCTCTTGCAGGTTTACTCTGAGTTTAACTCAACCATTAATTCTCTACAAATGTGCCCAGACCTCAAACCATCAACTGTCAAGTTGACATCTATAACTAACTATAACAGCCAGGAACTGTGGATTTGGTTGGATTTTTGGATGGAGTGGGGACCCTTTGAATTTCTATCTTTGTGTATTGCGTATTGTTCTGTGATGTAGCATTTCTGTTTTATGGTGTGGGAATTTTGTTTCCTGCACAATGTTGTGAGGTCTATACCTATTTAAAATTTTTCTTTGAAATAATGAAGTTTAAGAAAATTGAGAAAAAGTTTCCCTTTGTATTCCAGATTGTTCTGGACTCACAAACTGCCTGCTTCAGAACCTGTGGAGTCCTGGGATTGTAGGCATGCCTAGCTATGCTTTATTTACATTATGAATGGCTCATTTGTTCATTAAAATTGCATCATAATCCTGTGGATGGGTTTCTTTTTTTTATTTGAGAGAGGGAGAGAGATGATAGAGAAAGACAGAGAAAATATATGTCATACACACAAGTGAAGGTCAGAGGACAACTTTTAGAAGTCAGTTCATCAGTTCTCCCCTTCTACTAAGTGAGCTTTCAGAGATTGAGCACAGGTCTCTGAGCTTGCCAGTACGTCACTTATCTACTGACTTATCTCACCAGACCTGATGGGCTTCTTTTATTGAATTATCTTTAATATGAAGATGATGATAAAATTATGGATCAGTGAAATGGCTCAGTGGTGGGTAAAAGTCCTCATTTACTTTTACCAGAACCCATGTGGAGGGAAGCGAGGACCTGCTCCTGAAAGTTGTGCCGTGATCACAGCACATGAGTGCTGTGGTGCATATACACCTGCACTTAGGCACCTGTGCAACAAATGAATGTCTTCTAAAGATAAAAATTAACTATTGTCATGGTGGCACATGACTGTGAATTCCAGATTCTGGTGCACACAGAAGAAGGATCATGGGATTGAGGCTGTCTTTGGCTACATAGCAAGATGCTCTCCCCTCAGAAAGATAAAAAGTTAATGTAGAATTCTCTGGTTAAGAAGTTCATAGCAACACTTGTGTTGATCATTCCTTGGCTTACATTTAGAATTGAAGTTTATTCATTTGACATAAATCTGAAATATTAAACGCTTGACTCTGTGTGTGTGTGTGTGTGTGTGTGTGTGTGTGTGTGTGTACCAGAGGTCTGCTTTGAGTGTCTTTTACTATTGATCTCCACCTTTGTTTTGAGAAAGCATCTCTCACTGAATCTTGAGCTCACCCATTCTGTTCGACTGCCTAGATCCTCCTTTCTCTGTATCTCAGAACTGCAATTACAGGCACATGCAGTCATGTCTAGCTTTTCAAGTGGGTGCTGGGAATTCACACTCAGCTCCTCATGCTTGTGCAGCAGGACTTTTCCCACTGAGCCATTTCCCCAGTCTGCTTTTAGAGTTTTCAATATAAAGTGTTAATACTTTTGAAATTATTTTGAAACTGCTCTTGTATTTATTGTTAGTTATAATTCGTGCAGAAAGTCACAGTCTATGAAGTTTTACAAGATGCATGGTAGGGCAAAGAAAGGCCAAGTTTTTTAAAAAAATCAATACTATCCTAAGTAGATGCTTTCTGGCAGGAGGTGGATCTCTAATTATTGAGGAGTCATGCTTGTTGGCATCACTTGAACAGGGGAAAGGCCAACTGATGGGGCCATGAATGGTTTAATATCGAGAAGTCATAATTCCTGGAGGGGGTTGCTATCCCTTCAGGTAGGGAGGGAACCCCCTGTCCTGGTGCATCCTGGGTTGGGGCTTCAGTAATGCTGGTAGTTACTGTGATGTCTTCTCCCTGTGGAGGCCTTACCTACTGAGCAGTGATCTGGGATTAAGTACCCAGATGCTCTCCCAACCCCAAGATCTCTTGCGGTGCCACTAAGTGGCATCAAACAATGCCAGTATATAGAGAAGGTGGTTCCTCCACAGTTGTGGATACCAAGGTCTCCCCACGCAGCAAAACCAGACTCTAAATCTGTTTTTCCCCCCATACTCTAGTTATTCTTCATGCTTTGGCATGGTCTTCTTGAACTCACTGCAAACACAGAGGCTCACATTATAAGTGCCTTCAGTAAAGTAGCCAGTCCTCAGTGCATAGCAGCATCTTTTGCCATTCCTAGCCATAGCCATGATTGCTGCCCCGCAACATCCGGTGTCAGCAGTAAAATTCTGAGACTGCCATGGTTTGAAATGTGTCCCCCACAGTCTCATGTGTTTGGCAAGGTCATGGCACCTTGAGAGGTGGAGGGTTGCTGGAGGAAGGTGGTCACAAGGGGTGGGCCTTAAGGTGGATTAGTCCCACCCTACCTCCAGGAGAAGTCTGCCTTTGCAGCAAGAAATCTTGCAGTCCTCAGCCTTTAAGATGTCTGCAGTGACGTAGCCTCTTCCAGCTTCAGCCAGACAGCCATGCTGCCTCCACCATGAGAGACTGTATCTCCCCTCTGAACTGTAAGCTGAATAAATCTCCCTTTCTTCCTTAAGTTTCTTGACTTTGGGTGCTCGCTCACGGCAATGGTTAAGAGTAATGGTTAGAGAGACCTTTACTCTCAAGGGGAGAATTAAAGGTATGACGCAGGTTCTTCAGAAACACTAAGCTTGACAGAAGTGGGTGGTTCCTATCCCTCCCCCAGCCGCTGCTGCTCCAGAAATCTGCCAGCCTGTTTCAACACTGCTTCAAGGAAATCTTGGTATCTCAGCTAAGAACACTTGTCTCTATTCTGCCTAGAAACCTACCACAGGAGTTTTCCTCATAGGTGTAATCGACACTCTTAATTGTTCAGTAAGCCTATCCTATGTCTGCCATGTGCACTCAGTAGCTCCTCTCAGTATAAATGCTCCCTTGTGCATTCCACTGAGCTACAATGGGCTCATCAGACTCAGGCGTCAGACTCTGCTTAGTATAGAATTGTGTGTGTGTGTGTGTGTGTGTAATGTGTGTTGAGGCCAGAGGCCCGAGGACATCTGGGGTTCTGAACTATAACTCTCTGTTTTAGTCCCTGGAGACAAGGTCTGTCATCCATCCTGGAGTCAGGTTGCTGGCCAGCAAGCCCCTTGTCTCTTGTCTCTCCCTTCCCCCACAATGCTGGCTTTGGAGGCTTACACAACCATGCCGGGCTTTCCACATAGGTTCTGGGGATTTCAGCTCAGATACTGGTACAAAGGTCTGGAATCCCAGTACTCCACAGGTGGGCAGCTGGAGGGTCAGGAGTTTCAAGGCCAGTCTACATCTCAGCTGATTCCTGGCCCCCTTGGATCACAAGAGACTGTGGTTCATAAATGGAGACTGTTCAAATGTACCCAGGGTGATTGTAGTTGTGCAGAATTGACCTTGTAAAATCCCAAGTCCCTTCAGCTCTACGGGTTTCTTATCGATTACTTACCATTTAAAAAGTGATAATTAGTCAAAATGCAAGTAGCATTAGTGATTTAAGAGCATCGATCTTATAGTCTGACAGTTTACAGAACTACCAGCCTCAAGACCTCTTTCCCTTTCCATGTCTCGATTTCTTTTCTATAAAATAGGGATGTTTTATATAGATAGTATGGATTATAATAAAGTACTAATTCCAGCCCTTGACTCTTAATGACCATTCAGCAACTGTTAGATCTATTGTGGTAAGCTGAAAGGGCAGAGAGATTGACACTAATTGCTGGCATAGGTTAAGAGTATGGCAAGAGCGAAGCTGAATACCGGGCAAGGAGAGCTATTAGTTCTGGTTGGGAGACTCTGAGTTGTGGTGTGAAAGTTAGAAGATATTAATTTAACCTCTGTATTCCTCAGATCATTGTTCTGTCACAATATGTGTCATGTGATACTGATAATTCAGGTTTTGAAATTTTTGATTTTTCTAAAGAAGGTCGAATCTTCTATTTTTAGTCATGTGTCATTGATTATCAAGTCTTAGTAGCTAGCTGGGCCCCACAAGGCCTTTAAGGTAGTGAACACCATGCTTTGAAGGTATCCCAGGTGGGGCTTTTAATGCAGTGCTGTGGTGAGGAAGGGAAATTCACAACGGTGGTAGAAGAACCCCACTCCTCTGATACTGACATTACTTAAACATTGATAAGATTTAGTGTCCATAACTACTTTATGATTAGAATTAAAGTTTCTTTAGAGGAGAGTGGTCAGAGGGTCATTGACAGCTACTAATTGCTGGGGTGAGAGATGTGGTTTCCTTCAGTGGCATGGCACTGAGAAGAGCCCATACCCTGGTAAATAGACTCCCATCCATGCTTGTGAAAGCATCATTAATCAAACTCAGTGGGTCACACACAGAGAGACATGAAAGTAGGAAGGGGACTTGGGAAGAACAAGGGTTTTGGTGGAAGAGGGAGTAGAGATGAGAGAAGGGAATGGATGGGGTTGCCCAAGATTCATTATATGCATGTTCAAAACTCAAAGTTGTAAAAAGAAGTCAGTTCTCATAGAACCAGTGTTTTTTTTTAAAGTGTTAAGAATCAAGGATGAATAAGAATGTATTCTAGAATGACAATTACTAACAATATTGTTGTTAAGTTTAGCTTAATATAATGCAATGGTTAATGTGCTAACATTTTGTGTAATGTTTTATTTTATCTTTCAGTCGAGGTCTTTGGATAAACATATTTCTAGTCCTGCTGTTCTTTATAATGCATGATCAAATTTGTCATATATAAGCTCATATTTTACATCCACATATAATATTAGGTTTATTTAAGTATACTATAAATTACATACACACACACACACACCTGACTTGATCAGCTCATCGGCTTACACAATATCCAATCACATTATTATTAGCAGCTATCTTGTGCTTATCCACCACTCTAGTGACTTTAGATGCTGTGAACAGAAAAAAATGTGGAAAGAAGTGAAAAATCCAAACAGTGACTAAATAGCTCCCTTTTAGCTAATTTCTTATAACTGGTGATCGGTTACTAGAGAAAAATCAGTTTAAAAGGAGGAAAGATTTACTTTGGATCACAGTTTCAGGGGTTCTAGCCTTTGGTCACTAGGCCACTTTGGACCTATAGTAACACAGTCTATCATGTGGGAGCCTATTCATCTCATGGCTGCCAGGAGCGAAGAGAGTGTGAGGAAGGAGCTTGGATCCCAATGTCCCCCTCCAGGGCACACAGTGACCTGCCCCCTCTCACCAGACTGTGCCTCAGAAAAGCTTCACCACCTCCCATGGCATCACGGGCTCTTGTCCAGGCCATTAGCACGTGGTCTTGGGGGACATTCCAGATCTGAACCACGGAGCTGACTGATCGCAAACCTGGATCGCTGAGCCGTCGTGGAGGGGCCCAGGACCGGCGTAAAACAACACAGAAACTTACCACATGCGGATCACACCCAAAGACTTGTTCTCTGAGGCAGCTAGCTCCGGAAGGATGTCTCTTTCACAGTGTTTACTGCACTGCTGTGATCGCTTACAAAAGCTGTGGATATACTTGGATTTTTAAAATCTTTATTTCTTTATTCTTTATTTACATTTAAGAATCTGTGCGAATGTATGCCCCTGTGTACAGGTGTTCCCATGGAGTCCAGAAGAGGGCGTTTTGTGCACCTTCTTCCATCACTTACTGCCTGACCCCAGGGTCTGCATTTTGACTGGGCTCTCAGCTGGCAGGCCCTAAGTCATCCTCCTGTTTTGGCCCCCATCAGCCCTTGGATTACGGGCATTTGGGAGCGCAGGTTGCTTGTTACGTATGTTCTGCAATTTGAACTCAGGTCTTCACGAATGTGGAACAAGTGCCATGGATCACTGAGCCATCTCTCAAGCCCCTGTATTTTTTGGAGAGGGAGTAGGGGGAACAGAAATTACCTGCTACAAGGTTGCCATAGAAAATGGTGAAAATTATAGGTATGCTCACAGCCACTGCTTTTATTTATGGATCCAGTTGTGTCTACCAAGTATACACTTGACCAAGCAATAACTTCCTCCTCAAGGAATTCCGAAGGGCTCTTTCAGAAGGGCTGGAGAGTGCTCTGGGATGCCCATGGGTGCTGTGGGAGGGGCAGTCAGCGTCCTCACCAGCAGGCCCACTGAAGAGCCCACCAGGCTGCCCTGGATATTTCCATCCCCACCACCACAGTGACAACCCTGGTTGAACACAGTAGGTCTCAAAACAAATCAAAAAGACTTGGATTGATAAAGGGGCTTCTAAGGAGGAAGAGAGGATGAAAAGGAGACTAGAGAAGGTGGGTGTCCTAGTCTTTGGACTTCACTATGTGCCTAGAGGTGTTCAAGAATAAATTCAATAGTAAAAAATAAAAAAGAAATGAAAGAATTGGAAAAGTCTTTTCTGCAGCTGGGGGAGGGGGGTGTGCATGGCTTTCAGAGGAAGCTGAGCCCTTGGTCAGATGAGAAGCACCCCATGATGATGCCATTAGTTACACCGTAGTCAAAATCCATTTGAGAAATGTGGGGTTCATAGAAGACCATCATGAAAAGTATTTCTCTTGCACCCGTGGAAGAGAAGAAACATGTAATTAGGTAATTTCCACATTTCTCACTGGGAAGCTTTTACAATGGTTAGAGAAAATATTTTCCCTTTCAAGGAAAATAGGCACATCTGTTCCCAATCTAAAAGTCAGATTTTTTTTTAAAAAAGTATTTTTGTTTTTAATTTTTCTCCCATATTTTATTTTTTTCCTAATCATACAAGCTTAATAGGTATCCTGTCCTCTCCCTCCCTCCTCCCCTCCTCAGTTGTCCCCCATTGCACTCTTTCCCCTTTCCCCTTCCTTCCATTTTTCTCCCTCCCTCCCCTTCTCCCAGTCCCCCTTCCTGCCTCCCATCTCCTGGAGCACCAAACCTCCCTCACCCTAGTGAGGGTTCAGGACTCAGTGGCATATCCTGGAGCTCCTCCTTGGACTCCCCATTAGTATGGGAATTCTTTATGACTGTTAATCCCTTGCCTCTAAGGATCCCACTGCCAAGAGTCAGATTTTTAAAGCTCTAATAAACACGTTTAAAAATAATTTCAATCAAAATGCTTGGATTCATGATTTATATCCTTTTGAGTAATTCACAATGTTACTATCAACAGTAGAATCTCTTTTTTTCATTTTACGTGTGTATGTGTGGGAAGGATCATATGTGTGTATGTGTGTTTGCATGTGTGTGGGCACATATGTTTGCAGGTGTACATGCACACGAACATGCATGCATATGGAGATTGAAGGTAATAGCAAGAATCCTTGATTTCTCTTCCACCTCATTCTTTTTAGCCCTGGGTCTCTAATTAGCCCACTATTTAGGATAATAAATATCCTAAATATTTAGCTGGTTGGCCAGCTTGCTCTGGTAATTTCTAGGCTCAGCCTTCCAAGATTGGGATTTTAGGGTGTCTGGCAAACCCACCCACCCAGTATTTTGCATGGGTTTTGGGATCTGGGATCTGAACTTAAATCTTTTGCTTTCCAGGCAGGTGCTTTAATGACTGAACCATCTCGCTAGCCTTAGAATTTCATTTTTAAATAAAAGTTCACTAATGCAGATCTTGTGAAGCTATCTGTACTTGATCATGAAAAGAAAATTATTATCATTTTCCTATTCAACAGACTAAATTTTGCATAAATATTTATTAGGATAAATTTGTATTATTTTGGAAATTAAATATTCAACATTTACCTTACACCAATTTCATCAAATTTGTTTAGCATAAATTTCATAAATTGTCAGCTTTTTTAATTCATTTTTCTTCTTTTTACTTTGAGTCACACCCAAACATACTTATCTTTAATCTTATTTCTCAATCAGTTCTTGCTAGATGCATGTGATTTGGGATGAAAACGTTTGAGGGTTTAAAAGTCATCTTTCAATGCAAATCTTCAGCTAGGTTTCTGAAAGTTCATTTACAGGGTTTAAGGAAGTAGGATTGACTCTGAAGCTTTGAGGCAGTTCAGTGATGAGGTTAGGGAACACATCCAATGTCAGTGATTGATTGCTCAGGTGTGTGACAAGGGGGCTTGTCTGCCCTAAGAGCCCTGGAGGTGAAGGCTGTGTGCTCCCAAGACTGGTCACACTACTCATGCTCCTATCTAGTAGCTTCACTTCCATCCAGTCAGTTTATTTTACAAGTTGTTTTTCCTGTTTTTTATTTGTACCCAATGCAAGGGTCTAATGTAGGTTGTGAATATAGCACATCATTCAGAATAGAAGAACATACACAATTCAATCCAGTGGAGATCTTTGTTTCTATTCTAGAATTATATGAGAATACTCATTTTCTATCAGCAGATAATGACTCACCTAAAATTGTGGTGTTAGAATATGCTAATGTTCTTGTCATGTTCTGTGAGGGAATTAATTCCTTCTTGTATAGACTGTGGTCTCTTTTTCTCCAGTTTTACATTTTAAATAACAGTCACCTATATTTTGACAACAGGAGACTGAAAATAGTATAGAATAACATAATCAGCACTAACAATTATGTTTTTGAAAACTAATTTCCCTGTCCTCCCTCACAGGGTACAGGCATCAAATAGGTCTCAGTGATAATACTACCATTATGGAGTAAGCTGTGTTTCATTTTCCTAAATATGCTTTGTGATAAAGCAGCCTCTATGTTTTGATAATCTAAGGATGTTCAGAGAAACTCATTCACTTCAGAGCAGGAGTTTCTGAGGCTCTGCACAAGTAGAGTTGAGTAGTTTCTAGCTAAGAATGCAAACATATGAACCTGTGGGGGACTATTCATTTTCAAACCATAATACCTGTCAAGCTGGACTAAGAAGTGTAATGAGACAATCTTAACTCAGAATGAAACCCCTTGCTCCCTTAAATTGTTTGGTCCTGAGTTTATCGGTAACATGCAGGCAAACTGCACCACGCATGGTCTCTGTGGCTTACATGATATCTTCCTTTTCATCTGCCCTTCTCCCTTTCTTTCCTTCTTGCAGACGTCATGTATTTTCCATCCAAAATTCTGACAAGTGTTGGCTCAAATGCTTCCTTTCACTGCGTCTATAAGAATGAGAACAATATCATTTCCTCCTCAAAGATTGTGTGGTGGATGAATTTAGCTGAGAAAATTCCTGAAAGTCAGTATCATGCCGTGAGTGACCGCGTTAGCAAAGTTACCTTTTCCAACCTGAAAGCCACCAAACCACGAGGAAAGTTTGCCTATGATGCTGTGTATTGCTGCAGCCAGCGTGAATGTCACCATCGGTACGCTGAGTTGTACGTGATCGGTAAGAATTCCCAGACTTTGTTTATTCTGCCCCGTGAGGCCGCTTTTGCTTACGGACTCCCTGTTAAGAGTCTGGTTAAAGATGTCAGGAAAATGTTTTTCATGTTGTTTTTTGGTGTTTGTGCTTCATATTAATATTTTAATGTGTTTTAAATAGATGTCAATATCAATATATCATGTGAAACTGACGGGTACTTAACTAAAATGACTTGCAGATGGTCAGCCAGCACAATCCAATCACTCGTGGACAGCACTGTGCAGCTGAGATATCATAGGTAGGTATCATTCTGTTGGTTTGTTTCTCCATGGGCATGGCAAAATTTGCCTGTTGATATTATCATCATAATAGTAATCTTGCAAATTTTTCTCCCGGAAACCAGATGATGGAATAAAATTAATTGACATTTTTTGAGAGATAACATAAATGATAATCTTTGAAAACATTCACGCTTGAGGTTAAAAAAATTTATTTTGTTCTCATTTCAAATGATCATGCCTGACAACCAATTTTCTCTTTGCATTTTAACTTTTGAATGAAATGCAAGGAGGTTCCTTGTATACATTTTACTTTGACTCACAGAATTGATTAGAGCAGAGTGCAAAATTTAAAAAAAAGAGACACCTTTTGACTAACGATCAGCATTTCAGAAAAACAGAGACACAAAGATTCTATAAGATATGTTTCCTCGGGGTTGGAGAGGTGGCTTAGGGGTTAAGCCTCTGCCTTGCAGGCAGAAGGTCCTGAGTTCGGATCCTAGACCCCATGTATAGACGCCAGGTGGAAGCGGGGGCGGCCTGCATTTCTGGTCCTGGTAGGGCGGAGCCTGTGAATCCCGGGGCAGAGTAAACAAGGAGGAGGTGGAGGCAGTCCATGGTGGTTCCCAAATTCGCCCGTGGTTCTACACACACACACATGCACACACATACACACACATACGTACACACACGCGCACACATGCACAATTGAATAAAAAAATTAAAAAAAGATATGGTTCCTCAATGAAGTGAAGAAACATATTCAGGAAATGAACAATAATAGCCATGCATTTTATTAAGAAGGATTTTATGTTTTTTAAAACTTTGTTTTGAAAATCATTAAAGACATCATCACAAAGCAATCTCTTTCTCTGCTTGATGTGTGTTAAAAAGATATCACTCTATTTGGAAGGAGATGAATACATCGTTATTCTTAAATCACTCCATAGAGTAATTTTCAAGGATATATACTACTTTTCTGTTCTGTGCTCCAATTTGTCATTTGTATTGGAGCATTTCAATTTTTATAACATGTTCATTTATTCTTAAAGCCTAGAATTTCAAAGTTGGAAAATATATACCTTCCCTCATACGCTGTGACCTGAATGTTCTGTTCCTCTCACTTTGAATCCATTCTTGTGGAGTGTTTGGAAAAAGGTGGCAATTTTCACATTTCTTGGATGAGAATAATTGCTGCCTTTCATGTAACTGCTAGGAATATTTTTAAGTCAACAGAAAGTTCACAGTATGCCATTTTCCTTTTAGAATTTTGCCTTATGTTCTTTCCGTGATGCTTTCCATCAAAAGGATGTCTGTGGAAGATGATTTCCTATGCCCCATGCCACATTTACTTACTAATATTCACAGAGTAAATGTGAAATCAGCCGCATGTACTTGGTTGAGTTTTTTTTTTAAACCTCCTAAGTATTAGTTTCCTGGTTACAAAATGAAGAGAATAGTTGGGATTCACAGGATTTTATGGGAATTAATGACATTATGTTTCACTGTAGTTAAGTGAAAACATCCAGCAAATAGATATTGCTGTCATGATAATGATGTTAGCCATTTGCTTCCAAGGGGACTATTACCACAGGCTTCCACACTCCTTATTTTCTATCTACAAATGCCCCATATTACTTCTCATTGTATTTCTTTCCCATTGTTATTTAGTCTAACACACACCTGTGCACACATATGTACATGCATACATACATACACATATGCATATACACATCTTTGTTGGTAAAACTGAGGGGAAAATTTTTAAAGAAAATTTCTACTTTTCATATTTTCTTCTCATATGTTACTCTCACTCTTGAGGAAAGAGTAATCTCCTTATTAGCCATTTAAGTGCCATATACAGAGCAGATTTGTGTAGAAGGGCTGCTACAAGAAGGAGGAGAAATGCTGGATAACACTCTGAGGTGGTATTTTGGTTGGGACTCACACATTTATTTCTTAATTTTCTTCATTGACACAATGAATCATGTATTTCATTGAATTCACCTATATAACTGGTTTGGCATTATGTTAATTACATGAATTGGGGTTGGAAAGTATTAGGGCACTGTCAATTAAGCTCCCAATTACTGTCAGTTACATTGTTTACAGTGAGAATTGTTTCCATCCCAAAAGGTTCTCATTACCACTTTCCATCTTTATTTTTATTACAGCATCACCATGAACTTAACTTTCATGATATTCACTTGCATCCATATTGTTTAATGAAACTTTGTTATAGAAGTTACTATTTCTAAAGAAAGAAGATTGGATACAACTGAGAGTTCAGGATTGCTTTTCTAATTTAGCCATCTATTTCTAGAGCCAACTCTTTCTTTTGGACAGAATTCAGGATTCTCTAATATCCTTTTGCTTTTATCAGTGCTGCATGCTAACTGACTGTTTTGTATCTTTTAAGGAGCAGCCTGTATTGTTCTGATAGTCCAATTATTCATCCCATCTCTGAGCTCAAAGACTGCAACTTGCAGAGGGATGGCTTTTATGAATGCATTTTCCAGCCAATTTTTCTATTATCTGGCTATACCATGTGGATTAGCATCAACCATTCTTTAGGTTCACTGGATTCTCCACCAACGTGTGTCCTTCCTGATTCTGTAGGTATGTCAGACTGTGTTGTGCACTTCTCTTAGTAGGTTTGGATGCAAATTTGTTCCATAGTTTGCCATTTTCTAATCATACTAAACTTTGAAAAGATAGTTTATGTTTAAATGGAATTGAGAGGATGAGCAATTTTAGAAAGTTTTATATCTTTGATTTCATATTATTGGATTTATTTTTTATCATTTCTAGTATATTTGCTTATATATTTATATAAACATCATAGCATAAAATGGCGACATCCATCATATTTAAAGAAATCTTTTCAAATGTATTTTGAGATTGGAGTATTCATAGAATTTAAGAAGTTTGATATATTTCTCTAGTGTCATTGTGAAATCTTTGAGAAATTTATGATAGTATAAGAGAAGCTAAAAAGATCTTTTGTTATGCACTATTTTGTGGGAAAATTTGTAAAAATGTCAACTTATTTTGCTTATTTTTTTCAATTAGTACACATTTGAATTAAAACCTACTTTTTTGTTAAATATAAGATAAACTTGTCTCAATTGTTAGGTTTCTTTTTCAATATAAATGCCCAACTCATTGTGTATCTCCTCTGGACAATCCATTGTAAAAGTTTTCACTGCAATTGGTATTCTTATGTTAGTAAATATTAATGATGGCACAAGACCCCCCCCCGTTTCACCAACACTCACATACAAATACATGAAGCAACAGAGTCTTTGACATGCTTTCTGAACAAGGCTAGATGTTTTACTTTTCAAAATTGAAAGAGTTTAAACCGTGAGCTGGATTTAGTAAGGTTTATGTGGAATGAGCTGCCTTAGTAGAGTAGCCATGGGGAATGAGCTGTGGGATCCAAAAAAAAAAAAAAATGCTCCCTCTTCTTAGAATTCAAACTTGGATTAGGCATGTGTGTACTTCCTATCATTTATGACAGATCTTCCCATTTCCGCCCTTCTATGTATCCTTGCGGGCAATGCATATAATACTGCTACATAGTCATTGAAAATATCCTTATGACTCAGCCAAGTACAACCAGAGAATTAAATCATGACCTCTCAAATTTTGAGCCTCTTTTCTTGAAAAGAAGCCCCCTTTTCAAGAGATGAGACTGTTATTGTCTTACTGGGTTGGTGATGTGCACCTTCTTGAGCCATGAGAAACTTTACCATCACGAGAAATGATTGTTAAACAATCCTATGGTAATGAAAAGTTCTGGATGCTTGTCATGAATGAACCAAAGCAATAGTGCTGGATATTTATACATAGTTTAACAGTACTGTACAAATCAGAGACCACACTTTGTGCGTAGTGCTTGCTTTTTTTGGAAGTGAGACTTGGTGGAAAAGATTAATGGCAAAGACTCAGAATATGCCTATCAGGTATTTTTACTCTCTGTGAATCCACAGTGCCCTAAAGCCTACAAGACTAGAAGAAAAAAAAGATCAAGAAGGTAGAACAAGACTATCTACAGTGTGGCTGCTCTTAACTTTCCCCCATAGAGTGTCTGCACTTGGCATTAGTTACATCTTCTCAATTTGTATGCCTGTGGTTTTTTCCCTTCCATTCTCTGGTTCAGACATGTACTTCATAATTCAGCCAGGACCTCATGGATAGCAAGAACCATCAGAATAATTACCCAGAAGAGGGGCATTCAGACACCATCCTCGAGGCCTATGCTCCACCAGGCATTATTAAACCTAGGGTGCTGAGTTGTGGCAGGTATGGAGAGGAGCCAGGTGATCTGGATCGGAGGGGATGCCCTCTGAATAGCTTGTTAGTACTTAGGAAAGGATAGTCCTTAAGCGTTTTGACAGCGTGTTTGGCATTCCGGCTGAGCCTATGCTCTCTGCAGGGTTGCTCTGCTCAGTGTACATAATGTAGACTGTTGTAGCATTGTGAAGTTGGTGCCTGGAGTCAGGGCACAGGAGTGCCTTGCTTGGGCTTCCAGATTCTAGCACACATGGACCTCATTGTAAAAAAAAAAAAACAAAAAACACACACACAAAATAGGTAGAATGCATGTAGTGACATGAATTGAAGCTAAACTTTGGACTTGAACTCTGAGAGCAACAATATATAAGGTTGATAAGAAAGCTAGACAACCATTTTTTTTTTGTATCTCTATGTGTTTGTACCTTCTAACTTCAAACATGTCTTGCTCACATATTTATATTTAAAAGTCATGTTAAGATATTGCTTGCTGTTTTCTGTTTAATAAGTCTCTTCCAGTCTGGGGAGATGGCTCAGTGAGTAAGGGCTTGCAGTATAAGCTTAGGTACTGGAGTTGAGATCCCCGGGTCTCCCATGCGTGCTGCATGCATGCAGTGGTGTAATATCTCCTAGAGGGAATGAAGGTGGAGATCTGAGAATCTCCAGAAGCTCTTGGCCAGCCAGTTTAACTCACCCAGCAGTGATGAACAGATGGGGGTCTCAAAAAAAGTAGGAAGGCAAGGAACAACACATCAAAGGTTGTCCTATGACTTCCATATGTGAGCATATGTCTGGCCTTACACATGTGAACTGTGTGTGCGCGTGCACACACACACACACACACACACACACACACACACACACACACTCCTTTTCCTCGGGTTATAGAAATCAGTATTTGAGTGGCTCAATTGTCAGTTATCCTAAAGTCTTGTACAGTGACATAGTGAATGTGCTTATCTTATTTTCACCCAACCTTGCAAAATATAGACAATTTCTTTCTTATGCTTTTCGTAAAGCTCTGAGGGATAAGGCAAGACATTAGATGAGAAAGGTTTTAAAAAGATCTTGCCTTCTAAATGTGAGGGGGAAAATATGATACATTTTGAACACATTGTTGCTGCTTAAGTTAGTGTTACATGATATTTGTTTTAATTTTTTTAGTGAAACCACTATCTCCATCGAGTGTGAAAGCAGAAATCACCATAAACACTGGATTATTGAAAGTATCTTGGGAGAAGCCAGTGTTTCCAGAGAATGACCTTCAGTTCCAGATTCGATATGGCTTAGATGGAAGAGAAATACAGTGGAAGGTATCTTTTACTTAGAAAGTTTTTCTTTTGCTTTCTCCTTTTTTCCCTCTTTCTCTGTTTTTCTTCATTCCTTCTCTCTACATGATATTTATTTTAAAACTTATATTGGCAGAGAGTAATTATAAATAACAATGGTTTCATGATAACGCCCTCAGACAGGTATCCAGTATGCGTTGATCATCCCAGCCCCATCAGTCACCTGCAAATGCCCTCTTTCTTGCTGATCCCTTTCTCCTTCCCAGTTAGCTACCCTTCTACTTTCAGGTTGTTTTGTAAACCAAAAACTTCAATTGTGGGGTCCTCACAGGAGCATAGGTAATGGGCTATATACAGGGACACAGGCAGCTTACCAGTAGCTACGTCACTGAAGAAAATGTCTCTCCTTTCCCCACAATCACTAATGCCTGTAAACCTGGGGATGGATTGAGGCCTCATGATCTCCTCTGGCCTCTGACAGTATATTCATGGGCCTTCCTTGTGTGTTTTCTGTAGGTAACCACAGCTGCTCAAATTTAATCCTGGGTAATGAACACAGGCTTCCCCTTTGTTAGGGCTTAAATAAAAATGCACCCATATGATGAAATACTATGAATGTGAGATATCAAGTGTGTAGTGGTCATCCTATGATGTTGAAGAGCTTTACTGCACCAAGTCAACGCTGTTAGCATACAAATGCTATATTCTCCCTGTATTCTGTAGTTATTTTATGATTTAGGTTCTCAAAGTCTAACCACTTTAAGGAACAAAAATTGATTGACCCCTAGCTTCCCAAAGTATGTTTCCTAAAATGCGTGTCCCATAAAATACTCTATAGGTGGGAGAAATTGCATAGTAGAAGGTAGAGAGAAATAGAAGAAAATGTCCACAGTCCTGTTCTGGATTCCACCTGTATGTGGTGGAGTATACACACTCATGTATATGTAGTTCACATGCGAGTGCACGCGCGCGCGCACACGCACACACACACACACATGCACACACACACGACTGCATGGTTACATAGGTTAGGGACTCCTGCATGACTGTGTTTATCTAGTACAGAGATGTAGTAGAGTACTCAGAGGACTCAGAGAGAGCCTGTACTGAAGAAACATTTGTGAGTTACTTCATCCCTTGTTTTTCAAACTCATCTTTTCAAGGAGTTCCTTTCTTCTTAGGCATATTAATATCTCTCAGTAGACGTATCTTCCATGTAATTCTTTTTGAAAGAAACTGCTTTCCTTAAGCAATTACAGTGGTAATGTGCCCATGATGGCTGTCCGTATCAGTATTGTGGTGGAATTTTGTTAAGGCCTCAAAATAGAGAAGTCTTCATTGTGTCATGGAGCACAGTGGCTTGTTACAGTGAGTGTGAGTCTTACCTGCTTGGTTCTCCAGAGAGGGTCCTATCTAACCACTACAGTAAATGCTTGCATCTTGTGGACAGAGGATGTGAGAATAGAGATTCTCAACAGGGCAGACAGTGGACACGAGTTTGCAAGTGACATGGTCCAAAGTCCTGTCGTCAGGAAGGTGTGTCAGGGGGTATAAAACAGTTCTTACCTAGAAATTGCTCGCAGACCAGGCTTAATATGATATCCACACAATCAGTACTCTCTTAATTTTGGATTATTGTTAGGGTTTAAAGGAAATACATACCTCGGGGCCTAACAGACCACATGTTTTCACAGGTGCAGGAGGTATATGATGCCAAGTCAAAATCTGTCAGCCTTCCAGTGCCAGACCAGTGTGCAGTTTATGTGGCTCAGGTGCGCTGCAAGAGGATGGATGGACTCGGGTACTGGAGCAATTGGAGCAGCCCAGCTTACACGGTTGTCATGGATGTAAGAGGTCTGTGAAGATTTTATAAACCTGTCTTGAAAGCTTAGGTGTATGTTTCACGTATGACTCCAAACATTCCTTCCAAAAAACACACAGGCAACTTGGATTTCTTGCTATTTTGTAGTTCCTGTGAAAGGACCTGAGTTTTGGAGGATAATTAATGGAGATATGACCAAAAAAGAGAGGAATGTCACCCTGGTTTGGAAGGTAGTCTTATCTTTTATTTTTAAATTATACTTCTATGGTCTTTTTTCCCCCTCTTTCCATCTTTCCATTGTGTGTGTGTGTGTGTGTGTGTGTGTGTGTGTGTGTGTGTGTGTGTGTGAGTGCTCATGCTTGAATGTGTGTGGGTATGCATAGGTATACATGTAGGTATGTGATGTGCATATGTATGCATGTGGCAGCTTAAGGCTGATGTCGGGAGTCTTCCTTGACCACTCTTCCATTTTATTCTCTTAATCAAAAGCAGAGCTCACTTATAGGGTTAGTTTGGCTAGCCAGCTTGTTCTGGGGATTCCTAGTTGCCAGCCTCTAAGGCTGGAATTACAGACAAGCTATTATTTGTAGCTCTAGGTTTTGAACCAGTGACCCCTCATTTGCTATGCATATGCTGTATCACTGAACTATTATCATCAATACCCTCCACATGGCATTAAAATTGGATCTGTGGATCTGAATTCTGACCCTTTTGCTTTTGTCTCCTAGCCTGAAACGTCTACATTCTTTTTTGAAAGGAATATTTTATTTATTCATCTCTTTGAGAGGAGAGTTGCACATAAGCATGTGATAGTGCCTGGGTGGAGGTCAGAGGGCAACCTTTTTGAGGTCAGTTCTGTCCTTCCATGATGTGGGCTTCTGGATTGAACTCATATCACCAGGTTTATGAGCAAGTGCCTTGCCTGCTGGGCTGTCTCCCTGGACTCTACTGCTATACTCTTTAAAGGTATAATTCCTTGCCCATAATTCTTTCACTATTAATCTTTCATGTCACCTGAAATCTCATGCTTTTATATTATTCTTAAGATATGGATGCCAAAGTCTAGGATTGGCAGTGTCTGGAACTCCCGCATCTCAGCTTAACATGCTGTGACACTGCTATTGGCAAATTCACTCAGACTCTTAGGGCCTGCGGGTGCTCTCTTTCCCTCCTCCCACTCTAACTTGTTCTAGAACAAAACAATCATCTTTTTTTCTCAGATAGTTCTTGCTCTTTCTTTGTGCAGGGATTCCACACTTATTCTCTGACATTTTTTTTTACATAGAAAAACTATCTTTCCTGATAGTTTGAAGTTTGCAGAAAAAATAGCCACTAAAATACATGTGGCCATGTACTTTGTTAATTTTCAGTTAATGGCGTATATAGACAAGAGAGGCTGTAAGCATCCTGCAGAAACAGAGAGTAGAGAACTTTATCTTTGCATCTTGATGATTGCAAAAATAAATCTTTGCATAATAAAACTGACATGCACTTTTCTAATAAAAATGCAGAATTTTTATCACTCTGGAGAAATTGCTATGACTGTTAACATTTTATTTCCATTTTACCCACTGGGTTCCAAGCACTGCCAGATACATATCTACATGTTTATTTTCCTCTGTCATTTCTGATTTATAGGCATCTCAGTGGGAAAAGTTGTTCTAGTCTGTGGTATAAAGTTCAGCTTTTCATGGTTTTCTAAGGGGTTGTCAATGTTTAGTTTTACCTGCAAAAGGTAAAGGAAATTGAGAGAGAGATTCTTCTTGTTAAGCTCATTAGAATGGAAGAACGGCGTTGGACCTCACATGTACTTTATGCAGGAATCTTTGATAGCATGCTATTTTTTCAGGTATATTTGAGTATGGAGCACGTGCTTGTGTATATGTATGTTTGCATGTGTGTGTATGCAGGTGTATGTGCACATTAGTGCATGTGCATGTGAAAGCTCAAGGGTGATATTGGGGATCAACCTCAATTGTTCTCCCTACCTTATTCTTTTGAGCCCAAGTTTCTAATGAAACCCAGAGCTTACACATAGGGATGGTTTGGCTGGCCAGATTCTTTGAGGATTACTGGGTTCTGAATTATGGGGCCGGAATTATAGGCCAGCCACTACAATCGGGGATCCAAATGCCCAACATTTGCTTGGTCATTAAGCACTTTAACTGTTGAGTCCCCTCTCTAGCCTACTACATAATATGATTTTTATAAAAAACCATGGGACAGAAATGGCAAGGCATGTATACAGTACTAATGCCCCCATGCTTGTTAATCTTTGCAAACTCTTCTCATTGGAAATAATCTTCCAAGCCCATCAGAGAAGGGAAAGCAGTGACTGAGTTCTGGGGAATAACATAACTGATGGTCACCCTCTTAGCACTTGTTTCTTTTCAGAGTCTGAGAGTTTCCTTTGTTTGCTAGATGAGGAAACTTCCTTATCAGCCTTTGTCCTCCAAAATTGGAGAGAAACGTCCTAATAAATTCTTACTTTGTTACCTTCAAAGGGCTTTAATCTCTGGGTCTTAAGGAAAAAAAAGTCCAAAAGGGGGAAAATAAATTTCCTGCATTGCAGAATTATCTCATGTCTAGTGTGTCTGGAGGCAGCTTCAACCCCCTTTCTCCAGGGCTCTACCCCTAAACCCGACAGTGCCCACTGGGATCAGGGTCCTCATGGGAAATGTGTAAGATTGTGAGCTGAGTGGGACTGGAAAGTACCACGATCCACAGACTAATCAGCTTGTATGTTTGCTGCAGCCCCTGATGAAAAATGACTCGCTGTGCAGTGTGAGGAGTTACATGGTAAAGCATCATACACTTCACGATGGAATGTGGGTGGAAGATGCGGGCAACCACACCAAGTTCACCTTCCCGTGGACTGAGCAAGCACACACGGTTACGATTGTGGCCATCAACTCCATGGGTGCTTCCTTGGCAAACTTTAATCTAACATTCTCATGGCCCGTGAGCAAAGGTAAAAACAGATACAGAACAGTAATCTGCCATCACTTTTACTATCTGACCTCTGCTCAGCCTCCTCTCTAAATTATCCTGTGAGTAGTCTAGAATCCTCCTGTATCTCTTCTCTGTTTGAAAAATAAAAATGTATTTTATATTGATCATGTTTAATGCAGAAAAACATTTTGGAAGTTGTATATTTTGGAAATTATAATCAATTGTAATATTCTGTAAATCTAATACTTAAACCTTTTGTAGTAGTGAAGGTGTTGGATTAATTTTTTTCTATCTTTCCATCTCTATGTGTAAAAATTAAAATGTATAGCATTTTTCATATAAACATAAAATGTTTCATATAAGCCAAAACTATGTATTGTATAATGTATTTTGGGGTACAGTATACTTATAGATAAGAATATAGTAAGTTTACAGTATTTACTTATATTTAAAATACTATACATTTTAATAATAGTAAAACATGCTATATGGACTTGGGTTAGTTGCTGAGATTTAAAATTATTGTGCATTCTATTTAATGTGAATGGTGAACACGTTTTCATTAATGGTGATATATCTAATTATTCAGATAACTGAAAGGCATTTACTTTCATGGAGTTTCTAATTTATATTATATATTCACAGTACCAGTTTTTAAATGGAGAATGAAGACTTCCTGGATTTTTACCTATTTGCAGAGACCTTTCCAAGTGTTATTTCCTACATGAAGTCTTTGGTCATTTTTTGAGTATGTCTTATCTTGAGAACACTTCACATTCTGTAAAATATTTTATATCCTCTACCTCAGAGCACTTTCTAGATATTTCATATCCTACTTTGTGCCTATATTACTATTGAATGCATAGAGTAAACTGCTTGCAAGGCCCCCCAGCACTCATACAATGATTCACAACTAAAATCTTTGAATAAATAACTTTTAGAAAGAGTCCTTCAATAAGTTAAATTGTGGGCCAAACCATAATGGTGGCATCCTTTGATGGACTAAATAGGTGGCTCAGATATCAACCAAATAATCGGAGAAGTGAATATCTGTTTGTAGATGGAGGTAAGATTCCTCAGAAAAGGAATGTAACTGTATGAAAGGAAAGGAGAAGGAACCTGGCCTTAAGTCATCTTGAGGAAATGAGCAGAAACTAAATTTCGTCCAAGACATTGTGAGTGGGCGAGGATTAGCTTCCAACAGAGGCCTATCTGAGGGAGTGTCCACCAGACTGAGCAGGATCTGGAAGGGAACGAGGCCTGCTTCTGTAGGGGAACATGAACACTACAGAAGGTGGGCAGAGACTTGGCCCCGTGGGGTGGTGTAGGCATGGTAGGAATGGTCTCCTTAGACATGGAGCCGCTGGGAACTCTAAGGGGACTCTGCTGAGGATGTGCTTTGAAAGCGTCACTCACCAGCGGGAGAGAAGAGCATGCGGGAATCAGTGAGGATGGCTGGTGCAAGGTTCCAGCTGAGACCAATTTTGACTGTCAAAATTCCTATTTTTAGATTGTGGGTCACACCACTTTTTCTCCTCTGAATCACAGGTTCCCGTCTCTCTGCTTGTGAGACTTTCAAGACGCAAAAATAATCGTCACCTTCTATGTTTGTGTAAATTGTCTGCTTTCTCTTCTTCTAGCTACATTCAGAAGGTTACAGTTTCTCAATTTGGCACATTTGCCTTCATTTCGAATTAAAAAAAAATCAATTTCTTCTCTTCCCCACAGTGGCTGCCGTGCAGTCCCTCAGTGCTTACCCTCTGAGCAGCAGCTGTGTGATTCTCTCCTGGACGCTGTCACCCAGTGACTACACTTTAATGCACTTGATTGTGGAGTGGAAGAATCTTCATGAAGATGAAGATGTCAAATGGCTTAGAATCCCTTCGAATGCTAAGAAGTATTATATCCATGGTGAGTTCTCAGTACTTTTAATGTATTTTCTCATGGATTAGCATGATCTTATAGATTAGGAATTCAAAAAACACAACCAGTTAATGGAATCTTTAGCAAAATTCCTATTATCACAGCATTTCCTTTGACAAATTTTCTTCCTAATATTTTACCCAGATGCAATGAGAAATCATAGACTTTCTCCCCAATCCTACCTACTCTTTTATGTCAAGATTATGTTGTATTTTATTCTAAGGTGTGCTTAAGTTATTTATTTAGTTGAGATTATGTTGCTTACAGCTTTACCCATTTTAATGGCTTCTAAAATCTAATACTAATTTGTTTTCCAAAACTATCTGCCCAATTATAATGTCACTGGCAGTGAATGGGAAGACTAAGCCTTGGACCAAAATAGAGCTGGGACCTGGGGTCTGCTGACTTGTACCAGTTGAAAAGTAACACAAACTGAGAAGCAGACCACAAGTTCAAAGTGCACTGAGCAGTGTCTTTACACAGAATCAGAATGCAGGGACTTAGCCAGGGAAACCTGAGGCTGCCCTCATCTTATGGCACAATGACACCCACGGGAACACACTTTCATTTCACTTAGAAATTTAACATTAAACTCATTTATAAATTATTGATGGGGAACTGAGTTTATTATCACTGTTCACCTAGATGATTCCTGAGTCCTTTCTTTGTGTGTGTATGTATGTATGTGTGTCCACATGTGTATAGATGTGTACATGCACACAAGTCAGAGTAAGTGGGGGAGACCAAAGTTGATAACGGACTGTCCTCCACTTTTATTATTAAGGCAGGCTATTGAAATGAACCCAGCACATAGCAGTCAGCAAGGCTAGCTAGACAGCTTGTCCTGGGGAATCTCTGTCTTGGCCTCCCAAGTGGTGGGAATACAGGTACCTGCCTGGCTTTTGCATGGGGTTTGAGCATCCAAACTCTGGTTCTCATGCTTGCTGGATAAGCCTCGTATCCACTGAGCAATCTCCCCTGCTTCTCTATACTTACCTTTAAACCAGAGGGATGAAGAGTTTAGGCTTCAAAGAGCTCTGCATCTCATGGACTCATAGTTATGTACTATTTGCTTTTGTGAAAGTTATTGCCAAACTTCCCTTGAACATTGTTCCGGGGATTTTCATTCTCCAAGTAGGTCAACACTCAGATATTGCAAATGAATTCCTAGTTTCCATCCCTATCTTTTCTTTTTGCATATGGTTTCATAAGACTTCATCTTCTAGCCATCTCCCTCAGTATGCAAACTAAACAAGCTGAGTTTACATAGGAAGGGAATACTCCCTACTCAGAGAAGACGGGAAGGAGGGAACTCCTTGTCTTAGAAAAAGAAGTGAGAGGAAGAGAGATAAACTCTGCTGTGGACTTGAACATATTGCCTATCGCTGAAAGATGTTTGTGAAAAACCTGTGTTTGGGGAGGGTTTTTGAAAGCTTGTTTTGGAAACTAAGTATTATGGCTACAGAATTTGGAATGCTCTGGTTAGCTTGGAAATCTCCTCAGTCATCATGAAGGCATAAATGACTGGTTTCTAATATTTGGAAACATAACATATTTTTATATGTCAATTCCATTCATTGTTAGCCTAATATAAGTGAGTTTTTCCTACATTTTCCTCCACAGATCATTTTGTCCCCATTGAGAAGTATCAGTTCAGTCTTTATCCAGTATTTGTTGAAGGAGTGGGAAAACCTAAGATAATTGATGGTTTCACCCAAGGTAAAAAATGTCCTTTCTATCTTCTTTTTACTTCTGTATCCGTTTCCTAATTTACCAATAGTAAGGCAGTTACTGGATTATTCTTTTTCTTATGGAATTGTGGAAGACTTGAGAATTTTACATTGATGTGCCACTGGATATTTCAGGGGAATTTTTTCCTTTAAAAATGAACCAAAACAGTTACACAGTTAAATTCACTGGGCACATTCCGTTGGATTGCCACACTTACCAACATTTTTTAAAACTACTGTTAAAGTTATCCCCAAATCCATGCAATCCAGTAATTGCATTTCAAGAGAGAAACACCTTGATTGATTTTAGGCTAATAATCACACACACACACACACACACACACACACACACACACACACACACACATACACAACTAGCATTTACTGAATACTGTTCTAAGGACTAGAGAATAAGTTTCAGTGTTAATCAGCCCCTGTAGAGCTTAGATTCCAGTGTTGTAGAAGGAGTAGATAGGCAATAAATACATTGTGTAAAATGTATAGTGTTAACATGCAGTGTTGTAGCCAGAATGACCAGAAAAGGTCTCCCTGTGAGTTGATATTGGAATAAAGCCAAGTGTAAAAGCATCCAGGCTATGGAGTAACATATTCAAAGGACCAAGCAGTGAACGTAGTGGTTGGAGATACAGCATAGAAACTATTGCATGTCTGAAACAAAGAAGATAGAGGCTTACAGAAACCAATACTGAGATTCACCATAATAAATTTAAGTGGTATTCTGACTTTACATAGTTTAAAAGTGATGAGAAAGAAAGGTTCTGCAAATAAAAATTTTAAAATGCATGTCTTACTAAGTTTCAAGCAGAATGCTAGCCAAAACAATTATTCCTGGTCTCAATTCCCATTGATTTTGTTTAATTTTTATCATTGCAGACAAAACATATTCTGATTTTCTTCTATTTTTGTACTTTTGAAGCTAGTTAATGCAGACTGGTGGTGCAGTCATTACAGGAGGAGTCTAATTTGATTAGAGAAATGAACTGCTTGCTTCACTTTCTGAGCTGGGTGAACTGCATTTCCTTTCTAGATGACACAGAAGCCCAGCAGCGCGATGCAGGTCTATATGTGATTGTGCCAATAATTATCTCCTCTTCTGTTTTGCTGCTTGGAACACTGCTGATTTCACACCAAAGGTATTGTACTTGGTGTTACCTAAGAACTTTCGGGGCAAAAGCCCTAAGCACTTTTTCAACCTTGACTTAAACACCAGTGTATCAACTTACTGAGTATTAAAATATTCTACATGTCTTCCCATGCATTAAGTATGTACTTAGGATCACCACAAAAGGAAATGCCTGTTTTCAGGAAATGACTTTCTGTTTTGATAAAACAACATAAACTTCTAGCAGAATTCTGCTTTTAAAAAACCTGCCGATGTATTCAGGAATTAGTTGGCTCATAATAGTTCTGCTGAGGGTTTCCTTGGCTTTGATACAAAATGACTTTGAGTTCCTAGGATGGTTCCTCGTGGATGCCACAGCACCTGCTAAGATACCCAGAACTCTGAGGTTTTTATACGGCGGGGCCAGCAAGATGGCTCAGTGGGTACAGGCGCTCCCTGTGTAAGCCTGGCAACTTGTTTTGTCCCTGGAACCCAGATGGTTGGAGAACCTCTACCTGAAGGTTGTCCCTTGACTTCTCTTCTTGTTCTACATGTTCATTATGGCGCTCACATAGATACACATGCACAAAATACAACCGTGTAATTAATCTCTACAGAGACTTTTGTCTTCTGCCACAAAAGAGGTAGGGAAGACTTTAGAATTCGATCTTGTTTTCGTTAGGAGAGTGTACGTGACCACATCAAGTCAGCTTGTTTCTGACATTCAGTGCGCTGAACATTTTTGATATTTTATTTTATAAGGAAAAACCTATGCAAGGTATTTAGTTCTTGGCATCCATATTTCCAAAGAGAGAAATTAGAATATTGGTTACCATAAATGCTTGTGTCTGTATAAACATTTGGCGGAATGTGCCATGAGATAGATTATAAAAGTAGACCTGGCTTGGCCTACAGCTGGTCCAGGGTTGATCTTGAGTGTACATTACACGTGAACATTTTCAAAAGGAGTGTTTGTCTGTAACCCTAACACTTTATTTCTCCTTTGTAGAATGAAAAAGCTGTTTTGGGAAGATGTTCCAAATCCCAAGAATTGTTCCTGGGCTCAAGGACTTAATTTTCAGAAGGTCACTTTTCCAATATTTTTTAACCCAGAATATATAATATTGTTTAGATACCACATGACTTCTAGATCTTTAAACATGTTTTAAAATTGGAAAGTTTTGATTTTGTTCAATTCATTTGGCATGAGTTATTATGTGTTTTTGAAATAGAGGATAAAGGTCTTTGGGATCGGGAGGAAATGAAGTTCATGAGTTCTCTATGAAAGCTGACAATATATATGTTTTCCTTTGAACATAGTAAAACAAATGTTTTTAAAATATTGAAAAGTACATACTGGTGGAGAATAGAGATATCTGTCAATACTTTTTGGTGTTAATTGATTGCCATCAGGCAAAGGGCTTGAAATCATCATTTTAAATCTCTCCTACATAATATTCATAATAATTTAAATTCATTTACAAGAACAGGATGTTCCCTTCAGACACTACAATCTGAAGGACGCAATTACCACAATAGAGCCCGCAGTGTTGCTGATACTCCCATTTAAGCAAAAGCAATTTATGAAATAGTCAACTGTAATAAAATAATCTGAACTTATTTCAATAATAGAACTTTTGGGAAATTTGCATTTAATGAATTTTTTTGTCAATTCTCAAAATTTCTCTTGAAATTACTTTGCCTTTCACCCATAAAATCGAAAACTTAGCTTCATCTCAAAATCTGCAAATTTTAAAAATAGCAATTGTTTGTGGAGATTGTTACAAAAGCACAGGGAGTCTATCTGTGTTGTTACACAGTTTTGAGAAATCTTTGGAGTTTCTTTTTGGCTATGAAATGAAGTCCTTTTCTCTTTTTAAATTTCTTTGACAGTTTCATACATGTACACAACAAATTTAAATCATTTTCATCCCTACTATACTACCCCAGCTCTCTTCTTTCTCCATGAACAACCTTCTCAACCAGTCTTCCTTTTACTTTCATGTCTTTTGTTATGTGTGTGGTCCACTGGGCTTCATATGGGTTGCCTCAAAAGCATGTGTCTGGGGAGATGCGGGTCATAGAAGCAATTTCGCAACCTCTCTTCAGTCCATTATCCAGTCAATTCTGCACCCCCTGGCCTTTGGCTGCATGTTCACTGTCAATTTTATTCCAGCTCTGCTGAATTCTAGACCCTTCCTTGCCCAAGCATTTTTATAATGAATATTATAGTTCAGAATACTATTTATCCCTATTCAAGTTTCTAGATCATTTTATAGGTTAATTTATTGTGGATAAATGCTCAGAGAAAGTGACTCAGATAGAACCCCTCCTGCTACATGGGAGATATTAAAATATGATTGATGGCTGGATATTTACAATAAAAGTGTTTCTTTGTTTCTTTTGCCAGGTACATACTTGTTACATCTATATAGATTCTTCCTTTCCATTTTTCAGTGCCTTAGTTTCCTTCCATGTAAAATAAGGCAAGCCATAATTTTATTGGGTTGTTCTGGACTATGAAGGGAAATGCTATTTTTTTTTAATTTTCTAAAACTTTATGTATTCATTTGTTCAGTGTGTGTGTGTGTGTGTGTGTGTGAGAGAGAGAGAGAGAGAGAGAGAGAGAGAGAGAGAGAGAGAGAGAGAGAGAACTGTGTGTCCCTGTGGAAGACCAAGGGTGACTTTGGGAATCATCCTGGATTGTTTTTACCTCCTTCTTGCTTTGCTCTGGGATTTACCAGGCTCCGCCCACCAGGGCTAAAAGTACCGCCATTTCTGCTTGGTCTGTTTTATGTGGAACTTGGGATTGGAATTCAGGACCTTCTGCTTGTGAGGCAGAATCCCAACCCCTGAACCATTTTTCCAGCCCAGGAATTGCTGTTTGTAACAGAGAAGTCTCAATAGATGTCAGTCATTATGGTTTATGCTATTGCTTTACATACTTGCATATCATAAGTCATTGTTGCCTTGTGGTTACTCTCCTGGTCAGTACTGTTCCCATTTTAAGAAAAGCAAAGCAAAGATAATACTGGTTAAGTAGTTTCTTTTAGAGATAGGTTAGTGTCCCCAGTTAGAGCCCATTCTAGATAGTGGCAACTTTCAGTTTACCTACATACCCCCATGGGAGAAAGACATTTTCCCCTTCCAGTCAGCACAGATGCAGATGTAGATGTGGAAAGGTGAAGCAAAAGATGTTCACAACAGATTTACTGTGTGCTTGAAAGCAGTGAAGAGATGTTTTAAAAATCCTCTTTCCTGAGTTCAAAAGCTGTTCACAGCCTGCCATACTGATTTCATGACATTCTAACAGCTTAAGACTTGCAGCTAACCAACCCTGTGTCTTAGCTTCCCAATGAATGAGTAACCAAGTGACCTTGCATGTGTGATGAGCTCGAGAGACTGACTCAGAATCTTTCACTACTAGTCCAAACACAGCTGTGTTTTCAGAAGAGGCAGTGCTGCAGTTTTGTGTGCAGTCATTCATTTTTTGGAAGCTTTGTTTTGCTAACTCCACCTGTTAGTCTGGTAATTCCTCAATGGTGCTGCTCCAGCCTCTAAACCATCCTTTCATTCTTCATTAGGGCCGTTCAGTTGTTGGTTCTGTCTGCTTCTTTGTTTGTTTTGTAACTAACAAACTACTTGACCCTCTTCTTTCCCTTCCATTCTGAATTCTTACAGGCTGCTCAGAGCACACAGGTAGGGCCTGTGATCCCAGGTGGTAGCTAGTGCTCTGGCCCATGAGGACCCCTGTGGCTGCTCTTGTCTTCCTAGTCTATTCCTCCATCTTTGTTGAAAACAAACGTTCAACTGAATATGGAAAATAAGTCACACCCAAGGCCTTTTGGCTGCCCTCTCTTCCTTCACTCTGTGTTTAGCAGAGCTAGCCGGTTTTCTTTGCAGCTGAAGTGCACTGTGGGGATGTTTTAGTCTTTTTGATGTCTTTTCTCTCCTCCCCTCCCCTCCCCTCCCCTTCCCTTCCCTTCCCTCCCCTCCTCTTCTTTCCTCCTTTCCTCCTTTCCTCCTTTCCTCCTTTCCTTCCTTCCTCCTTTCCTTCCTTCCTTCCTTCCTTCCTTCCTTCCTTCCTTCCTTCCTTCCTTCCTTCCTTCCTTCCTTCCTTCCTTCCTTCCTTCCTTCTTCTTCTTCTTTCTTCTTTCTTTCTTTCTTTCTTTCTTTCTTTCTTTCTTTCTTTCTTTCTTTCTTTCTTTCTTTCTTTCTTTCTTTCAGCTGATCCTTACTTTTTAAGAGCAAACTGTACATACTCTTCTTCCCATTTGTGTTTGGAGTATCTTTTCATCTTTTATTACATTGAAAAGAGCTGAGCTCAAACAAAAAACTAAGTCAAAGTCCTTACTCTGCTGTAGCTATGCATGAAATCCTAAGCAAATAATCTTTCAGGCTGCCAGTCTTGGGTCCAAGAAAAGGAAGAGATTTGGACCTAAAGATTTTTCATCAAGTGAATTTTTAACACTCCATGACAACAGTTCTATGGGGCTCTTCTTGATGACTCAGCATTTTTCTTTATTTTTTTTTCAGTGTTCTTCCCACCACATTCTTTTCCTCCTTCTTGCAAGATCTTCTATGTTACTGTTGATTTTTTCCCCTTTTTATGTATTCTAGCCCTTTGTTTTTCTTCTTTTACTTAAATTGACATCTCTCCTATGACCATGTCTGGGTAATTAAAACTATATTTAAGGCATGATATAAAATCACTCATTAAGTAAATAAGAGAAGTCACCCTACTTCAAAGATTTTTCCCTTTCCTGAAGGATATATTACTATAAATATCATGAGAACATACCATCCAAAATTATGAAGGGTTCAAAGTCTCTGTTGTCTTTGGCTTTTGAATGATTTTTTTAGCTTGTTTTCTTATTTTGTTTTATTTCATTTAAACAGAAAACGGACATTCTTTGAAGTCTCTCATGACCACTACAGATGAACTCAATGTACCAACTTCCGACATTCCCTAGAGTATTAGAAGATGTTTACATTTTGAAGAAGGGGAACAAAGCTAAACTATTGAGAACAAAGATAAAGTATTGGTTGAACTATTGGGAAGCTAACACATGATTAAGATTTGTAAATTCAAGGTCATGATATAGGTTTAAATATGGTTCATTTTATATGTGTAATTTGTTTTCCGGTCAAAATGGTTAAAAGTAGTATTCACTTTTTATTTTGTTTTCATTTTCCTGACCATAAAATATTAAAAATATGGCAGTTGCTGACATTCTATCAGATATCATTAAATATCATAGATAAAGCTATAAAACTAGATACATTATAAAAAATTAAATCTGATACATAGTTTTGCATATACTCCAACTATAGAATGCAGTGAAGGATCTAGTTTATATTTCCGCTCACAAGTCCTCATCCTAGACTTCTTTATGAGGCACTTAGTCCTGTGAGCTAATACATTTTGATATTCTCTTGAGTGCTTTCTGGTTTTTATGTATCAAACTTTGGTTAATCTGGGAGTTACAGTTTTCAATAGCTTTGAAAATGGCCTGAGCTCTAACTTTCCTTTCAGTTTAAAAGAAGTCAGAAACTGGCTTGTTCTGGTTACGGTCCACAGGAAGCTGTAGTTCAAATGAGGATAAACCCACATGCACAGGTCAGAAAACCCTGATCAGGAAACAACAGGAGCCTGAAACCCAGTTTTCTTGTGTAATCCATTAATTCTCATTCATTTCCATGGGCCCACCCATGACTTCTGGCAAGCAGGAAAGTCTGCTGTAAGACATGGGACACTCTTTGGAGCTTTAAAAATAATTCACACTGAGGACAGTGATATTTTTAACCCAACCAAAGACCTTTTTCCATGCCTGTACAAATTTAGCATATTACATTCTTTATTGTCACATCCAACCTAGACCTAGTTTATAATCCCAAACAATATTCAGAAAAATATATGAATCAAACATAGGTTTTAGTAGTTTTATTTGGATGCCTGAAAAATTAAAATAACAGGAAGATTGTTTTCCCTCCTTCATTGATTATTAAAAGATTTCAATGGAATGTAAAATCTAAGTGGGAAATCATGAAAGGATAGTTTTCAATTCTTATTGGTTGTTTCTAGGTTGTTCTAGAATTGCATCCACATAGTAAACCAATTTTTGAGCAAACATGGTCTTAAGAATTTTTATGTCCCATTGGTAATGCATAGTTCAGTAATGCATGGGCATTTTTATCTCTTAGGATCAACATCTTCCATTTGAGTTCTTTTAAAGATGTACTTCACTTGGTTGCAGCAGTTTGCCATCTGTCATGATGTTTTAGGGAGCATAAGATGTATCAAACAGACCATTTGAAAAACACACAGAACTCGACTACATGCTGTGGGTCATTTGTATGCATTTTATATGGATAAGAATATAATTCATTTATTTAGTGATCTTAATTTTTAAGTTTCTAAATTGAACTTTAAAACAATTCAAGGATACATAGAGTCAAAACCTTAAGAAAAAGCTGAGTGACAAAACAAAGATTTGAAGGAAATTATAAATCTATAGATTTCTGCCAGAAAAAAAATTAAGAACAGTCTTCTCATTATATATCAGTTGGCAGAATAACAGAAAAGGTGGTATTGACACAGAATCTGTCATTCAGCATTTTAATACTTACATAAGTTAGTTCCATCATTATTACATTTAGTGTTTCATATATTTATTCCTTTATGGTTTTAATCACTAATGTATTTCACTTATGAGTTTCATGCTGTACTGAATAAATCATATTTTTTATATAGAGCATACTTGCCATTATGAAGAACCCATTATCTCAGGCAATGAATTGGAATTCATTTATTAGTTTAAGCATTGTAAACTTCAGAAGTTAAATTACATGTATGATATATAAACTGAACACATTTTCTATTTAGTTGTGTTAATTTTTCAATGGAATGTATCCAGTGTTTTTCATTTTGCATTTTTTTAAATATGTTTACATTGTATGGATTGAGCTTTTTTGCATTCTGATCCTTGATTTGTAGATGCTTGGCAGATTTTCATTGTGATGTAACCGTTGTTCTTATAAAAGCATGATGTGCATTTGTCTTGTGTGTTTGTCTTCATTCCACATGTCTCACAGTGTATATTTATATGCAAAGATATTTGTAAAGAATAGCAGTTTACAAATCTGTTAATATCTCACATCACTATTTTCAACAAATAGGTATTATTAGCTCTTGTTTTCGATTAGTCAAGCCATTCTCCTTATGACCTAAGGTAGATATGTCATCTGTCACAATCATTCCACCCTGTGCCTTATCCTGTGTCATAAAATAGTTATTGTCTCCATCTTAGGAAAAATCATTTTATTCCATTTTTTTCATTCTACTAGGAAATTAAATTTTTGGTTTTTGGAAATGTAATTTATGAAAAATAAGTGAACTTTTCAGAATATAGCCTTTTTTAATTACAATGACTGATCTTCAGTTGGGAGCTAAGCATTTGCAGACACACCTCATTCTAGTCACATGATTATGAAGCAAGTGTCAGGCTCATTTTTAGAGAAGCAACACTACAAAGCAAAGAAGTTGATATGTTGATGTTCATCAAATTAGAAGAAACCAAGACTGAGACATTCTTGTCTGACTTTTAAGCGCTTAAGCTGCCTCTCCCTTCTGATTTTTGATGTATCTAGGTTAATGCAAAGCAAGTTAATTAATGGTTGGCTTATATCCCTTTATTGTTAACCTTTCACATTTGCCTCTATTGCAAGTGTGATATTGTGAAGCAAAAAACTTCTAATATAACTGAGCATTAAAATGTGTCTTTTCTTTTAGCCTGAAACATTTGAGCATCTCTTTACCAAGCATGCAGAATCACTGACATTCGGTCCTCTTCTTTTGGAGCCTGAAGCCATTTCAGAAGGCATCAGTGTTGACACATCATGGAAACATAAGGATGAGATGGTTCCATCGCCTGTGGCCTCATTACTTTTGTCCACTCCGGATCTTGAAAGGGGTTCTCTTTGTGTTAGTGACCAGTGGCACAGCACTCACTTCTCTGAGGCTGACAGCGTCAGGGTGACCTGTGAGGACGAGTGTTCGAGGCAACCTTCAGTTAAATATGCCACACTGGTCAGCAACTCGAGATCAAGTGAAATGGATGGAGAGCGAGGGCTCCTACATAGTTCTGTCAGCCAGTGCTTCTCCAGCAAACATTCTCCACTGAAAAATTCTTTCTCCGATAGCCCCTGGGAGATAGAGACCCAGGCCTTTCTGATTTTCTCAGATCAACAACCCAACATGATTTCACCACACCTGTCAATCTCAGAATTGGATGGACTTTTAGAACTGGAGGGAAATTTTCCTGAAGAAAACCACAATGAAAAGTCTGTGTACTACTTAGGGGTCACTTCAATTAATAAAAGAGAGAATGATGTGTTTCTGAGGGATGGGTCAGGAGTACTGCACCCGTTCTCAGACCACTGTTTGTTCACTGACATTAGACTTCTCCAGAACAGTTGCTCACACCTTTTAGAAAATAATTTCAGTCTAGAAACTTCTGGTAAGAAGAGTTTTGTACCTTACATGCCACAGTTTAAAACCTGTTCCACTCATACCCATAAAATAATGGAGAATAAGATGTGTGACCTTACTGTGTAATTTCACTCAAGTGTGTATGAAAATGGCTCATAAGACATTAATATATTCTTTTACTGTTATGGATATTGGAGAGAAAAGAAATCTACCAGAGTCTGATTTGAAGATGATCCATTCCCAAATTAAATTATGTCTGTGTCTCCTCTCAGTCATAACATGAAAGAAAGCCACCATGAGTCTACTAATGTAGATCGACTCTTCTAATGATTCTGTCTTAAGCTTCACTTAGAAGGGCTCTCATTGCTAGTTAGAAATAAACCTGGAGAATTGCATCAGGTCTCTGCAGAAAGAACTAACATCTACATTACATGAATACCTGGAGGAAAGGCTTCAAAGCAACATTTATGAAATTGTTGTTCCAAGTGTGTATTTGTTTTACCTTAAATTGTCTTATGCTAATTCACACATATAACGCAAGAAATTTAAACTGAATAGGTACCTTTGTGTATTTTACAAGTATGAAGTATGCTTGTATTTTGTCATATGGTCTAATGTAGGCCCTTCATTAAATGTTGAACTTACGTACAGAACTTAACTTTGATTTTAGAAGTTATGCTTTTGTAGACTACAAGGTTAGATAATAATTATTTACCAAAGCCAAGCTCCATGGCAGGATGAAAACACCAATTAGAACAGCAGTTCCTTAAACCAGATTTTGATAATATTTGGATTTACTCTCTAAAGTATAATGAAAAGACCAGTTCACTTTCAAATAGATTGCCAAGCATTACTGCATACCACTCTAGACTCATTCTTTCTTGTCTCTTCTGGTCCAATATGGACTATTCTGTCTTCATATAATCCAGCCACTTTGCTTTGTAGTTTTCATAGTTTTGCTACTGCAATAATTGTGTAAGATACATGCTAAACACTCCCGCTATGCCACTGTGTTCCTTTCAGGGATTAGGCAATTAAATCATTTGCCTAAGGTCTCAGAGAGAATGGGTGATGGTACCAGGATCCAGATTTTAATAATGTTGCTTATATTTTAACCCTATATCTTACCTTGCCATTCATTAATAAAATGGACACAATCGAATAGAATCTAGTAACAAGAAACAAATTTCTATGTAAATAAATAAGGTCTGCACAGACTTCATTTTTGGACTTAAATGTAAAAGGAACTGGGAGGATGGCGCAATGACTAAAGTGCTTATTGCACAGTGTGAAGATTTGAGTTTGAATCCTCAAAATCCACAAAAAACTCGCCATGGTAACATGAGTCTATAATCTCAATGTTCGCGAAGTGAGACTGGAGGTAGAGATGGGAATCCCTGGAAGGTTGTGGGTTAGTTAGCCTAGTGTACACCAACAACAGAGATTCTCTTTCAGGCAAGGTGAGCAGGTGAGCACTGAGATCCAGCTCCCAAGGTTGTCCTTTGGCTTCTACACATGTTGCATGGCATGTGCCTGGTGCACTCACAAACACACATATCCATGCATACATACCTACATCACATTATAAACATCTGTTTATTTATTTCAATTTTGAATTTGTCAAGAAAACTCAAAGACAGACTATCAGGTAATAATTTAGGTTAAGAGACCTCTACATTTGCACATCAAATGTCAAGAGGTCCAAGAATACCAGTACCATCACAATAAATCCTTGTGGGTGTGGAATATGTTTATGAGTTACTAAACATCATCAGTGTTTCACACCATCCCACAGTCCGAGACCAGAACGCTGGTATCCTTCGTTCCATCTCTTCTCCAGTTGTAACTTTACAAAATGAGCATTTCTAAACAATAACAGAAGTCTCAAACTTTGAGTAAGAGAGATATTCACACTTTGTGTTCATTTGTTATTTACATATGAATGAAATTGTCTTATGTCATAAGTATTATTAAGATGTCTCAGGATCCCACCTATCAAGTGATGGATAATACTTACATAATGCTCACTCGCTGGTCAGTAACATACCATAATATGGGAAGAAAATTCCATTTTCACTGACTTTCAGAAACAAATTGCCCAAGTATTGAATCTGAACCATCACTTTTAATATATGCTTATTGAATAGAGATCGTTAACTGGAGGTATAGAAGGGAGCAGAAAATGTAAAGTTGTCCTACTCTGTGTCATTTGATCCACTGCTGTGTGTGTCCACTAAGACAAAGCAATGTTCTATGCTCTGGCGTTCAGATGAAGGGAAAGAGAAACCAACAAATGTTCCAGTTAGCTCCAAAGTGCACCAGTTGTGTGATCTGCAGTGAATTCAGACGTCTGAGTCTGAGGACCACTGTAATCCTGCAGGTGTAAGCTAGAGCTATCTAGAAAGGGCACAGGAATGGGCTCATTGACATGAAATTGGTGCTGCTTTGATTCCCACAAACAAACAAACAAACAAACAAACAAACAAACAAACAAACAAAACAGAAGAATTGCTTGGGAAATATTGACATTCCCACCGCTCTTGCTTTTGAAACGGAGCTAGCTAGCTAGAATTAGACCTACTCAGCATGTTTTAGCCACTGGGCTCCTTGTGAACATTATCTGCTACTAAATAGAACTTTTCAAATTTTCAGAAAAGATGCAGAGCATTTTTCACTACAGAATAACCTCTCCCCTTTTATTCCATGTTTCTATACATTTTTAATGACACAAGGGACTGAATATGGACTCTGTAATGTTTGTTTGTTTATTTATTTATTTACAAGAATTGCACCCAAAGTCTCACACATGTCTGGCAGGCACTTGTGCCCACTAAACTGTACCACATCCTCAGGCTTTTCAACTTGAGTTGAATTCCATAAATATGGAATTTTGAGTATTTCACCTAAAGATTTTCAAATGCAAAATGATCATTCTCCTTGAATCCGGATTTCATGGAAAAATGGGATCAATCGTATGAGTTATGGCTTTGACCTAACACAGACTGGAGAGAAGTTACTTGTGAGGTCTAGCTGGGTTATTTTCTAAATTAAAACCAAATCTCTCCTGAACTAATTTTTTTTTAAAAAGCAAAAACAACAAAAACAAACAAAAAGCAAAACCAAAGCACATCTTACCCAGAGAAGGGGACTCCTGCTGGCACCCTGGGACTTGCGTGGAGATGGTCTTCTGTTGACAAGAGATTTAAAATTTTTTTTAAAGCTAGTCCTCAGATGACAGAGGATTTGGATGAATTTCCCAAACCAGAGGGAGATTCTGGACTGAGAATCAAGATTTACAGCCCTATGGTAACATTCTCTTATTTCTTCTCATCCTTTTCCAAGGAAATCAACTCCCTTTTTCTAAATGTCAAACACATGGTCCCATCCTTCACTAATATTGATGTTAACTACACAAAAGTTGAAAGACACTAAGCTTTGGTTGTAGGAGTTGTTTAGAGTTGTGCATGCAGTCTTTCCATGTGGAGTTGGGTCATGAACAGATTACCATGGATGAATACACACTGTAATTCTGTTACTCATAGATCAGTGCAAAAAACAAAACAAAACTCAAAATGCAAACAAACAAACAAAAACTTTACATGATTTCCTGGAATCCTCAAAAGGAACATCTTTTATTTGCATTTACCACTTCCTTTAACAAAGACCTCTAAAGTATTTATTTATGGAGAAAACCTGTTCTAAAATCTAAAACACAACTTAAAAACTGTCCTCAGCCTTTGAAAAAAGCATGCAAATGTAGTTACAAAAAGATTAAGAGCTTTTTAATAAAAAGACGGCAGCTAAGTTGGTAATTTAATTCTCTCTGACCTCTAGTTTAGAGTTAATAAAGCTCTTCTGCATTTATTCTCAGTGTCGAGAAACAACTTTAAAAGAACAGTTTGGGTCTGAGGAGATGGCTCATCAGTTCATTCATTTGCCCTAGGAGCATAAAGACCAGAGTTACCCAGACTCAAGTACAAATGCTGTATGGACTTGGAAGACAGCTAACAAAAGTGATAAAAGATGACTACTGATTTTAACCTTGGGCCTCCCCATTCATGTACACTCATATGTACACACACTAACTTATACACATGTGACCACCCACATGCAAACATGCATACACACATGCAAACATGCAAAAAATGCAACAATGTGTATGAGATCTAGGTTCCATTACATGTATTTGTATGAGCATCATGAAATGGTTTCCATGGGGTTTTTTATTGAATGAATTATTTTTCTACAAAATGTATCAATATTTATTTTGGAAAGCTGTTGAAAAATGTATATTTTTCAAACTGAATTGTGCTTAAGATATATGGCATTAACTTTAATTTTATGAAGACTTCTGGTGGGCTATTGTAATCTCACATTTATTCAGAAAATCTGGAACTGAGAGCAAATTCCAACTGAAATTCCTTTTATTGTATGTCTTGTACTCTTGAAACATGTCCCTGAGTACTTGGCAAGAAGTTTTCTTTTAGTCACAATTTGTATGGTAATAAATGTTATAAATATAAGTGCTGAGATATGTATCTCTATTATCTTGTCTCTCTTTATGATCTCAAATTTCCCAAAGTCACAGAGTTATAAAGTCATACAAAGCTGTAACTAGACATTTTCATCTTGTCGTTCAGAATCACAAGCAATGTTAGAATTCTGAGAAGCGAAGGTCTAAAAGAATTATGAGATAAAGTTATTTTGAGATTATTTTACCCACAATGCATGCATCATATGCAAATATTGAGTTAATATAAAGTTTTAATTCATCAGTAGCCTTTGAATGTGTCCTTGATGATTCCTGTAAACATATATGCCTTATATCTAAAATGACTTTGAAACTGATTTAGATCTAAGTGTTCCTTCAACTCAGAGTCCCGTTTAGTAAAGGCAATTGGATTCCTGCTGGACTTGCAGCCACTCCTGATGAATGATTATTTTGTAACCATTCATTTAAGATTACTCATTTAAATCATCCACTGCTTCTTGGTTTGAATCTTCACTTCTCTAAGAAATCTTCTCTTGATATTCATGATCATGTAATTTCTTACTTTGGTTTATGATAATTTGCATTTTTGTTACTTATTAAGCTGTTCTTTTTCTTTTATTTGTAAAGGTGACTCCAGCAAACACACATAGGGAGAGCTTCAAATAGAGAAATATAAAACAAGGAATGATGCACTCTTTCAATTCTTAAACTTCACTATCCACAAAATTTCATCTGTTATCATAAGAATATTATTGTTGCTACTATTTTATTCAGTTACATGGAATCAAACCCAAGGTCTTGTTTGACCATGTTAGACCAGTGCTCTCTCTATCACTGATCTCTATTCTTAGCCCCTCCCTGTATCTTTTAAATTTTTTAAATAATTGTTATAACTAATTATTATTTTATTTAGTTGTTAAATTGTATTCATAAAATTACCCTTGTTCCATGGCACTGCTTAATGATATTTTTATATAAATGTAAATAGAACTAGAGGATATTTTAATAACATAGTATCTCCTTTATAGAATATTATTTGCTTAGCAGTTCAAAGTTGGTGACTAGGCTGTTTCCAGTATTTACAATTATGGACAATACTAAAGCCAGCATTCTCAGACATAATTATAGCTTGGATATTTTTGCAAAATCGTATCTCAGGACTCTCAGGTATAAAAGCTAGAAATCAGCTCGTATTTATCTATGTCTTTTTCGATCTTTGAATTTTAGCTTTAAATAGAGCATATTTTCATGTTTTAAATATTCATAACCTTTGCTTAGTTTCTATTGGGTTATTAACAGCTTGTTGATTGGTAATTCATTTTTTATGTTTGTGCTCATAATTTTCCTTGGGTACAACTCATGTTGTAGGATTCCAGCATGTAGTTTAATGGATTTTTATACATTTCTTGTGAGTATTCTAGTTAAGAGTCAAATTGCTGGGACATAGGTTATTGCATGTCTATTTATCTTTAACAATTATTGCCAAATACTGGTCGGTTGCATCTGCATCAGTCACACAGGGCATTCCAGTTGCTCCTCATATGATCAATAGTGACAGCTATTGCATTGATTCCTTATACATGGCAGCTCCTCTGATGGTTGTGGAATGGTTGCTTACATTTTTGATCTACATTTCTTGCCTATGTAGCAGTCAGCCCCTTTCCCTCAATTTTGGTTGCCACTATCATTTGCATTGTTTCTGTGTACTTTATAAACATCAAAACATTGTCGATTGTATCCTTATTTTTCCAAAGGGGATTTTTGAAGAGAAATCTTTTCCTTCTTTTGTGCCAAGGTTCAGAGAACATTACAGAAGAGGTGCCAGAATTATGGAAGAACCATCGAGTAGAAAGAGTGCTATCAGACTGTGTCTCCTGGACGTGGCAGGGCCATTGAACCTACCGCAACTGTGTTGAGCTGTATAGGACACGAACAAGATTGGGCTTATCAGCATTCCGTCATGGATGGGGGAAGAGCTCATGAGGCTCCATCCGTCTCTGAGTGAATTGTGGTAGCTAATACAGAATGAGGGAAGGAGACTCTCTGCCTTCAGTTGTTTTGTCATTGATTCCTATGCTGCAGCATGTCTAGCACATATTTACTCAGACAACCCTTATTAAACTCATCAGGACATACTGCAGCACATACCACACACACACATACACACACACATGCATGGACGCATGCGTGCACACACACATACACACACACACGCATGCACGCGTGCACACACACACACACACACACACACACACACACACACACACAAATAGGAGGGAAAGTTGTTGGGAAGAAGTAGAATCTCAGTGGGAGGAGAAGAGATTAGTTAGGGCAATATGGGGAGAAAAATGACAAAAATCCATTGTGTGTTATATGAAAGAGTCAAAAAATTCTTAAAAAGAAATTAAGCTTTAAAAATAGGTGGGGTTTATTAGGAGATCCTTACGGCTTTGGAAGTATTTGCTCATTAGTTATAACAAATCTGTGTGGTGAGTTCCTACTACATGAAAATGTCATCTTCAAGTAGATAATTTCATCTGTGAGTTTCTGATTTCTATAGTAGCTTTGGCTAGCACTTCTAGTAGTAGTTAGATATTCATAGCCAGACTGGACATCCTTACCCTTTATTAGCTCTCAGAGAAAAAGTTTTCTTTTTTTCCTCCACTAATGTTAGCAATGTGGTGTTCATAGGTGACATTTAGTGTATTGAGACAGGCTTTTATTAAATTTGGTTTTGGGTTAATTCATGATAAATTTCATCAAATACTTTTCCTGATATGTTCATATAATTGTATGGGCTTATTTTTCATTCTGTTAATGCAGTATATTATTTACTGATTATTTTTTATTTTTGCATTTGTGTCTGTGTGCATCTCTTTGTGTGTGTGCCCTTGGAGACCAAGGGGTGACACTGGGAATCACCCTGGATTGTTTTACCTCCTCTTTGCTTCACTCTGGAGTTTCCAGGCTCCATCTGGCTATGTAGGTCTGCCATTTTTAAAAAAAATTTTTTTCGATTATTATTTATTCAATTGTGCGTGTGTGCGTGTGTGTACGTGTATGTATGTGTGTGTGTAGAACCACGGGCGAATTCGGGAACCACCATGGATGCCTCCACCTCCTCCTTGTTTACTCTGCCCTGGGATTCGAAACGCAGGCTGCTCCCGCTTCCGCCGGGCGTGTGTACGTGGGGTCTGGGATCAGAACTCAGGACATGCCGCCTGCAAGGCAGAGGCTTAACCCCTGAGCCACCTCTCCAGCCCCAGGTCTGCCATTTTATGTGGGATCTGGGATCTAAACTGAGGACTTTCTGCTTGGGAGGTAGAGGCTTTACCCTTGAGCCATATCTTTAGCCCTCATTTACTGATTCTTACATTTTGAACCATCTTGGTATCCCAGAGCAAAAATCCACATCCTTCAGTTCTGAGCTGTTGAATTTGGTTTGCTAATATTTCATTCATTATTGTTCCATCTGCATTCATTGGGGATATCAGTTTGTAGTTTTCTTGAAATATCTTTATCTGGCTTTGGTGTTAGGATGATAGGGCCTCATAACATAGATGTTTCTCTTCTGCTTGGGGGAAGAGTTTGAGGGCTGGTTTTAATTACTGTTTGATATCTGTCAGGGTTCATTCTGGGTCTCCAACTCTTTCTTTGTTGGGTGGTCTTAAATGTTGTTTAAATCTCCTATTTATTATTGTTTTGTTTGGACTAGATTCAGTCCTGGAAAACTGCAGTTTCTAGGAATTTTTGCTAAATGATCTTATTGTTGGCAGTATTTTTTGATAGTTGCTTACAGTTCCTTTTATTTTCAAGACATTTACTCAATTCTTCATATTTCATTCCAATTGGTTTTCATAATTTCTTTTTGTTCAGCTTAGAATTTAGCAATGTTGAGTACTTTTCTAAAAACTAAATTTTATTCCTGTTTATTATTTATTTTTTAATTTTATTTTTCTTTTATAAGTATATTGAGTACTCATCCCTGCCTCCCTCTATCCCCCCCTCTTTCCCATCACTCTCCCTTCCCTTCCCTCCCTTCCTCCCACCCTCTTGCCTGAATGTTTCTATGAACAAGTTCCCTCTGGCTTGTTTCATCTTGTGGGGGTTCAGTTGTCTCTCTGCAGGTCACCCCACTGATAGGGGCATTTCCCTTTACTCATCCAGCTTTAGTCCCCAAGGTTTTCACTATATGTTATCTTTGAGTTCCTAATTCTATGGGCACATTTGGTATGCCAGTCATTATGTAAGTCTGGGAATGACAAGTCTCACTGTAGTAAGTCCTGCCTTGAGTGGAATATCTTGTTCAATGGTCCAAAGATCCAAGAACCTTCCCATCTTTAGGTTCTTTCAATCTCACTGTCCCCTCTTCTGAAAGATTCTCAAAGCCTTAGGATGGGAAGAGATTAGGTTGGCTTGATTCTGGGTGAGCCTTGCTGAGTTGCTGGTACATTGCATTATGGCTGGCTTTTGCTATCCTCTTCACTGCTTGTCTACTGCCCTTGGCTGCATTCTATTAGGGTGTTGAGATCCTCTACCTCTGTTGTAGAAGACTGCTATTTACAGAGCAGTTTAGTAAACGGTCTTTCTACCTATAGGTTCATTGGCTGTTTTCCAAATTGATCTATTTCCTTCCTTTTTTTAGGTTCTTGTTCTATTTACAGTAACAGGAAAGTGTTCCATTCTGATTCAACCAGAAAGCTGTTGGTTGTCCCGTTGATATTTATGCCACTATTACACTCGTGATCACCTGTTGCCATGGTGATTTTTATTGCAACGTACAGATCTCATGAGTTGATGGGGCCTCTGATTATTTCTCTCACACAGCAGCTTTTATAGTATTCTTTGGATCTGTGTAAATTGTCCAGCAAGGAGAAATTTTTCAGACCAGTTCTAGTTGATGTATTTTTTCTATGTTCTGTGATCCATGTGTGTCTTATCTTCAGTAATAGGGTCTTAGTGACAGTTTCTTTTTTGGAGAGCAATCAAGAGCAATAGCAAAAAATGTTTGGGAGCCTTCGAGACCTCTCCGACCACCATTTTATCAGGAAATGTGACATTCCTGCTACTTCTAGTATAATTTTGTCACTGAGTTTTAAGTGAATGAGCTCAGAACTTATTTTTTCTGCTTTCCTCACTCTATGCTCGTCTGCATAGGGGCTCCCATTCTTGTTCCTTTCTTTAAAAGACATGATTTTTTGACACATTAGTAACAGGAGGTTCGTTTGGGGTTTCTTCCTACGATCTTAGGGTTTTTCTATAAGTCTCTCTGTCCCTCCTATTTCCCATACTCTCATTCCTTCCTATGTATTTTTCCCAATTATTCCCTCTCTCACCCTACTTGTCATGGTATCCTAAATCTCCCCTTTAAAAGGCTCCGCCCTAACCATTTTTTCCCACCTCCTCACTCATTGCCAGTACCAAGCTGTTTTATTACTATAGCTTTATAGTATAGCTTGAAATCTGATATGGTGATACCTCCAGCAGTCTTATTGCCCAATTTTTGACTAATTGTGTTTTTTTGTTTTTCCATATGAATTTTGAGATTTTTTTCCAGTTTAGTGAAGAATTGCATTAGGATTTTGATTGGAATTACATTGAATTTGTATAGTGCCCTGAATAGGATGGTCATTTTCACAATATTGATCCTACAATATTGATCCATAAACAAGGAAAGTCACTTTTTAATTTCTTTCAGCAGTGTTTTATAGTTTCCATTATACAGGTGTTTTACTTCCTTGGTTAAATTTATTCTAAGGTGTTTTACTTCCTTGGTTAAATTTATTCCAAGGTATTTTATTTTCTTTGTAGTTATGGTGAATAGGATTGAATCTCTCATTTTTTTCTTGGCTTGTTTGTCTCCATTGATTTTGTAGTCTGCCACTTTACTGAAATTGTCTATTAATTTGAATAGTTTATTGGTGGAATCATGTGGATCTCTCAAGTATAGAATCATATCACTGAAAATTGGAATACTTTAACTTCTCCCTTACCTATCTGTATCCCTTTTATTTCCTTCTCTTGCCTTATTGCTCTAGCTAGGACTTCAAGCACAATATTGAACAGGAGTGGTGACAGTGGACAGTCTTGACTTGTTCTGGATCTAAGTTGGAATGCTTCAAGTTTTTCCCTATTTAGGATGATGCTTGCTTTAGACTTGTCATGTATAGTCTTTATCAAGTTGAGATAGGTCCCCTCCTTTCCTGTTTTCTCCAAAATTTATGAAGGGATGTTGGATTTTGTCAAAGGCCTTTTTTGTATCTATTGAAGGGATCATATAATTTTTGTTTTTGAGTCTGTTAATGTTATGAATCACATTTATTGATTTGCATATATTAAACCATCCTTTCATTCCTGGTACGAACTATCGCTATTTCTAGTTTGATTTGTTGGGTTCCTATGGCAGCAGAAAGGAAGATGAGTTTGCCTGCACAGGTCAGGGACTCTTTGCTCTTTTCTGTCTTGTGATTCCTCTTACCTGATCTGCTACTGGGAGGTTTCACTGAGATTTAGGATTGGATTTTGCATTGCAAATATATTGATTCAGGACTGGAGAGATGGTTCAGGGGTTAAGACACTGCCTTTCAAGCAGAAGGTCTTGAATTTGGATCCTAGGTCTTACATAAAAACACCAGGTAGAAGGGACAGTGGGTTTGGACTTTTGATCCTGGTGGGTGGAGCCTAGGAAAACCCAGAGGGAAGCAAAAAAGACGTAGAAACAAGTAGAAGCATTCCAGGATGATTCCCGAAGTTACTCTTGGTCCTCCTCAGGAGCATACAGTACTCTCTGATACACACAGACACACAGACACACAGACACACACACACACACACACACACACACACACACATACACACACAGACACATAAACAAACATATGCAAAATAAATAAATAGAGTTTATAAAAAATATATTGATATTGATCCAGATACTTTCTTCTGGTGATCTGGCAGTTAATCTATTAGTTAGTCCCAAATTGACATCCAAGATTAACTATCACAACTATTCATATAATTTTACTGATTGAAAAGAAGTCAGATTAAGAAAAACAAGACTATGTGTCATGTGACTCTAGTATCTTTAATTCTAGAAAATTCAGAGTAGCCTGCAGTTACGAAAGGGAGGTCATTGTTTTTCTGATCTCAGTGTGGTAGAGAGGAGGGATGAATAAGGAATGCCAAGGGGGATTCTTGGGTCTCAGTTCTTGCTAATGATACTTGAGCAAAAAATGCATACCTATTCCAGGATGGAGACGTGAAGCCAAGCTCCGCCTTCTTCGTTCTTGTTTTCTTCTGGTTAGCTGGAACCCTTCACAGCTGACTGCTCAAACTCTAGATGAAAATCAAGACCGAAAGGAGGGTGGAGCAACATTGTGAACACAGACGTGGCCAACTGAAGTAGGGCTCCTTGCTGATCTCAAGCACTTACTTAGGCTAATAGTGGAGGAAAATGAACTTCTATCTCCCCAACCTTCTGAATTATTGTTGGGGAGAGTATGGCAAAAGAATGAAAGCCACCTTCAACATCCCAGATCCTAACAAGCAACAAGAAATTTTTAGCACAAATATACTTTCTGCAACGTTTATTTACCTAAAATTCAAGTTTAACTGGGTATTCTATGTTTTTATTTTCTAAATGTAGCATCTGACTTTTGTTCTTCTTGTTTTTCTGGTTTCAATTCTCTGATCAGTTTTTTAAAACCAAAATTGGACTCCATTTCATAAATTTAGTTTTTTATAAAGTTTGTTCTTTGACAATTTCGTACATGTATATAATACATTCTGATTAATCTTGTGTCCACCTTTGCTTATACCTCCTTCATTTGCCCATCAACTCCTTTTCTCCAGATTCATGAGTTTGTGACTTGTTTTTGTGATCCATTCAGTTTATTCAGGGCCATCTGACCATTGAAGCCTGGAAGGGGTAGCAAAAAGTTCACACTAAAAGTAACAGTCTCTCCCTCTTCCTGAATCTGTCAGTTCATTAGTGAGGGGTAGGTATACTGGCTGTTGATGGGCTGTTCTTATGCAGAAGCAATCACGAGATGACATTTTATAGCTTTTCTCCCTGATTCCTGGTGCTTACACTCTTTCTGCCCCTTCTTCTTCAGGGTTCCCTGAGACTTAGAGGAGACGTTTTAAATATTTTACTTAGGGCTGAGCCCTCATCCATCCTGTAACCTCAGCATCTCCATCATCCAGGAGTCTCTGCATTCACTGCCATTCCCTGAAACTGGGGACTTTTGGAGACATAAAGAAGCTTCAAGGGAATAATTACTATTCTAACCCCACACTACTTGCCTCCATGGAAATTCTCTACCTGAGTATGTGTAGATCCAAGCCTGTCTCTGGTATTTTGCAGTCCCAACAGCAATGAGAGGAAGTGCTTGATTAAGTTTATTATCAGCTCTCCTTTTTTAGTCTGTTAGACTGGGGTTCCCATTGTCCACAGCCATGGCCCAATATTGACACAATCACCCACTCTTACTGTGCCTATAAAAGACACCATCTGTTACCTTTTCTCTTCCATGTAGGTAGTGGAAGGGTAGCTTGGGTACTGGGTACTCAAGCTCTTAGGGGCTTCACTGAGGTCCCCTGTAGCACCTACACAGTGCTTCATAATGCCCCTGTCAAAACATCAGAGGAAAGGATGATTCATATCAAGCAAAGAAGTCATGAATAGAACTCTTCAAGGAAATGAAATCTTGGTGAAGTGGGCGAGAGTCAAAGCAGGGGAGGTGTTATTTTTTCAGAACTGGTAGGTGTTTGGTCCACTGCAGAGGGCACTTGAAGTGAGAAATGTTAATTACCTTCTCCAGGGCAACTGACCCATTAGAGTCCTTCTGACAAATTGGCTGCTTCAGTTCCCCAATTCTGCTTTCAGCAACTTAAGAGGTCTGTGCCCAGCGTTGTCTGGAAAGAGGTTTTCTGTTTATAAAGACTGTGCATAGAAACAATTCCCAGTTGAGATTTATAGGGTGTTTCAGCAACCCAGCCAGAAATATGGGCCAAGAGTGCTGGGAAGTAAGAAAACTAACAGAATTGGTGGCTATGGGAAGCATGACTGAAGAGAGAGAGAGAGAGAGAGAGAGAGAGAGAGAGAGAGAGAGAGAGAGAGAGAGAGAGAGAAGGGGGAAGTCTCATCTTGAAGGAACAAGTCATTCTGTCAGACCTGGAGAGAAATATTTAGGTTAACTCTTTTAAGTTAGTTAGAAATACACAGATGTGAAGCTAGACTTGAAAAATAATGCTCCCAAAACATCACTTAGGCAAAACTAGTTTTTTAAAATAGAATCCCTTATGGACATGTAATATTAATTACATTTTTAAGCAATAGCAAATTACCATCATTAGCTTGGAAACCTGTGCATTTCAAGAGAAACATCTGGAAGAAAAGGCACAGGGAGGGAATCTATAAATCAGAAAATGCAATCACTGGTTTGGTTATAGTTTGGATATTTCCTTCCAGAACTAAACTGCTTAAAGCCATACTTTGGTTCCAGCTAGTCTTTTGTAACTATAAGCAAATCAGTGATTAGTGATTGCACGGGTTTCCAAGCTAATGGTTGTAATCTGCTACTGTTTAAAAATGTAAACATCTATCCAGGCCAGGGTCATGTGTGGGCATGTGTTTGCTTCATGAGAACAGGAATTCCTTCAGCATTCTGGAACAACTCACTTGTGTTGGAGTGGTTCACTAAAGAGATAGTTTGATAGGTGGGTGCTAATGGATCATTGCTGGAAAATGGCGATAGAGTGAGACAGCTACAGCAAGAACACCCAGCTCTCTGTCCTGCTGCTTGTCACCATCAAAAGTAATTTTGGACATATCATGGTAGCTTTTGAATGTCTCAATGGAAGGTATTGCTATTTATTTGTGTGACAACATCAATTATGAAAAGATAAGTCTCCATAACTAGCATATAGTAGAATATTTCTCTTGTATCTTTTTGCTCCCCAGCCTTCCCTGCTCTCCTCATTCCACAGCCATTTGTCTAAAACTAAGTCAAGGGGTATAAGTGAGAAAGAGAAAGGGGACGAAATGAATACAACTCAGACAAAGAGTGGCTGTTCAATTTTGCTTTTGAAATAGTTTGCCTTAAGACTGTGGCCAACCCATGAGCTGTGTTTACTTCAAAACCTGCACAAGATTTATTCTGTCAGCATTTGTCCTGGAAGGGAGACCTCTTGAGACACCAACCCTCTCTGAGGGACTATTGAACATTAATTCTGGCTATGGGATGTGGAGCTATCTTTATTTTTTAATTTATTTTATATTTAAAAATATTATTTATTTGAGAGATATGAGAGAGGAAGGGAGAGACAAGTGAGAGGAAGAGAAGGAGGAGGGAAGGAGGGATGGAGAGAGGGAGAGAGGGAGAGAAAGACTGCATATCCTTATATCATTTTTATTAGGTCAAAGTGGAGGTCCATTGATTAAAAGAAGCTGACGCAGGGAGAAACTTAAGAAGTTTGAATGTTATTAAAGTTGAGGGGCTGGTGACCAAGGGAGCCACAATTTCGCCTTAAGGTAGGAGAGCGTTAGAACAGAAGCGATTGTTTGAGGTCAGAAAGAATAGGGAAAGAATCACTATGGATGGCATAGTGGGGGAAATCTGGAGAGCCCACAAAGTGGACTTGAAACTTTAAAGCTTGCAGGTGTTACTGAGGGATTCAAGGAAGTAGGATAGAGTGCAAGGAGTGAAAGATTGTCAGGCAAAAGAATCATATCTCATGTTCATTATGGTGGAGGAGTCTAGTTGTCTTGGAGATAAGTTGGCAGTGGCTAGAAAGGTCACTTCTGGGAATTGCTGCTATATTTTAGCCAGGGAAGAGAAGTCTTTATAAAACATTGTGGCTAAGGCTAAGCTGACACTTGGAAGGGATACTGAAATGGTCTTTGTCGCTTCATAGGCACTGTGGTGAACAGTTTGAACCACCATGAACTTCTGCCATGATATACTACTGACTTGCACAAGCTCAAAGGCACCCATGAGTCGAAACTGCTGAAATCATGAGCCAAAATAAACTGTTCTTTCTTGAAAGTTGATTATTTGGAATTTGTCACAGTACCTTGAAATTAACAATTTCAGCTGTCCCTGGATTGATCTATAGATTAAACAGCCCAAATTAAATATCAGTTGGTTGCATCATAACTTTTAACAAGCTAATTCTGAAATATACAAATATGGAATATCACAGGAACTAAAATAAACAGCAGAACTTTGAAATGAAAATGGACTTGGATGGTTATTAAGTAGTTACAGTAACCATGGCAACATGGGAATGCCCAGAAGACAAAACCATTTACCATGGAATAAAGCAAAAAGCTCAGAAATAAACTGACCACACACAACAGGTTTTTTTGACAGAGACGGGGAAAAATTGCAATAGGAAAATGATGATGTCTTCAGCAAATGATGCCCCTTCCTCTACTACCTTTCACTATATTTAGAAGTTAACCAAAATCACTGGGAAACAGATCGATAAGGTAATTACAGAAAAGTTTTAAAGGGGAGGAAAAAAAAAAAGAAACAGGATGGGGGGGGGAGAAAAAAAGAAGATAAGAAAAGAAAAAAAGGCAACTGGTTGTGTGTGGGGTGATCGATGGCCTCACTTAGCTATGAGCTCTTCAAGCTGCAACGAAGAATCCAGTGGAGCAATAGTAGTATGTAAGGCCTATGATCAATCAATTACTCTCCCTAATTGTCAGGGAACATATGTCTGGCACTGTAAACCTGTCCAAATAACAGTAAAGGGAGAGAAAATAGGCCCTAGATGGGAACAGATTTCTTAGTATTAATTATAAATACTTGGTAGTAAGCTGCCATCTAAGCACTTTTTATAAGATAAGAAAAGCTCTAGCACTCAACCAAAATGCACCCTATTGCAACAGAAGATTAGAGAGGTAGAAAAGCACAGTTGGCCAGAGTGCAGAGTATCTGTGACCCTGGAATGCTCAGTACTAATCAAGCCATCAAGTCTCTTTTCCATCCCAACACTCAGGACGCCTTGCAGAAGAAAGGGCGTTAAGATTGTAAAAACCTAAAAGCCCGGGGACTTTGCTGGCCAGGACACTGCAGTCATGACAGAGCTGCCGCATCCAGGAGCTCATTGCAGTGAGATCTACTACCACCAGGCCTTCACAATGGCCTGCACATCACCATATCTGCCTGCCCGGGAGAGGAACTCAGAGGAAGCAACTATACCCAGAGAGAATCTCTGGGGCAGGCACTGGACAAAAGAAGGGAACTTCCCTACCTGTGAATTTGCCCACTGAAAGGCCACAGAGGCCTTGTTCCTTGCTAATACAGGTGCCCTGAAGGAAGCCCAGGGATCCACACAGATGCAGAAGGACGTGAAAGCAGGATGGATTGGTGAAGGAAAGGACAAGTAGAAAAGGAGGGAGTATAGAGGAATAGGGGGCAAGGACATTAACTCATTTTGTTTATTAAAAATTCTCAATAAAAATGTTAGCAAAGTTAACCAAAATGAAAAAATATAAGTTAACCAAAATGATTAATAAATCAATTGAAAGATCTAAAAACCACAAAACTAGAAGAAGACATTCTAAGAGAAAAGTTACACTACGTTGGGTTGGCAAAGAATTTTAGATACAGCATAGATACATAATTTAAAAAAGAAAACTTGATTAATTGGACTTTAGGTTAAAATTATGCTTTAAAATAGACATTGTCAAAGACTTCCCACAGGGGGTCAGGGGAAAGCATTTGAAAATGACATTTTAGACTAAGAACTTCATCCAACATATACAGAATACTTAAAACTCAATGAGAAGAGAGCAACCTACATGAAAAAATGGTCAAAGGGTCTGAATTTTCCCATCACCAAAGAATGTTGTTGTGTGTTGGAAACATGCCTATGAAAAAGAGCTGGAGAATCACTGGAAGAAACAATCACTGGTAGAAACAAGATAAATGGGGGGCTGGAGAGGTGGCTCAGGGGTTAAGCCTCTGCTTGCAGGCAGAAGGTCCTGAGTTCGAATCCTAGACCCCACGCTGGACGGAAGCGGGGGCGGCCTGAGTTTCTGGTCCTGGTAGGGCGGAGCCTGTGAATCCCAAGGCAGAGTAAACAAGGAGGAGGTGGAGGCGTCCATGGTGGTTCTACACATACACACACACACACACACGCACACGCACACGCCCGCACGCACAATTGAATAAAAAAAAAGAATGTCTTATTTCTTAAGAGCTGCTAATTTAGGACTTGGGAGATAGCCCAGTGGTTAAAGCACTTACCACACAAATGTACAGATGAGTCCAGATTTCCAGAACCCATGTAAATGTTGATGGTTGTGACCCACCTACAATTTCAGCACTGGGAAGGTAGAGACAAGCTGGCTAGCTGGACTGGTCATAGCGAATGAGCTTCAGGGACAGGAAGAGACCGTGCCTCAGTGAGTAGGGTAGAGAAAAATCAAGGAATATTCCTTTCATCAATGTTAGCCTCCATATACACATCAATGCCCACACATCCAGAATGCACTTGCATATATGTGTGCCCATACATGCAAGCACACACATGCATACAACAGAATAATAATAATTAATCTGTTAATTCATTGTGCTGGTGAGGATATTACTAGAATTGTCTGACATTGCTGGTCACACTGGTAAAGATTTGAGTATTCTAGAAAACAATGTGGTGGTTTCTTATAGTATTGAATATATGCCATCAAATGATGTAGTGATTCACCCCAAGGTGTCTACCCAATGAACACAAAAACCTGTGGGCATATAAGATCATGTATGTAAGTCTTTAGAATTGTGTTATAATTGGAAATTGTAAGGGTCAAAACTCAGAAATAACCAAATGTCTGAATTAGTATATGAATAAACAAACTACCACGAACTGTCACTTGGCAACATGAAGGAACCACACCAGAGATTCACCAGACAACATGAATCAGTCTGTGAGGTACTTTGCCAAATGGAGAAACCACATGAACATCTCTCACAGTTTTAGCTCCACAGACAAATGTGTAAGGAGAAAAGCAGATGGGCAGGTGTCAGGGAGTGGGAGGGAGGGAGTATAAGGGGAGGAATCTCATATGATGGCATATGACTGGAACCTAGCATGTGATGTGTTCTGCAGACAACTGTGGTGTTAGGTACCTGCCTTTCTGCCTTCATCAATACCAGTAACTATGCGCATCATAAAACAGAATCTACAATGGTAAGTCAATGTCTTAACCAAGCGTATGCAACAGTTTCTGGGGAGATATGAATGAAAATCTAATCATCCCAGATAGGGTATTGACTATAGCCCAAAGAAATGATTTCCTGCAAGTCCATCTCAGTGAATCAGTGAGTTTATCAGTGTATCTTACAGGAGTATGACTGACTCAAAGGCAGCTGCATCACCAAAAAGCCCCAGCCCAACCCCAACATGGGTGAGGACTCAGTAAGCTACATACCAACAGCTGTCTGTACAACTTTCAGGCAGCTTAGTTGACCAACATGCCCCCCCCCTCCCGCCTTTGTAACCACTTATGTAATGCTGGGGAAAAGGACCTTGTGAGTTTTGAAATGCTCAGGCATTCTCTGTAAGAATAAAGACAACATTTTTCACAAACACTGTATTCTAGTTGATAATATTGCTTCTTACTGACGTATGGGTTAGGAATTCTGAAACTAATTTATTTGGACACTAAAGTTTAACAAATAAGCAAATACATTCTAAACAATTTGAGCTGTATTTGAGGTGATAGAAGAGCAAAGTCATAGGTACTAAAGGCAGCAAGATTAGACTGAATTCTCAGTTCCTATGGTCCTGGGCTTCCAACCTGGGCTATAGGTTGAAGGGTTTTATTCTTGCTTTAGGCTTCACCTGTAAATTTCAGTCTTTTCTGTAAACCTATCACAGAAGGCTCTGTCTCCACTCCCCAGCCTCTCTCCCAGGGACAGACTATTTCTTGCTGCACTACAGAATCATTGAGTGTACTAGCTGGGAACAGGTGGTAACTTGACAATACGTTGAAGCTTTGTGCACAAGTGTGGAGAATTAGTAGTTAAGGAAGCCCCCAGCAAGTCTGTGGGAGATTATCTAATTGGCAAGGAGGATGCACCCTTGGTGGCCGGGACCATTCCCTGGGCAGCAGGTTGATCAACTGTAGAAAGCTGGTTCAGTGCATTAGCATATTTTGGTATATTGACATGTTGACATTCTGGCAAATGAGAAAATGTGTCACTCTCAAAAATTCCCAAGGATATGGTGTGGCCAGTTCCCTTTCCTCCTGATGTTGGTACGAACTCTCCTGCCAAGGTGGACTATGGAATATACCCAGAATTTTAAGTAAGAACAAATCTGTTGTTTGCCTAAATTGTTTGGTCATGAATTTGTTAGCAACATAATAAGAAACTGCAACAGAATTTGGACCAGAAGAGTAGGATGTTGCGAAGCAATGAAATTTGGTACCAGAGAAGTTGGTTGCAGCTGATAACTTTGGCTTTGTGGTGTTTGAGGATTTTAAACAGTAATTTTAGGAGAACTATAGAAATATTTGAAACAATAGGCTAGAAAAATTTTGAAATTGTAAGTTAGAAAAACCGTTAAGCAGAGCTTAATGGACTTTTTGGAAAATAGCAATGCTGAGAGAGACATGAATGGTTTGGGCCTGGCTTATGATGAAAGGAGAAAGATTTTGGTGAAGTCAAATTTAAAGTTTATGGTCTGTTCTATTTGGTAGAGTAGAGGAGTTTGAACATTTTGAACAAGGAAAGGGAGACAACTAAGCAGCTGGGGCTATTGAAGAAATTAACATCATTGAAGAAAATCCTAGAGTTTTTCCCTGGAATGGTAGGAGAGCTGAAGTCTCCATGGAGACTTCATGCTGTGAAATTATAGGTTAGAAATGCTTTTGATCTCAATCTTTTATTTGATACATTTTTTGCTGTGTCCTGATGCCTCCATTTTAAAATAGGAATGTGTGTTCTGTGTTGTCATATGTTGAAAGTATTTATGTTATATTTGATATTATAGAACCTTACAATAAAGAAAATTTGGGACTTTCAAAAAGAGACTTTGGAGTTTTTAAATGTTGGAGCTGAACTATTAATAACCATAAACATTAAAAATAGACTATAGAACTTTAAATGTTGGACTATGAGAACTTTTAAAATTGAACTTAATGTATTTATGCCATAAGATGAATGTAACATCTGTGGAGACAAAGGTTGAAAGGTTATAGCTTAAAAGAAATGTGTTTGTGTCAAGTTTATAAGGAGTGAAGTGTGCTAGTGGCATATCGATGCCAGCTTGACAATTGAAGTCTGAGACTTTGGACACTTTTTTACATTTGAGAAGCATTAGTGGTTAAAGCAAACCTTGAGCAAGGTTGTGGGGGATTATCTAATGGATGGAGTAGGATCCAGCCCACGGTGAGATAGACAGAACTGGTTTAGTGGTGGGCACACTTAGGCATACTTCAGTAGGTTTAAAGGCTGGTGGGTGAGGAAGTTAATCCCTTTCTCAGAAATTCCTGTGGATTTGTTGTAGCTAGTTCCCTAAGTTCCTGGTGTTGATAATATGAGTACTTCTGGCAAGTTGGACTATGAACTGTAACCAGAATCCTAAACTGAAATAAACTCCTGGTTCCCTAAGTTGTTTGGTTACATATTTATCAGCAACATGAAGATAAAATGCAATAAGAGGTCGTTCTCCATGGTCCCTGTCCAGCCTCCTCTCTGGCAGTCATCTGTGTGCACAGACCTTGACATGAAGGCTTTCTTGGGAGGTTATATGTGTTTCATCTTCTCTGTTGTTCTCCTCTAGTGCTTTCCATTTGCAGAGGAGTACACACAGCAATGCCTTACTTTTATGTATTCCCTTAGGGACTAAGATACTACCAGGTACAAAATAGGTAAATGAAAAAAAATCAATTTGAGTAAATATTGAAACATTCTATACGATATTGAAATGTGTTAATTAGGAAATTATGGGTGGGAATGGTCTTTTCTTCCTTTTTAAAACAAATTGAAATAATACATTGCCCTATAACAAAGTATTTCTTAAGTTTTTGAGGGTGTGTGTGAGCGTGTTTGTGTAGGGGGATATGTCTGTGTGTATAGAAGAGGGCACTTAAGTGTATGTGCCTGTGAAGGCCCAAGGATGATTTCAGAACTTCCTTACTGGTTTGCTTTGGGGTTTCCCAGGCTCAGCCTTCCAAGGCCGAAGTACAAGTCATTGCCATTTCCATTCAGTGTTTTCACACAGGATTTGGGATCTGAACTAAGGTCCTTTTGCTTGTGAGACAAAGGCTTTAATCCCTGAGCCATATTTCCAGCTCCCTAAAGTATTCTTTCATTCATTCATTTGTCTTACATTGGGTGAAGTGGTTAATAATGTAAAGGACTTCCCATGTGGCAAGTGTTGAATGGGCCCTTTAACTGCATCTTCTAACTTAAATTGTAGTAATTGCCACTTGAGAAAAACAGGAGGACCGAGTATCTTCCCAATGATTGAGAGCCAGCAAATAGAAAAGTCAGAGGGGGTAACAAAGTCTAAAGAAAAGTAAGTACCAAGCTGATTCAAATACTGTGCTTCTCTTAGATTTCTCTTCAATTGGGAGAGGAGGGCTCTTTGTGCTTCAAAAGCTGGGAAGGACAGTGGGTAAGAACAGAAAAGCTCTGGGTTCCAAAACTCCAGGGAATTAAATGGTAGTTGTAGGTTGGAAATTTGCAGTGGGTCTCTTGATGTTATAAAGTGAAAAACAAGTGTTGTACTAGTTAATTATCTACTTTCAAATTGAAGGTCGAGCTCCAGGCATATCTGTGAGTAGTTGCTAGTTAAGGCAAACCCTGAGCAAGTTAGTGGGAGTCTGTCGATTGATGCGGGAAGACACAGCCTGTGGTGGGTGGGACCATTCCCTGGGGAGATGGATAAGATGGAGGGAGCTGGTTCATAACTTTGACATATTTCAGCATACTTGGGCAGACTTGGCAATCTGTTATGGATATAGTATAGCCAGTTCCCTTGGCTCCTGGTGTTGGTATGAGTTCTCCTGCCTACCTAGACTAAGATCTGTAATGGAGAACTGTAATAAATAATAAACCCCCTATGTTTTCTTAAATTGTTTTTTTTTTGTGAATTTATAGACAACATGAAGACAAATGGCAACAAAATGTATCTCCCAATTATTACAACCAAATGCATATTTCCATTTACAGTAAGGTCATTCTTCATATAGCTGTCATATGCTACAAATACCATAAGCTGGAGGTGGGTTAGATTCTGCCAGCCTATGGATGCCACCCAACCTGGTGACTGTGAACAACAGAGGGTGTGGCTGGTCCTGTCTGATACTGGAAATTGCTCTGTTGCCACTGCTGGAATGGTGAGACTATTACATTGTATATCTGTAGTGTAGGAAAAAGATCAATGTTCAAAACTTGAAGTATGGCTTCTGTTAAATGCTAATGCTTTCACACCATGGAAAGAGAATAACAGGCAGAACCAACGCAATCTCTGTGTAAGGGCTGCATCCTGCTTCCCTGGAGGCATAGCAAGGTCCTAACATGCGTTATGCTCTGCTGCCACCTGTTGGCCATTTAAAAAAATACAGAAGGAAGCTTCCCGTAGGCTAACAGGATCAATGCTCTTGAAATCCAGGGGGAGCCTAAAGAAATCACTGGCCAAACTTGACTAGTGATTCATGAATACTTACCTCCTGAGAACAGTTTATTCAGCAAGAGTTCTTTTAGCTATTGGTTGACTCTGGGGTGGATTGATTTGAAAATTTAGTGACTAGCCCTGAGGAAAATTAAGACAGATGTTCTCCCCATGGTTTATCAGTCCCTTGGTAGTATCAGATTCCCTCCAGGACTTCTATTGGGCTCTGATGATCTTTGGCACCCTAAGTTATGCAATAAAGGGCAGTTTCTGTATTTAGAAGACATTGTATTTAGTGAGTGGCCTTGGTACACATGCCTAGCTTTTCTCCTCTCTGTCTTGGCCTTCATCGTGAAGGTCCAGGTTCCTGAGATCTTTGACGTCTGAAAGGAAGCCTTTAGTTTGGCCTTTGTGTTGAGGGTTTGGGATTCACAAACACCTGAGAGTAGGGAAAAACCAGGGAGTCTACTTACAGATATTCTTGGTTTTGTTTAGTTTCTGAGACCAGTTCTAACTGTGGTATATGTAACATAGCTGTGTACTTCTGACCAGCACAGCGGGAAGTGTTGTCTCCACTCTAACATTCAGCCCAGTGGGCTACAGGCTCCCCAGTGGGGCAGCTCTCAACTGTTTCTGGGCCTCCTGTTATCTGGAGTCAGGAGAGATGGTCCTTACTCTTTGTCTGCCCCTGAAATCCTAAATATTTTCTAGCCTTTTTCTGTCAAGTTCACTTTTGATTCTGCACATTTTTGAATCATCTTTAGGGCAATTCTCATATCATAATGATACCAGTAAGAGATAAAAGGCTGGGGACTGAAGAGTTGGTTCAGGGGTTAAGCTTCTGTCTTGCAAGCTGAAGGTCCTGAGTTCAGATCTGGCATCCCACGTAAAATGACAGGGGGAAATGGCACCAGCCTTTATTTCCAGTTCTGAAAGGTGGAGCCTGGTAAACTCCAGAGCTAAGCAAAGGGAGGTACCACAATCGAGGGTGATTCCTGAAGTCACCTTTGGGCTTCCACAGGTACATACAGTCCCTTCTGATACATAGATACACACATACATAAATAAAAATTAAAAAATTAAAAAATATAGGAATAAATTATTGAACAAAGAGATAAGAGCTAGCTTTAACCTTGCTTATTTTATTTCAATTTTTTTATTATTTATTCAATTGTGCATGTGTGCATGTGTGTGTGTGTGTGTGTGTAGAACCACAGGCGAATTCGGGAACCAACAGGGACCGACTCCACCTCCTTCCTTATTTCTCTGCCCCTAGATTCACAGGCTCCGCCCTATCAGGACCAGAAACGCAGGCCGCCCCGCTTCCAACCTGGTGTCTGTATGTGGGGTCTAGGATCTGAACTCAGGACCTTCTTCCTGCAAGGCAGAAGCTTAACCTCTCAGCTACCTCTCCAGCCCCCCTCTTGCTTACTTTTAAACTTTACTTATTTACTTAGAGAGAGAGAGAGAGAGAATGTGCATTTTTACTTGAGACCTGGGATCCGAACTCAAGTTAACTCACACATGACTGGAAAGGAGTAGAGAGATTTCAGTATAATGAAGTTGAGCTGGTTCACCCAAGTTTTTCTTTCTTTTCATTTTTTTCTCTAGGAAAGGGAAATTGGAAGAACATATGAAAGCAGAGCTTTCAGCAGAAAAGAAGAAACACCTCCATTCAGCTGTGTCTAAGACCAAGGGTGCCTTACTGTCTTGAGTTTGAGAAGATTACAGATGCATTCCTCTCCTGGGTCTCTTCCCCAGAGAAGCCAGCCTCAGACCAGCTTCTGGCCAAGGGGGGGCACACCGCCCCACTGCTTGAAGTCACTGCTGCCCTGTGGCTCCCAGCTTCATTTCTCTCGGCCTTTCCGTTGCTCCCCCATGACATCATCTCTGCTCTGTAATATTTCATTTTCTTCTTGCTGTTACCTGAACCAGCCTTTTGCCTCGCAAAGCTGGCCTGCTGCTATCATCTGAGATGTCCCCGGGGTCCCAGCCACTGTTTTGCCAGTTTGGGTGTGTCAAGCTTCATGGCTTTTGTGGGATCTAATCAGTTTTCTTTCCTCCCCCCCCACCCCGAATCCTTTATTTTTATTGTGGTTCTATAGAATGTGAAATCTTCTTTCTGGATCATGGGTATTGTGCAACAATGGGATACGCTACTGTATTCTCGTTTCACAGGGGAGAATTTTGATTGTATGTTTACACAGCACACGAGGAGCAAAGCCAGACTTCACAGCTCACAGTACATCATCTTATGGGGCAAATATCTGGGGCCCTTGCGTGTCATGTGTCTTTCAACTCCACTGTTATAGATGATCTGTGGTGCTGGCCACAGTGGATGCAGTTTGCATTTCCCAGACTCTTTTACTAGCTACTGGCCATAGAAAAAGTTTACTAAGTATCAGAAGAAGAGGTGGACTTCCTGCCTGTCTTCCTATCACACTCAGGTGGCACCATTCTTAGCTGCCAGCAACAACTGGATGCAGTCCTCTGCCAGTCAGGGAAAAGGCCATGCCATAGGCCTTCACCAAATGGGCCTTCAACTCTCTTGATAATCGGGGCTTTGGCTGGGTCTTTCCTCAGCTTCCTAAGTTCTCCAGAGTGACCTCAAAGGCCTCTGATTTCTGACATTAGTTGAAGCAGATGTCCAGATATTTGAGAACTACACTGCTCTTAAGTTCTGGAAATATAATCTCTTTCCATTCTACTACATCTTCCTGGCAGTTCCATTCCTTTACTAAGGTGCTCTTTCTGCAGATTATTCTAGAGATTATTATAGTTGTCTTTGTTAGTCTTCTAATCTACTAGAATGTGCATAGCCAATCCCTTTTGTCAAATGCTCTCTTTTTAGAAATCTAAAGTGGGGATAGGAAGGTGGCTCAGGAGATAAGGTTCTTGCCACACAATCATGAGGGACTGAGTTTGAATCCCCAGAACCCATGTAAAGCTGAGTATGTGGTATGCTTCTGCAGTCCTGGTGCTCCTAGGATAAGTCTGGGACAGAGACAAGAGAATCTCTGGAAACTCATGGGTGAACTATTCTGGCTTATGCAGTGGCCCAATAGCAAGGAGACCCTGTCTTAAGGTGGAAAGTGAAAACTGACACCCAAGGTTGTCTTCCGACCCCTCATATTTGTACCCATGTACATGTATCTATATATACAAATGTGCATGAGCACTCACACATATGCACACACACGCACACACCTGCTCCTCATCTTTAGTATACCTTGGTTGATACATTACACTCATGAGTATTACTCTGAGGATAGGCGAGTTTGTACTCCTTTAAACAGAAAGGCAACTTGTGCAATTCTTACTGTATTTCATCATTTTGTACTATGTGACCCTGCTGACAACTTTTCTTTTAGTAAGCACTGCAGTTACTCTATGAAGTCGATTCTCCTCCGATTCATCCAAAGGCTCATGTGTAAAAGGCGTGGAGCTTCTGGTGGTGTTACTATGACATGACTGGACCATGAAGGAACTCAGTTCTCTTATGGGTTAACAGGCTGATGAGTCCCTATTTGAATGAGTTCCAAAGAGAGGAGGCCAGGAGTTGGGGTTCAAAGGTAGAATTGGAGCATGCCTTTGAGAAACATGTCTCTTTCATGTCCCCCGCTTCCTTGATGTACCTTGATGCACACAGCTATGCCTTCCCACCAGGATGCAGAAGCGCAGAACCAAGAACTGTGAGTTATAAACTCCTGGTGACAAGAGATAGAAATAAGTCTGATCTCACTGCTCTTGGTGACTCCTTCTGACAATCTTTGATTTCTGGCCTCACAGCCTTAAGCTCTTTTGGCTACAGAATCCGTATTCTCACAGAAGTGGGAATATCTGTCTCTTCCAAGCATGCCTCTGCAATTTCTGAGCTGGAAGGTGGGACTGTTATCTGGTCACTGTGAGCTTCCTATGCATACAGCCAACAAACAAACAAAGGAGAGTGTTTACTTGTTGATATATTGGGCCCTGATTGTAGTAGACACTAGTATTGCTGCTATACAATAAGAGTAAGAAGGGCTGAACTCAAATTTGTGGGTGAAGTATCAATCAGCAAGACTTTCCTTAAAGAGCCAGGTAGCGAATGTTTTCTCTTTTATAGGCAATATGGTCTCTGCGCAGCTGCCCAGTTCTGCTGGGAGAGCAGACAGAGAACACATAAGCGAGTCAGTATGACTGGGTTCCAAAAGGTCTGATACACAACACTGGGAAGCTGGCTTATACCCTCTATGTACTGATTTCTGATCTAGACTTAACCTCAAGCAAGTAGGAATTGCATAGCATAGATGATGATGATGATGATAAAGATAATGATGAAAAATGTCACATGAACATAAAATTGACCAAAATAAAGAGCATGGAAAACCTGTGCCATAGTTTCTTTTCTTGTTGCACTGTGATACAATACTCATATACAACTGAAAGAAGAAAGGAAGATTTATTTGGCCTGTGGTGCCAGAGCGGATATAGTATATTATGGTGGGAATCACATAGCAGAAGGCATGGCTGAAAGAAGAAACAGAAGGAAGAGGAAATAGGAAGAAGCAGAGAGTACAACAGCAAACTCAAAAGAAGCAGGGCCAGACTAACAAATCTCAAGGCCCACCTCCTATGATGTGCCTTCTTCTAGCAAACCTTCCCAAACATTACCATCAGCTAAGGATGCAAACACATGAGTCTTGGTGGTAGGGCAACCCACATTCAGACCATGACATCTTGCAAAAGATGCGCTTCTTTTTGTCATTTAAATATGCATATAAATTGCATGCGTGAGTGTCTGCATTTTGAGTGCGGATAGGAGCAATATGTGTACGCTATGAGCGTGTGACATGAGTGAGTGAATATGCGGAGACCCAAGGGTGATACTGGGAATCATCTTCGGTTGCTCTTCCATCTGTTGCTCTGAGCCTGGCTCTCTAATTAAACCCAAAGCATGCCATTGGGACTGAACTAACTAGTTTGCTGTTTCATTCCCAGGCTCTGCCTCCCAGGACTGTAATTGTAGATTGCCACACTCAGCCAGCATTTTATGTGAGATTTGGGGGATCTGAACTCTGGTTCTTTTACCTATGTGAACAGCAACTTTAACTGCCGAGCCATCTCAAATAGTGCATCGAAATGAAGACTCTGAAAAGCAGCAAACTTGGTTTTAGTTTAATAAAAAGTTTTGAATTAATTTCAGTGTGTCACACTCGCACAGAAAGACTTGATTACGAAGAAGACCATTTAGGAAGAAAGTTTTCAGAGGAGGAAAAGAGTAGGTGATAAAGTACAGTAACATGGTAACATGGGATGCAACGTGATTGAAATTCATCGTATACAAATGTGAAACTTTCAAAGAATAAAAATGTTAGAAAAAGATTTAAATTTTTTTTATTATTATTATCATTTATTCAACTGTGTGCATATGCGTGTGTATGTGTGCGCGTGTCTGTGTGTGTGTGTCTGTGTATGTGTAGAACCACGGACGAATTCGCGAACCACCATAGCCGCCTCCACCTCCTTCTGCCCCGGGATTCACAGGCTCCGCCCTACCAGGACCAGAAGCGCAGGCCGCCCCCGCTTCTGCCTGGCGTCTACACGTGGGATCTGGGATCCGAACTCAGGACCTTCCGCCTGCAAGGCGGAGGTTTAACCCCTGAGCCACCTCTCCAGCCCTAGAAAAAGATTTAAAGGACACTATGAAATTCAGTCAGCCAGAAAAAGAAATTAGAGATACTGTCAGCCAATTTTTCTATTTCTTTGTCTCTTGATTATTTAAATATTTACCAAATGAAAAACACATTCAACAATTCTAAAGCTACACAGCTGTTTCATTCATCCTGCTGAAATTCAGTTGCTGGGCAACTTAGGTAACCTTAGGTAAGGAATGTATTCTCCTAAGTTGAACTTTCTACCAGTTTTTTTTCACTCCAGAAATATGTGTTGTTGTAAAAAAAAAAAAAGAAATATGTGTTGTGAGTATCCACATGCATTCAAGAGAGGATGCCTACTTCTTACCCTTTCCCCATTCTCCTTTTGGAAGAATCAAGGAGTAAAAATGTTAGTTTTCCCTTTTTTCCCCTCCATTTGGATGCTAGTCACCCGTGCCGTGCATACTGCACATCTAATTGTTTCCTGAATGGCCAGTTTCAACATGAAGCAAGTCTCATTATAGCTGCCTATCTCCACTGTCCTATGCTCTTCAAGTATGGAGAGTCTATCTCTGAAGTATCTCTGAAGTAACTTTCACTATGTTAGTTTTGTTGGCTTCCAATATCTGTGATGATGAGTGACCTACATTTGTTCCCAGACAGGTGGTTTTTGCAAGTTTAGAAATTTGCAAAACTTTAATGTCAAGGATTCAACTGTAAACTTGATGCAAAGCCAATCACGGAAAGTAGAGTATGGGCTGAGGTTAACATCCCTGAATGTCTTGTGGAGGTTTCTGTCCCATAATCCTTTTCTCACCTCACCAGTTCCCACTTGTCCATAGGAAGGCAGTTGTGCAGCTCCGAAGCCCCAACACCTTCTCCCCAACACCTGTTTCAGCACAGTTGACTATGCAAAGGTCTTGTAGTTCAGCCAAGAACATACACATTCGTGTGCTTAGAAGAGTTGTCTTTTTTCAATTTGCTTTTATCCCAGTTACACAAATATCACACAATCTGGGATCATCTTGAAGCTTATGAAAATGCCTGAGGCAGAAGAGCAAAAATATTGGTTTTACACAAAGAAAACTGAAAGACTGGAAAAGGAAAAATGCTTTATTAAATGCCTCCAAAGCAAATACAACTGTCACTCACAAAACATCTCATGTACATTGAAAGGAAAATGGAGGTGTTAGTGAATTTTACTGTATTTGATATAGTACATGGGAGCCTTCAAAAGTAACAGCCTAGACCCTGTAAAGGTGGAAATAAGTCCCAAGGGACCAAGAAGTGTTGAGAGGCCTACTTTGGAGTAAGCATAGTTTGTACTGACAGCCTATCAAGTTTCAAAACGTAACAGCCCAGGTATATCTCAAACGGAGGGAGTATTTAACTTGCCTCTGAGGGCTTGTCACTATCTTCTTTTACAGGGGCCCTGGGCACCTGTCTACCCTTCCTGAGTTTCTGTTTCCTACTTAAGGAAATAGACTAATTTTAGGTGGAAGTCAGGGAGTCTGGAAATAGGAAGAAAGATGGCTTAAGATCAGAGCCAACATTTGCCCAACAATCCAGGGCAGAAGTCTCCTTGCCTACCCCAAAGCAAAGTCAGAGAATCAATTTCTTCACACCTCCTGAACCCAATGCCTACTTTCCTCACCCACCACATACTGACTGACAATCCATTAAGCTTGAGTTTCAGATCACACCATCTGTCCTGGCTAATCTGGATCTGAAATTCTTTCTACTCAGGACTCTGACCACAAGTCTTAAAGTCAAGACCAAAAAACCCAGGTGCAATCCTGGATTTCTCAGTGCTATAATCAGTGGCCAGTGTTTGTCATGGAGAAAAAAAAGGAAAACATCAATTTGCAACTATTCCATGTCTTACAATGTATTCTTCAACAAATAGTAATCAGCTACCCAACCTGTACCTGGTCTCTTGTTGCTTATGATCTTTGTTTTTTTGCTAAATTTTTAAAAAATTATTATTATTATTATTTATTCAGTTGTGTGTGTGTGCGTGTGTGTAGAACCACGGACGAATTCGGGAACCACCATAGACGCCTCCACCTCCTTGTTTACTCTGCCGGGGATTCACAGGCTCCACCCTACCAGGACCAGAAGCCCAGGCCATCCCCACTTCTGCTTGGCGTCTATACGTGGGGTCTAGGATCCGAACTCAGGACCTTCCGCCTGCAAGGCAGAGGCTTAACCCCTGAGCCACCTCTCCAGCCCCTAAATATTTTTTAATACACCATCTCTGGTTGCCTAGTTGTCTCGAAGAATGACAGAGAAAGACTGATATTCTTTGAACTAGACTTGCACGGGATTCACACTCTTCAATTCTTAGAGGCAGAGAAAATGATTGGCTCTGAAGAAGAGAAAAGATGGAATCTCTATGTTGTCCACTGACTTGTGCTATGTTTAAGCCTCTTAGCTTTTTTTGAATTCAAATTGTGTCTTTTATAAAATGGTGGAAGCTCTAATTCTCCTGACCATTACTGGGAATTAAATAATATATGTTTGCAAAGCAGCAGTCTGTAGTAATTGCATTAAAAATAGGATTCTTTTTATCCCTCTAATCTCCAAAACCTTCTTCATCACATATTTACCATATACTTGCTGCAAAAGTGTTCTGTTTATAAAATTGTATCTATTTGTTTAGTCTCTCTCTCTCCCCCCCTTTCTCTCTCTCTTTCTGTGTGCGTGTGCGTGTGCGTGCGTGCGTGTGCGTGCGTGCGCGTGCGTGTGTGTGTGTGTGTGTGTGTGTGTGTGTGTGTCCAGCATGCATGATGTGAAGGAAACAAAATAATGTTGAAAGTCAGTTCTTTCCTTTCACCCTGTGGACTTCAATAATTGAAATCAAGTCATCACACTTGTGCAACAAGCCCACAGGCCTAGTTTTTTCTTTAATCTTTATTTAAAAATTTAAATGAATTTCATTCCAAGATCTGTCTAACAGCAAAGCGAAAAGCACTTTCACATTCCCCGTGGGAAGTAGGCAGAAGTAAGGCTACTTGTCCTATATTCCCTAAGGAGATGTAGTGCAGGACAACACAAGTTAATTACTATGCTGGAGTATCTTAATACGTTGCCATGAATGCAGCAAGGCTTAGGACAGAATTATTTGTTCCCACCTTTGGCAGAAGAACAATCATCTTCTCAATACTTCTGCTATTTTGCCCCCTTCGGACACTGTGTTAATTTCTGGGTGCCTGCAATGAATTGCTGTGTAGTAATGTGTGGCATGAATAAAATCCCATTTGACTGAACAAAATTCCATTTATGATCGAATGAAACTATTTTATGTGTGTATGCATGTGTGCATGTGTTCATGCTTGTGGGTGTATGTGCGTGAGTGAGTATATTTGCTTTACCTATTCATCTGTTGATGTGAACATGAACTAACCTGCTTACTATGGGCAGTGCAACAAATAATGTGAGATGCTGCTATCTCTATCATATGTTCTCATTCCTCTTGGGCACAAGCTTGCTCTCCAGTAATAGCCTCTATTACTGTGAGTAAGGAGGACAACAAAGCCATCACACTTTGTAACAGCCTTTCCAAAGACTGTTTTGACAGCACACATGTGCCCAAAGCCAAAAACTGGGTGTACTCTTGTGCTTGGCTAGCAGTTCCAATGCTAGGAAATATTCAAAGAAAAAGTTAAAACTTGCTAAGAATGTATGAATTAACATGCTGTTTACAAGTTAAATAATCTAAAAGACCTAAGGACTCTTCAGAATGCAATGTAGCTATTCAAATTCTGTTGTAGAAGAACATGGCATGTACAAATGTTCATAATTCATTTCTGCATAGAAAAAATGAAAAGGCTATGGGGGCATTTTTCAATTAAGAAATGAACATTTTGATTTAACATCTAGGATTTTCAAAGGTATAGAAGGAAATGAGAATTGTTTAGTTATTGACTTTGTATGATGGAATTTAGATCTAGTTCTAAAGATCTAGTGCTTAAAAAATTTCCCCACTTTGTAATTCAAATGTTTTTCTTTTTGAATGCATGTGAAGTAACAGGTCTCTTTATGACATACTATACATGCTCTACTGATATTCACCCCATTTGCTTTCTTCTTAACCCTTTCATCTCCAGACCCTATTTTTCTCCTTTGGGTTATAGTTGGGTTTATAGTGTCCTTATAGTTCCCAAAATCCGTGTATGAGAGAAAACATGTTACCTTTTTCTTATGAGAATGTCTTATTTAACATGATGATTTCTGGTTCAGTCATTCCTTTTCCTGATAATGACCAAATTTCATTCTTCTTTATGGTCCCTGAAACTCCACTGTGCCCCAACAAGCATGGTTAGGTGTCTTTCTCTTTAATAAACTGACTGATTAATTTTGGAAGCATACCAAATTGGTACAGTTCCATTCATGGCTGTTCTACCTTTAATTTTGTGAGGATCAGCCACACTAGCTTCCACAGTGGCTGGACTCACTTACTAAAGTAAGAGTGGCTTGTTTTTCTTTCCATCCTCACCAACATGTGTTGATGTTTATTGTCTTGATGTCAACCCTTTTGATTAGGGTTATATAAACTCTTAGTGGAGTTTCAATTTGCATTTTCATAAGATGTTGAGCATAAAGATGTGTTTATCATCCATTAGCATTTTTTCATTTGAAAATTGTCTGTCTTTTGGTTAAAATAGTCTCCTATTCTTTGCTATCTTTTAACTCTTAGTTTCTTCTTGGTTTGTGTGCATGTATCTTTATGTGAATGTGCATGTGTGGGTATGCAAGCACATGTGAGCCCATGTGTTTGAAAATTAGAAGTTAATGTCTGATGTCTTCCTCAATCTACATCCATCCTATTTTTTGAGACAGGGTTTCTCACTTAACCTGGAGCTTATTGATTTGATTTCAGTAGCTGGCCATTAAGCTCCAAGATTTTCCCTCTGCTTCCTTGGTTCTGGGTTTATAGACCTCCCCTGTTGCTGCATGCCTGGCTCTTTATAAGAAAATCCAAACTCAGTCCCTCATGGTGCATTGCAAGGACCTTACTTGACTGAGCCATCTTCCCACTTCCCTATTTGTTTCTTTTGTTCAGTGACTGAGCCACAGACGTTCTATTCAAAGTCATGCTTATCTCTCAAAGTGTTTTCTTCTCATGGTTTCAGGCTTTCAGGTCTCACATTCAGGTCTTTGATTCAGGTTGATTTGACTTGTATAAAAGGTGAGATGTAAGTATTCCTTTCACTTTTCTACATGTGAATAGTTTTCTAGTATCACTTGTCTTTTTTCCCAATGTGTGTTTATGGCACCTTTTGAAATCAGATGGCTTTAATTGCAAAGGTTTATTTCTGAGTCTTCTAACACATTAGTTTACAAGTCTGCTTTTATGCCAGAACTATATTGTTGATGTCACCACAGTTCTGTAAGATATTGCGACACCTCTAGCACTGCTGCTTTTTTTCTCCCACATTTTTTTCCTAATCATATAACCTCAATAGGTACCCCTATCCTCTCCCTCCCCCAACCTTCTCCAGTCTTCCCCATTGCACTCTCTCCCCTTCTCCCCTTCCTTTCATCCCCTCTCCTTCCCGCCCCCTCTCTCCCATGCCTTCCCTTTCCTCCCTCCCATCCCCTGGAACATCCTTTTGTGTAAACACCAAATCTTCCTCTGATTCCTCCACCCTAGTGAGAGTTCAGAACTCAAATGGCATAGCCCGGAGACTCTTTTTGGGCTCCCTGTTAGTATGGGAACTCTATTATGACTGTTTAATTCCTTGCCTCGAAGGATCCTACTGCCTGAAGCCTTCTCCCCTGTGATCCATGCTAGACTTTGGGGGGTCCTTGACATGTCAACCATTGTGTAGATCATGCAAAGTCCAATTATGGCTACTGCAGCCTTAACTTGTGTTACCTTGTGCATATTGTTGGTCTTCTCCATCTTTAGGCTCTTACAATCTTGCTGCCCCCTTTTCCACAAGGTTCCCTGAGCTTTAGGATGGGGAGAGATTTGGCTGGTCTGGTTCCAGGTAAATAATGTAGGATCTTTGGTGCTCTGAATTACAGTTTGTTGTTGTTTTCAGCTTTGCTTTTCCTGCACTGCCCTCGGCTGCATCCCAATTAGTATTGAAGATCACCTCCTAACCAAAAATAAAAGACTGTTTAGATGAAAATCTTAATATAAGAGGAGATTCAAAGGTAGATGGAAGAATAGGAGTAGGATACAGCAGTGTCCCTGATTGGTGAGATCAAACCTTTTCAGTCGCAAGTGACCAGAAAGGGAAGTGAGAGTCTCGCTATTTACATGCAATACTTGACCATGGCCTATTTTCTTTACTGAAGCATGATCCCCTATCTCCTTTCTTTTGAGATCCTCCTTCCCCTTCCCTCCTGTTTATTCCTTTGCGATTACAGTATGTATTACTGGTTTTTGATCAGGGTGTCTTTGGTTATTTAGATTCTTTGTGCTTCCATGTGAGTTTTAGGATTATTGTTCATTTCTATGAAGAATACTGTTGGAATTGAAGGGGATTTGCAGGGAGTCTTTAGACCTCTTTGATAATATGGATATTCAATAAGTATAAATTCTGTAATATATGAACATGAGAGGTCTTTCCCTCTTCTAGTGTCTTCTTCGATTTCTTTCTTCAGTGCTTTATAGTTCTCATTGTGGAAGTCTTCAACATCTTTAGTCAGGTCCATTTCTTGGTACCTATGAGGCTATTGTGAATAGGATTATATTTCTGAAATATTTTTCAGATTGTTATTCGTGTATGGAAAAGTTGCCAATTTTAGTATGCTGATTTTGTATCTTGATATTTTGCTAACAGAGCTTATCAGATCTAGCAATTTTGAGAATGTAGAATCTTCTGTAAAAATAGGATGATATGAGGCTGGAGAGATGGCTCAGGGGTTAAGCCTCTGCCTTGCAGGGGAAGGTCCTGAGTTTGGATCCTAGACTCCACGTAGAGATGCCGGGCAGAAGCAGGGGTGGCCTGCGTTTCTGGTCCTGGTAGGGCGGAGCCTGTGAATCCCTGGGCAGAGTAAACAAGGAGGAGGTGGAGGTGGTCCATGGTGGTTCCCAAATTCGTCTGTGGTTCTACACACATGCGCGCGCGCACACACACACACACACACACACACACACACACACACGCACACACACACACGCACACACACACACACATGCATACATGCACAATTGAATAAATAAAAAAAGAATAGGATAATATATAGGATATATTGAGCTCTTCTTTTCCTGCTTGTATTTCTTTTACATTATTCTCTTGATTTATTTTCTCTAACTATGGTATCAAGTACTATACTGAATAAGATGACGAATGTGAGGTAACTCCTTCAGTTTTTTTTCAAAATTTAATATAATGTATAGAAGTCTGTTGTGTATAGCCTTTAGTATGTGGATGTATGCGTCTTCTATTCATAATTTTTTATTTTTATAATGAAATTTTTCCTGTTCAAGTGATATGACAGCTGTCTTTCATTCTAGTTATTTACTAAACAATGCTATTGATTTCCACTAGTTGAGTCATACTTGCATCTCATATGGAACCAATTTGATTATGTCATGTGATATTTTTAAGGTATTATTGATTTCAATTTGCAAATATTCACTTTGGATTTTCTGTTTATGTTCATGAAGACAATTAGTCTACACTTTTTATGTTGTGTTTTAACCCAGTTTGACACTGTGGTAACATTAGCTTCATAGAATGAGTTTGGAAGTGTTCCTTCCCTTTAAATATTATGGTATAGCTTGAGGAACATTAGTATTAGTTCTTTAAGGCAAGGTATCATTCTGTAGTGAATCTGTCTATTCTTAGGATTTTCTTCATTGTAGATACTTATTATTGCTGCATCACAGATCAATTGGATTTAACAAACATCTACAAAACAGCTAACCCACATGCTGCAGAATACAATTCTTCACAGCAGCCCATGAAACTAAAAACAGATAACATTTTATATCACAAAACACGTCTTAACAAATAAAAATATACTAATCATATCAGATCATTATAGAATACTCTTGGTTCAATTTTTGTAGGCCATATTTCTATAAATGTACTCATTTTTTCTAAAATTTTAAATTTGTTGGAAGTTTTTTGAAGTAGGCCTTAATTATCTTTTAGATTTCTGTGATATTTATTTTAGTATCTATTTTTCAATCTTTATTAATTTGGTTCTTCTCTCTCATCCCTTTGGTTTGACCAAGGATTTTGTAGTCTCACTTATCTTTTAAGTTTCAGCTCTGATCTATGGTTTGTTTCTGTTTCTCTTTACAATGCACAGTTATTTATCTGAGATTTCTCTTTTAATAGACATTTACAACTATATTCTTCCCTCTTAGAATTACCTTCAACATACTCCATATGCTCTAATAAGTGATGTTTTCACTTTAATTTGATTCTACAAAGTTTTTAATTTTCATCCTGAATTCTCCAGTGACCTCACTAATATCAGAATGTACTGCTCAGTCTTCACATGTATGTAAGTTTTCTGTAGTTTTCCTTGCTGCTGATTTCTACTTTTATTCTGTAATGATCTGATATGATTATTATATTTTTATTTGTTAAGACTTGTTTTGTGATATAAAATGTTATCTGTTTTATAGTTTCATGGGCTGCTATGAAGAATTGTATTCTGCAGCATGTGGGTTAGCTGTTTTGTAGATGTTTGTTAAATCCAATTGATCAGTGATGCAGTTTGACTGAAATTTGTTAATTTTTAGTCTACATAATATATATATTGATAAGAGTTGAATACTGACATCTATTATTTTTATGAGGAGCTATCTATTTGCCCATTTTTGTTAAGTAGCATTTTTTTAGACTTTTGTTATGGTGCTTTTTTATTTATTATTTATTCAAATGTGCATGTATGTGTGTGCGCGTGTGTGTATGTATGTGTGTGTATGTGTGTGTGTGTAGAACCACGGACGAATTTCAGGAACCACCATGGACCACCTCCACCTCCTCCTTGTTTACTCTGCCTTGGATTCGCAGGCTCTGCTCTACTAGGACAAGAAATGTAGGCCGCCCCCGCTTCCACCCGGCATCTATACATGGGGTCTAGGATCCGAACTCAGGATCTTCTGTCTGCAAGGCAGAGGCTTAACCCCTGAACCACCTTCCAGCCCCTAAGTAGCATTTTTTTAAAGAAATGTGTACCAATATTCACTATAGATATATTTATAACTATTATGTCTTCTTGATGGATTGTTATCTTTATTGATATGTAGTGGCCTTCTCAGTCTCTTTTGTTTAATTTTGTCTTGAAGTCTGCTTTGTCACTTGTGACCATAGTTACTCCAACTCACTTTCATATTCCATTTACTTGAACTATCATATTCCATCATTTCATTTTAATACTGTCTTGCCTGTGAGATGTGTTTCTTACAGACAGCATACAGTTGGATCTTGCTTTTAAATGTATTTTAACAGAGAGCTAAGATCATTTGTACTTTTTATTATTGATTAGTGTATGAAAAATACCTATAATGTTGCATCCTTGTTGCTGTTTTCTCTTTTTGTTGACTCCAGTACCTTTTCTTTTCTTTTTCCTTTATTCATCTTATAGGTTTGCTGATTTGCCAAGTTGATAATATCATTTCCTGATTCTCTTTTTCCTCATGAGAGTCATTCTTTCCTCTGCTATCATCATGAATTTATGTGTGTAGGATTCCTTGTTTAATTGAATTTTTTTCAATTTTGGCTTACTAGTCAATAATTGTTTAGTGAGTATTTATCTTGAAAGATTATTTCTTCACAGCTTTATGGGATGATTTTGTAGCTATAGTCAGATTGTTTGGCAGTTGTTTATTTTCAGAGGTTGGACAGTATTATCCTATGCCTTCCTGGCTTTTTATTTTCCTCTGAGATATCTGATGAATTACTCTGCATATAACTTAGCACAGTTTCTTTTTTCCTTGTAGCTGTATTATTTCTTTGTTCTCAACTTGTGACATTTTAAATTTCAATATAGAGAAAGTCTTCTCATGATCTATTTTGTGATTTTGAATGTCTTGTATGTGTTTGTATTTTCCCCTTAATTTGGAGAATTTCAAACTGCCATTTTGTTGAATGAGTTTTCTGTGTTTTTTAGTTTGTAACTCAGCTCCTTTTTCTTTACCAAAGACTTAAAGGTTTGGTTTTCTTAATTGTGTTCTTGAATTCGTGAAAGTTATGGTCATACTGCTTTTTAAAGAAGCATTATTGTTATCTTAATGTAATAGTTCCTCAACCTTACCTTTAATCCCTGATTCATTCTCTGCCATCCCCCACCTCTACTTTTGAGTCAGAATCTTGCTGTGTAGCCCAGACTGGCCTAAACATTACAATCCTTCTTCCTCCTTTCATGAGTTTTTGGATTATGTGTATAAGTCATTGCACTTAGCGCTAATATTTTTTCTTTTTCTTCATGAAGTCTATCAGTAATGCTTTCCAGTGAATTTTATTATTTGATATATTGAATTTCTTATTTCCATCCCCCACTCCAGAGTCTCTGTGTCTTTGGTGATTTTTTAAAATTAAATTCTTAATTTTTGTCTGTTTATTTGTCTATATCCTTCAAGGCAAAGTTTTTTGTAGTCCAGGCTATCCTTGAACTCACTATGTAACTGAATATAACCTTCAATTTTCTACGTAGCCTAGAACTATCTTGAATTTCTAATTCTCTTGCCTCCATCTCCCAAGCACTGGAATTATAAATGTGGAACACCAAACTCTGTTTATGTGGTGCTAGATATCTAACTAAAGACTTGGTGGATGCTAGCTAGACACTCTACCAACTGAGCCACATCTCCAACCTTTTTATGCAGTTTTTGAGATGACTTCTTTGCTTTGTTCATCTGTTTGTCTTTAATTTGCCACCATTGATAATTTTTAAAATTAGGCTTTTGAATTCATTGTCATTTTATACATTTCAGTATCTTTGGATTTGATTATTGGATAACTAGTGAACTTTGGGAGAAACCATATTGTCTTATTTTCTTCTATTCATTGTGCTTATATGTTGAAATTTGTGCACTGGTTGGTATGAACATTTCTTCCAATTTTTAGAGAGGTTTAGAGAACAGCTTTCTCTTGAAATCTCAGTCTGCACTACCTTAGCTAGGGTGTTATTGGAAGGCCTAGTGGGGCTCCTCGACCTCACCCTAACAAGCACTAATGAAGCATTATTGAAATTGCTATCACCCATGGAATGATGTGTTCTTTCCCTTCTAGTTGTTTAGAATGTTTGACTTTATTTCTTTTTTTTAATACATTTTTTTTATTTTTTTAACATTTTTTATTATTATTTCCGCTCATACAAACTCAATAGGTAAACCAGTTCCCTCCCCCCCTCCTCCTCCCCCCCCCCGAACCCCCTGCTCCCTCTCCCTCCCTCCCCATCTCCCAGTGCCTCCCCCCCAATTCCCAGAGAGTCCTTTATTGTGTATGCCTAACTCTCCTCTTGGTCCTCCTTTCCGATGACGTAAAAGGACCCAGTGGCATTTCCCCGAACCCCTTCTCGTGTTCCCCTTAAGCATAGGAACACTACTGTGGCTGTCAATCCCTTGCCTCCAAGGATCTTGGTGCCTTTAGCCGATGTTAGACTTTGTGAGATCAATAGTGTGACTGACATGGCGCAGGGCATGCAAAATCCTACTATGATTGCCTGAGCCCCATCCAGTGTGGAGACTCTTCAAATCGTTGCTCCCCCCATCCTTTTGCTCTTACAATCTTACCGCCCCCTCTTCCGCAAATGCCCCTGAGCTTCAGGAAGGGGGGAGATTAGGCTGGCTTAGTTCTATGTGGATGATATAGAGTCTCTGAAGTTCTGGATTTTGGTTTGTTGATTTTCTTTTGCAGTTTTGCTGTTCCTGCAATGCCCTTCACTCCATCCTGATGGGCACTGTATGTCACCCCCTGGTCAGAGACAAAAAACTGTTAAACTGGAGTCTTGTTATAATAGCACATTGAAGGGTAGATGTAATAAAGGCAGGAAACCTCGGTGAGGGAGGGATCAGTCACCCATTTGCAAAATGATCTCGTTTCATCTGCCAGACTATATGCCATCCCCTTCTGGTGAGATCATACCCCCTCAGTTGTACATGATCAGGAACGAACGTCTGTGAATACATTTTTTATTATTATTTCTGCTCATACAAACTTAATAAGTACACCAGTTCCCTTCCTCCCTCCTCCTCCCCCCGAACCCCTTCCCCCTTTCCCTCACTCCCCATCCCCCAGTGCCTCCTGCCCCAATTCCCAGAGAGTCCTTTATTGTGCATGCCTGACTCTCCTCTGGGCCCTCCTCTCCAATGACGTACAAGGACCCAGTGGCATTTCCCTGAACCCTTTCCCGTGTTCCCCTTAAGTATAGGAACACTACTGTGGCTGTCAATCATCAGTTTCTCCTTTGTATGTTAGGGATGATTACCAGGTCATTATTCACAACTCAACTTAGTATTACTAATTTCTAGAGTTCTTTATTATTATGCCTATTAAAAGGACTTTTATTTCAAATAGACAGATGGACAAACATACATTGGACAATTATCAAGACTAAGCAAAGCAATGGTATATGTTTTCTGTGCATATTAGTTCTCTTATTTTTCACAACAGCCAAATGAAGTAGAGAATTATGTACTTTACACTTTACATATAAACAAAATGAAGCAGAGACTCATGTTCTTACCAGTTTAAATATAATATAACTGAGGCTTAGAAACCCAGGCACGCTGTCTCTAGAACAAAATGCTCCAATCTCCTCATGATGACAGCAAAGATGGAGAAAACAAATAGAGCATAAATTTTTCAAGATGCATTTGTTATATAAATGGGTATTCACAACTCATATTATCATTTATTTTTTTATTAACTCTTTAAGCAAGCATTTCTTAAATGTCTGTCACTCTACTTTCAGGCCTATCACTGAGTGTAAACTATTGATGGCTTGCTCCTTTGTTGACTTCACCCTCCTGTACCTTGATTTTTAAGATTGACAAGAATAAACTCCTCAAAACAAACATTTTCTGAGATAACTATTTGTTGAATATGGAGAACAAAGCTTGCCAATTCTTTCAAAGAGTTAATAAGCTTACCAGGACAGGGGCTGGAGAGGTGGCTCAGGGGTTAAGCCTCCGCCTTGCTAGGCGGAAGGTCCCGAGTTCGGATCCCAGATCCCACGTATAGATGCCAGACGGAAGCGGGGGCGGCCTGCGCTTCTGGTCCTGGTAGGGCGGAGCCTGTGAATCCCGGGGCAGAAGGAGGTGGAGGCGGCCATGGTGGTTCGCGAATTCGTCCGTGGTTCTACAGACACACACATACACATACACACAGACATACACGCGCGCGCACATGCGCACAGTTGAATAAATAATAATAATAATAATAAAAAAATAAGCTTACCGGGACAGAGAGATAGAAGGCATTTGAGGTTGAGGGGGAAATACAAAAAGAACCAAAGAAAATCAAGGGAGAAGAATATTAGGGAGAACAGGGATGGTTATAGAGAAAAGTCTTCTCTCTTGGGAGCATCCACTGGTGAAACACCCGTTATTTTACAGAAATCACTGTTTTGTGATTGCTGAATATTTTAAAGAATTACCAAATTTTTCATCAAGTGAAATTTTGTAATAAAAAATATTAGCAGAATAAGTTGAATAGGTACAGTTTGCCCTCCATATCCAGAGAATTCCTCATCCTTACAGCCCCATGGCACCCATGATGTCTCTGGAAAACAGTTAGGATTCTGAGAACTGTATGAAAACCACTGGCTTACTTGAGTATTTCAGTCACCAGTATGCCTTTGTGAGTGTAACTGTTATCTCCCACAAGGTCAGCACGAAAGTCTACGATCCTTTTCTAACTTTATACTCTTTTTTAAACATGGGATCCAGGATCTGAACTCAGGGCCTTCTGCTTTTGAGATAGAGGCTTAACCCCAGCCTCTTGCCAGTCCCTGTTTCTTTCTTTGTTTCTTTTTTGTTATTTGAATATTTTTTTAAATTTATTTCCGCTGATACAAACTTAACAGGTACACCGGTCTCTTCCCTACCTCCACCCCCCCCACTCCCTGCTCCCCCTGCCCTCCCCCTTTTCTCCCCATACCCCAATGCCTTTCCCCCCATTCCCGGAGCATCCTTTAATGTGCATGCCAAACTCTTCTCTGGGTCCTCCTCTCCGATGAGGTGCAAGGATCCAGCGGCATTTCCCAAAACACTTTCCTGTGTTCCCCTTAAGCACAGGAACACTACTGTGGCCAGCCCGTTTCTAACTTTAAACCACATGACCTAAAAAAATCATTAAAATAATATTTAAATTTTTTATTATTTATTCAATTGTGTGTGTATGTATGTGCACGTGTGCCTGTGTGTGTGTGTGTGTGTGTGTGTGTGTGTGTGTGTGTGTGTGTAGAACCACGGGCGAATTCGGGAACCACCACGGACCGCCTCCACCTCCTCCTTGTTTACTCTGTCCCAGGATTCACAGGCTCTGCCCTACCAGGACAAGACGCACAGGCCGCGCTGCTTCCTCCTGGTGTCTATACGTGGGGTCTAGGATCTGAACTCAGGACTGTCCACCTGCAAGGCAGAGGCTTAACCCCTGAGCCACCTTTCCAGCCTCCTCTATGTGTTTTTTTTTAATACATATGAATGACTCTGCAATCCTTTGGGTAGAGTAAGAGCAGATGGAGAGTTTGGAAGACAAATTTATCTTCTTTGATAGTTTCTTGCCAAAAAACACCAGGTTTGACTTCATCTAGTTGGATACTGCCAATGAGCTCCTACTACATTCACATCCATGATGAAATTGCTACAACTTTTTAAACAATTGCATCTTGGTTTTTAATCACTGCCATGGCATTTTATTTTTAAGATACATTACAATAGCAAAGATTTGAAATCAAAGGAGTACATTGGATTTAGTCCATATATCAGCTTATAGTTATCTTTGAATAACCAAATAAATATTATTCATAGTCATAGCAGACTTGGATGAGTCTTAGAGTAACATTTGGAAAGGACACGGAGCTGTGGCTGTCTCTATCTATTTATGTAATATATCTGGGTCACAGTATTTGTGAAACAGGCCACATGTAGGATGGCATCTGGTTGGCAGGAATTACATTTGCCCAATCAGAAGGGCTCTCTAGATGCTCACTTTGTATCCATGTATATGTTACATAAATGATTACATTCACAGAAACTATGATGCATCTATGATGATTTGGGTGTTCTGTGAACCAGGGAGAAAGCTATCATTTATTTCACATGTTCTAAATACATCATGTTGATATAAATTTGAGATACATCATCTCATTTTATCCTCAGGATGACTGAATGTACTATTTTAGTACACTTATAAAAGTGACTTAAAGTTTTTTTCTCTGCCAAGTTGGCATAGCTGGCAAGAAACCTGATTAGAATTTAAACCAGTACATCTTCTTCCAAAGCCTGTGCTCATGATTGCTTTGCTAAATGGACTCTTGCAATGTTTTTCAATTAGAACTGTGGTTTTATACACTGTAATTATTCTTCCACAGTCTAGCACCTATCAGACATTTAAGAAATGCTTGCTTGCTTAATGAGTTAATAAAAAATAAGTGATAATATGGGTTGTAAATACCCATTTATATAACAAATGCATCTTGAAAACATCTATGCTCTATTCGCTTTCTCCATCTTTGCTGTCATCGTGAGATGAACTCATCCATTTTGCCTGAACTCCTTTAAAAACTACCTAAGTATTCTCTGTATCCTTGGCTACCTCCAATGTTTTGTCACTGCAGCAATCTTAGAAGGCGTTTTGAGATGCAAAGCCACTCTACCTTCCCCTTCATAAGTTCATTTTCAGTGACTGTCCATGGTTTTGGAGATCAAGTTGCAAATCTTGAAAATGGATATGAAACCTATGAGGTTCATTTTACACCAGGTTCCCCAGTTCCCCCAGTGCTTCTGCCATACTGATTTGCCTTTCTTCCTTATCATACAGCTCTGTGACCTTTGCACGTGCTGCTTCTTCTGCTGGAAATGCACTTTCTTCTCCCTCTTCCATCCCAGGGAATTTCTTTCCATCCTGTAGATCTGGGTCATTCATCATGCCTTGTAAAAAAAGTCTTTAAGACTCACTAGTCTAGATCTCATTCTTCTAAAATCTCCCTTTATGGCACCTTGAGTGTCTCCCTTGTGGCACCTTGTCAACATTGATCATTATTGCAGTCTTATACTTCTTTATTTTCCACTCAGGTGTGAACTCCTTGGGAAGTGGACTATGAACATTTTGGTTGCTCATCTGAAGACCTTCCTCGTCAGTCCCCTTGTAGTCACTTAGTAGATTCTAAATCTTCAAATATTTATTTGACTGTGAACGTAGCCTGGGACACTGTGAGCTTGGATTTTCTCATGAACTTATTCTCTAACTTGATCAAACATTTCTAGGCCAAATGTTTTATGCAGAATTTAATGCTGTTACCATAAATATAGAAACATTCATCTCATTGGTTTTCAGGGCCTAACTCCAGGGAAGGTCATAGGGCTTAGCCTTTGAATAAGCAGAACATGTGTATTGATAAATAATGAAGGCAAGCCAAGGTCTTAGAATCTTTGGGCCCCTTAGTACTGTGGGCCATCTTCCCTTGCTTCTTTATAATTTGTTACTATCAATTTATTTGGTATGTGGTGTTTGTGTGAACCATGTGTTTGTGTGTACATTCAATCACATGTGTGTGGAGGCCAGAGGTTCACATCAAGTGTCTTCCTCCACTCCTTTTCATCTTAGTTTTGAGATAGAGTTTCAAAACCTAAAACTACTGATTCAACTAAGTTGGTGGTTCAGTGAGCTCTAGGGACCCAACTGTCTGTACCTCCTCAACATTGGATTATGGTAGCTGTACCTAGCTTTTTACATGGCTGCTGGGAAATAAATTCAGACCCTCATTCTGTCATAGTAAGCATTTTGCCAGCTATGCTAATTATATATAAATAACTATGAACTTGAAAATTGAAGGTTGACATCTGGGCACATCTGTGAAAAATTGGTAGCTAAGGTAAGCTTTAAGCAATCCAAAGGAGAGTTTACCTATTTGATGTGGAAAGACCCAGCTCATAGTGACTGGGGCAATTCACTTAGAAGGCGGGTAAGATGGAGGGAGCTAGTTCAGTGGTTTGGCATACTTTGGGATGTTGGCATGCAGGCATTCTCATAGGTGAGGTTTGCCCCTCGTTTGGTGATTCCTGTGGATATACTGTTGCAGTATGCTCAGCTCCTATTGTTGGTTTGAACTCTCCTGCTAGGCTGAACTGAGAGCTGTAATTAAAAATTGTAAGAAAGAATAAAATCCCCATCTTCCCCTAAGTAATTTGGTGGTGAATTTAGCAGCAGCATGCACACAAACTGCAACACCACTGAGCCATCTCCCGAGCCTTTTGTACTCTCTTAATTGCTGTCTTCCATTTGTTTTCAAGTAAAGGGGCAGGCAAGTGCAGAGGACAGTTATCTGCAGACCCCGATGCTGTGTTGGGAAGCTGATTAAAGAGATGAAGTTCTTTTTATACCTTCGTCTTCCTGACCTGAATACCAGTTATGTGGCAAGCTGAGATACCTGCTGGGAAGTCATTTACTACCTGGTGTTATGACAACAATGGAATTTGCTCTTTCAAGTGACAGAGATGATCAGCTCATTAGAAGCCCAGAGAAAGAAAAAGTTTTCAATTAAGTGCACATCTTCTACCCCGTTAAGTTGAAGAAGGATGAACATAGAAGTGTGTGCTTGTGTGATGGGGGAGGGGAGGGTGTTGAAAACTGCTGATCTATGGTCCTCTATTTTCTTTTTCCAAAGTACTAATCACTATGAGAAAATTCCATCGATATGGAAAACAACATGCTGGCTCTTGAATGTGCCCGACCTGAAGCACTGGAGGCCTCCATGTGCTTGTCTCTGACCCCCTCTGTCTCCATTGTAAAACTAGTGCATACAGAGCATGTGATATTCTTTCTCCTAAACCACATTGTTTAAAAGCACGACTCCTCACAAAAAGAAGTAAACAAAGTGTTTTCTTTTTAAAAAATAGAACACAGAATTTTATTTTTGAAGACCTTTTTGCACTCATTCTTCAGAAAAGAAAAACTCAATATGTTGTCTTTCTAAAAGGAAAATGAAATGTGCTAAGCTGGGCATTTTGTTCACACTTCTTCACATCTGCCCTACATTGCTGGCACCCTTAAAAGGAATTTCTTTTATTTAAACTTTTTTATTGTAAGTGTTAGAATGTTAGATATGGCCCACTGTTGGTGTGTAGATAATAAAATTTATTTTCTATCTATTTTCTATTGTAATATCCAGGACACAAACAAACGGCTTTGCTAGATGCTCCCCCCTCCAGTGCTAGGTAATCAGTAAGGCTTTGAAAGCTGGCCGTTTTATAATAACGTCACCTTGTTTTCCTCTTCTGGACAATGGGATGTCTTGTTCTTCATGGAATAATAGCACACTGGCCCTAGAATGCAACTGAGAAAAGGTTTCAGTGGGATGAATAACTATTTGACGCTCTCAGCATCTACATGAGTACTGTACTCTGAAACATCTAAGCTTTGTAGGTAACTCAGAAAAACCCCTGTGTCTTCAGTTCGGCCCAGGTACAGAAACTAGTGACCCCCAATCTGCAGATTGACAGGCCGCCCAGACCTTGAAAGTATGAGAAGACCTGGACATATTTCTCACATTCACTGGTGGATAGTTCTGAAATAAATCTTCCAGTTATCAGCCTAGCACCTACACAGCCTGGGTGAAACTTCTTGAGTGAGGTATGACTGTGTCTAGACTTTACAAATCTTGTTCCTGTGGTTGATGTGTGCCTGTCTTTCACCTGCTTACAGAGATTTTGGTTGAACAATAACCAACCAACAAAAACTCTTATGGACAGTTGTGATTCAGTCTGATGTCTCAGTCTTACCATATGCACAAAGGATACCTTGTAGTTTAGAGAAATTAACACTACTAACCAAACCTATGTTCTTGAGCATTTATGTGCTCAGCAGAAATCTAAATGCCTATTCTAGCTTTTTTGACCTTTATGGTAATGCTATGAAGAAAATACTCCCATTGCCCTTTGTAAAGAGCAGGATGCAGAGTTCAGAGAAGTGAAGAGAACTGCCTTATGGCTAAAGAGTAGAATAATTTATTTCAACCCATAATTTTAGAATTTATAACCCTAAATACTATGCTGTAAGTAGTAGTATCACTATAGACTTGGGAATATCAATCACTCTGATGACATTTAGTACCTGGCATCTATTGAGTGCTTGGGAGTCTTTTCTGTCTGTAGATTCTTAGCTATCTCTTGGGCCTGGTGTGTAGCTAAGCCTTCAAAGTTACTTTATCTGGTTCTAGATTCAAATCTCACTTGGTCTCACAGCCGAGAGTACATGGCCACTGCCAACCAAGAGAAACAAAGCAAGGCCTTTAGCTAGTTTTTAAATCTTGTTAAGATAGGCCTGAATTATACAACAGAAAATATCTTATTCGAGTAATTTACACAGAACACCAACTATCAATAAAGGAGATGGGACTTGAAATAAGCCTTGAAGGAAAGATTGGACCTTTCCTTCAGGGAAAGATATGAATAGAAAGAAGAATGAAGGAAAGATATGGTAGAGGGAAATACCATGTATTTCTAGCGCACAACTGGAAACACACAATACCTGCACAATATTTTACACATCACATTTTACCATGGAAGGGGGAAAATCTCAAGGGACACTGCATCTTTATAAGAGAATATTGAAGGTAATGCCAGAAAGGAAAGGGGTTGCTACTTACAAGCTGATGCTCTAGCGAGTACAGGCATTTCTAGTACAGGCATCTCAGATGAAACCCAGTGGACTACACAGACACAAAGATGTAAAAGTAGGAGGTGGATTGGCTGGAAAGAAGAAAGTATGAAGTGGGACAGGAAGTACGAATGGGATTGTGCAATGGTGAAAATGATATAAATTTATTATATTTATGTGTTAAAATGTCAAAGAATAAAACCACATTTAATAAAAATGGAATTGAAAAAATGGGACTTTGAACTAAGCAGAATTCTTAAAAAATAATGCAATGTCTAAAAATATCTTAAAAAGTATTCAATATCCTTAGCCATCACGGAAATGTAAATCAAAGCTTCTTTGAGATTTCATCTACTCCAGTCAGAAGGGCTAAGACTAAGGAAACAAACAACAAATGCTGGAGAGGCTGTGAGGGAAGGAGAATGCTTATTCATTGTTGGTGGGATTGTAAATGGATACAGGCAGGTAATTTGAAAATGAATGTGGAGTTTTCTCAAAAAGCTTGAGGTAGAACTACCAGAAGATCCATTTATTCAACTACTGGGCATATTCTCAAATGACTTTGTATTTTGCTATAGTGATACTTGGATATCCGTGTTCATTGATGTTCTAGTCACAATAGCAAGACAAGTGAATCAGCCTAGAGACCCATCAATGGATAATGAAAATGCACCAAGTAGGATGTCATTCAACTATGTAGAAGGATGAATATTTCAGACATATGGATGTATTTGGGAAAACTATACTGAATTAGGTAACCCAACAGGACAAATATCAATTGAGCCATCAGCCTTCATCCCAGAAGTTTATTTTTGTAGTAGATGACAGCTGACAGAAAATCAATGACTGTGGAATGCTCCATTCTAGTTGAGACATCTGACCTCTACTCCTTAAGTACCAGAGGATAGCACAGAAGAAGGTGTTGAAAGGATAGAAAGACGACCCACTCCTTTAAGCAGAAGAGCTTTTCCTTGCAGGGACCTGAGGTGAATGCAGATACTGAGGATAGCTGAAGGTTGAGGATTGAGTTCTTAGCACGGTAAGTATGGTATCGCTAAAGGTTCAGGGATCCTTGTACAATAGTAGATAGAAAGAAAGTTAGAGCCAGAAGACAGGGAAAGGGTTGTGAAATGGCATACTTCAAATGTCATGATCATGGAAACCTCTAAAGCACAACTAGGTGGTTACTGACACTAAACCTACTATATGGACCCACCTGACTGACAGCAAGCTATGAACAGAGGAAAAACACATGACTCTACAGGGTTCTGACCAACAATGGTAACCTAGCAGATGAGGGTGGCAAGAAATCCAGCGATGCACCCAAGAGAGTATGTATTAAAATCTAAGAGATGGTCCCAGGCCCAGGACCACACAGAGTGTTCTGTTTAAACCCAATGGAGGGTTAGTTAGCAGGAGCTGTGGAGGAGAGGATGAAGGGGAGAGATGTTAGAATGTATTGTGGACATGTGTGAAATTGCAGAAGAGTAAAAACCATCAATAAAGAAAAAGATACTAGCATCACTTAAAAAAAATCTGCTCGAGAGGTATTGGCTAAAATGGAAGTGAACTTCTGCCCCTCAGCTTCATCACTTTCTAGACTATGGTCCACTTCTTGTGTTTGCCAAGAGCAGAAGTTCTCACAAAGTCATACTCACATCTTGGACTCACACATGTATGAAAAAATGCCCTTGCAACAGACAGCATTCTGAAATAGACATTCCAAATGGGAGACACAGGGGCAGAGCAGCTGGTTTTTATGGGCTGGTGGTAGCCATGATTCCTTTAGCTCAGGCAGGGAGAGCATGCAAGGGTATGAACTAGAGTCCAAGCCCAATATTCTTCATCCTTTACTCAGATCTTAGGGTATGTTTCTTAAACACTGGGAATCCTATCTCATATCCTCTGTGAAGCCATCTAATAGTTGAATATATGGGCTTTGTATAGACTTGTAAGGTTTCAATATGTTTTGGTCATATCTAAGTTGTAAAATGGGGAAATTCTTGGCAACTGGGTCACCACCCAGACCCGGGGAGTCAGGTGAGAAGCAGCAAGTAGACCACGAGTTGGCTGCAGACTCAGCTTTACTCAGGAAGTGTTTGGACTTATATAGGATCAGGTCCAATCAGGTGTGGCCTCCCCTCTGCTGGGGGAGGGAGGGAGCAGCCACCAATCATTTAGCTGTTTACTAGGTGTCCAGGTTAGATGGCCGCTTCCCATTGGTTGTTCATCCCCCCTCCCCCGCTTGGTTGTCCATTCCTCTGCCTGTATGGTTCCTTGTTCAGGCTTGTCTGTAGTCAGACCTCCTGGATTCGGGAGCCCGGGCTAGGACGTCCTTGAATCAATAGTGCCACAATTTGTAAGATGGGATAAAGAATAATTAATGAAGTTTGTTGAAATGAATGAATTCATTTAGAAACTAAAACAGTGCCTAGAATAGGGGGATTGCTCCTATTTAGTATTAAAAAATGCTAAATGGAGTTAGTAACAATGGTTTCTTGTGAGAAAAATCTGCAGCAGGGTAGTAATTTACAATGAAACTATCTGGTATACAGTTGATAGTCCATTTATTCAAAAAGGATTGTTTTGTCTCTGCGCTCAAGAACATTACAGTTTCAACTTGAGAGACATAATATTTTTCCTTCAGATTCATTATTATTGGAGGTAAAGTCCCTCAGACATTTGCCAGTATTATCATATGATATATAAGAGAAGGAAGATAGATTGTTCAATTCTTAAATTCCTGTGCTGATTTCATATTCTTGTTCATTAATGAATACAGACCTCAAACCAACAATACAGACCAACAACAGGAGTCAAGGGAATGGCCCCACAATAGCCACAGAAGAGTTGATGGAGGGACATACTTTCCTATGGCCCCACAATAGCCACAGAAGAGTTGATGGAGGGACATACTTTCCTGCCGGCCAGAAAGCCCATATGCTACTGTGAACCATCTTTCTCCATCTTTTTTTTTTTATTATTCAATTGTGCGTGTGTGCATGTGTGTGTGTGTGTGTGTGTGTGTGTGTGTGTGTGTGTGTGTGTGTGTGTGTGTGTGTAGAACCACCGGCGAATTCGGGAACCACCATGGACAGCCTCCACCTCCTCCTTGTTTACTCCGCCCCGGGATTCACAGGCTCCGCCCTACCCAGACCAGAAACGCAGGCCACCCCCGCTTCCGCCTGGCGTCTATATATGGGGTCTAGGATCCGAACTCAGGATCTTCTTCCTGCAAGGCAGAGGCTTAACCCCTGAGCCACCTTTCCAGCCCCCATCTCTCTCCATCTTATCCACCTGCCCTGGGAATGTTTTCACCTGCTATGGGTTATATCTTCTTTCATCATCAATTAAATAATCGCCTACAGCTGTGTTCACTTGCCTTCAGTGCTGCACCTTCACTAATGTGCCCAGAGGCTCAGCCTTCAATTGTGAAGTTGTCACCTGTACCTAACTGGCACCATTCTGAGATATTTTCTCTTAAAACACCTCGGGGAGTTCCAGATGTGTTTCACCGGACTTGCCGGTTGAATCCAACCGTGGAGCTTAAGGGCTGCTGGAAGCAGAGGGCTAAATTTCTAAGCCCATCTTGCTGTGATCTCTGTGAAAATAGTCCGGATGTTTGTGCCTCAGCATCTTCAGCATCTTTACCTACCTAGAAGTAGGTGAAGACTGAAAGTGTGAATGCTGTGCCGCTTGATGCATAGGAACATTAATAATTTTATCCATTGAAGTTTCAAATAAGCTGGATTTAAAAGATGAAAATGTGCGGCGCAAGAGCAGTTTTTCTTTTTGCATGGATTATAGGGTAGGATGCTCTGGGATTCTAACTACCAGCTTCTCAGGTAGGTGTATGCTTCTTTCTCTTCCACCTCCTTCCTGGGACACTTGCTGCTGCTTCTGATGCTTGCCAGCCAGCCTTGTCATCTTGGCACCTCTGGTGGATTTTCCGTCATGGGCTGGGTGTCAATAACCACCTCCCCCATGGGTTCATGGTGGCCATGGCCATATCATTTTTTGGAGGATGATATTTCAGAGCACTTTCCTCTATATTCTGGCTCTTACAGAGAGAATAATTCAAAATTTTCATTGAAGCCAGTGGATGTCCTGTCCTTAAGATTCAGGTGACTAAGATTTGTCTTCTCCTTGCTTTGGATAGAATACGATGGAGCCTCATTGCACAGCTGTTCTGTCTCCAGAGAAAGCTCTTTACAACGCCTTGTGTTTCTAGAGCAACTCTCACAACTGTTTTGTAAATTTTTCCTGTAGATTTACATGTGCTATGTACCACTACAGCCAAAACTGCTTTAAAAGTTTACTAAAACCATAGCAGGAAACACGATAGCTCACAGATTTTAATTTCTCTTTGTCTCTCTCTGTCTCTCTTACTCTATCAACTGAAGGAAGGACTTTACTGTCAACTTCTCTGTTTCAAATATTTTGAAGAATACTAGGGAAGGATCACCTCTGTAGAAATAATTAAAATTCATTTTTTTAAATACAGTTGAGTCAAATCTGAGTCAGATAATGGTAGAAATCTCAGCTAGAATCAAACCTATTTTCATTGCTGATTGTTCCTTTTAACTATTGGAAAAGGAGGCTAGTGCGTGTCTGCCTGAGAGATTTGGGTAAAAGATTTTTATGTTAACAGCTGGAAGATCCTGCAATAAATAACATTTTGAGGTTTAATTGTGGCTTTGCTAAAAACAAGCAATTCTTAATACATTCAATTTAGCTACAAGAATAATTAGGAATATGGATTTATATTAATAGAAGCTACAGATTGAATGTGGGCTCTGTGATATTTAATTAAATAAGGAACAATCAGTAATCCTCGAGCCTTGCTGAAATGACATACATTTTTCTTTCTCTTTTGTAAATCCATGTCAACCACTTGTTAATAGAAAGATGCTATTTAAAAAGGTATTAGCATAAACATGTTGGATACTTCTTACTGACAAAGTAGCAAAGTAGATGCTTTTATATCATTCAGGTAAACATGTAATCATCAAAGACTTTCTAAGGAATCACTCGATGAAATGTTAAGATTTTCAAATTCACACAGTCTTCAATGCAGAAACTGACTTCCAGAAATCTACCCTAAGAAAAAAAATTGAGGAATGTTCAACAGTATGGGCTTATCCCTTATACATTTGGTAGAATGTCATGAAATCATTTAGAATTAGAATATTAATCAATATAGAAAGTCTTTAAAGCAACATAAGTACTAAAGACCACATAGAGTCACAGTCCCTATTTGTTTCAAAATTCATATATTTACACCTAAAATACATGTAGCTCAGGAAGAACCAGGATTTTAAGTGTTGTCATTGAAATGATAATTGTTAAAATTTAAAAATAACCTAGATGCCTTTGAGCTGGTGAACTTGCAAATAAACCAGGAGACATCTCCATGATGGAGTATCCCTGGGCAATCTGAAAAATCAAGGTCCAGAACTTTGAATGGTGTGTATGTATGTGTGCATGTGTGCATGTGCATGTGTGTGTGTATGTGTGTGTGTGTGTGTGTGTGTGTGTGTGTGTGTGTGTACCAGAGGACACTGTGTGTGCCTATGGAGGCCCAAGAGTGAGTTCAGGAATCATTGTGGATTATTCTACCTCCTTTTTGCAATGTTCTGGAGTTTTCCAAGCTCCATTTTCCAGACTGGGAAATGCAGGCTGCCACTGCTCGCTATGGGTGTTTTTACATGGGATCTGGGTTCCGAGTTCAGCTCAAGTCCTTGTGCTTGGAAGGCCGGGGCTTTAACCCCCGAGCCTTCTCTCTTGCCTAGCCTTGCCTTTTGACCTTTTAATCTATCTCCTCTGCCACTGGGAAGGGGTTGCTCAGTCTCAGGGAGGGTTCTTTCCACCTTAATAATTCCCTCAAGGGAACGCCATATAGATCTCTCCAGAGTCATGTCTCTTAGTTGATTCCAGATCCAAGTTGATGACCAAGATTAAGCATCATGATAGTGATGAGCTTCGAGTATTTGAAAAGCAGACAATAAAGTGGATTTTCTATGATCCAGGATCAGGAGATTTGTCAAAAAGAAAACTATCGTGTGTTCAGCATGAAATGAGATGGATATGAAGTGAACACTGAGCTCAGTGCTTAAGGGAAAAAAACCCACCTTGTTTATTCTGTGAACACCAGTGATTATGCTAATTATGTGATTCTATGAAGTAGAGAATCTCAAAGATATATGAAGCCAGAAGTCTGTGTAAAGCAAATGTACATTCTGAGTAAATGTCTGTCCTCAGTTGTTGAGCTGCTAATATCTACAGATTTTGACTGATGAATCTTTTCTTATTGAATTGAGGAACACTGTTTTTTAAAACAGATTTTTGCTTGCACTTTTTTTTTTTTACCTTAGAGAATGTCAAGTATATGTAATTAACATGGAAAGCATGGGTGTTTCAGTTTATTGGAATTTTCTTAAATTCTCTGAAATGACTCCGAAGCCAGAGTCTTTTATCTGCTATACCAGTATATCAGTTTTCAGGGTGACTGCCTCCAAGGGAAACTTTAAGGAAACAGAAAGCTTTAAGCACAGAATTTGCCAAGCAGAGATGCAATGTATACTCTTAAACAAAGAGCAAGACTGCCTTGGGTCCAGTGAATAACTGATAGCTGTCTCATTGGGAATGGATGCTGATAGCAAAAAGATGTCCTAACTGTTGTGCATGCCAAAGGGAGAAGCGTGTTCACAGTATCTCTTCCTACAAAGAAACGAAGGGAGAAGATTTTGTGGAAATAAGTGGGAAATCAGCAGGGCCATGTTAAGAGAGAAAGTAGGAAGCTAATGCATTAAGGACATAGTGGCTTTTTAGATTTGCTTATCAAATGTTATCCTTCATCTTCAATCCTCTCAGCTTCTTTGTTTTCTTTTTGTAGTTGACATAAGGTTTTGACCTAACACAAAGCAGTGACAGTTATCTACGTTCTGTGAAGAAAGTAGTTGAACCTCATAATCAGTTACACAATGCAATTACTGCAAGAAGAGGAAATAACCTACCTTTCTAATTGATTCTACCCAAGCAACGAGAACTGACAATAGATAGCCTGGTTTGTGGTGTGCACATAGTATAAAAAAGAAATAGAAAATGCAGTATAATATTGAAAATGAATATAGTTTTGATTAGAAGCATGAAAGAAATTTAAATCCATTCAGTGACTCATTTTCTCCAAGATGGGAGGTTTAATTAATTATTGTAGAGATGTTAACCTTAAATGAATTTGACTTGATAGAATTCCAGTGAAAACTTGCCCAAGCAAAATGATTCCAGGGTTCACTAGAACAGGGGTCTGCAAACAGAGGCCCATAAGCTACATCTAGTCTATTGCCTGTTTTATTAGGACACAGACACATCTGCCTCTTTCTTATTGTTTGTGAAAGACACCTTTTTGCTCTATCATGGCAGAGTTCAGTACCTTTGACAGATACCATTAGATACAAGTTCTGGCATATGCACTCTTTACAGAAGAAAAGTGCCAGTCACAGATCTAAGGAGATAAATAGGAAAACAAGACAAGAACATGTCCACAAAGAAACATGAGAGTGTACATATATTTCCACATTTTAAACTGGCCATAGTTAGATACTGGCATTAACTTGACAACTGAAGGCTTTGAACTCTTGACACAGTTATGAAAAATTAGTAGTTGAGTTAAGCCTCAAGCAAACCTACAGGAGATTGTCTGATTGATGGGGAGGCCCAGTTCATGGTGGGTAGATCTAGGTCCTGGACAGGTAAACGAGATAGAGAGAAGTGGGTGAGAAAGTGTGCATCTTCTGATATACTTGGCTAGACATGCTGGTTTGGCAAGCAAAGATTGTCCCTCTCTCAGCAATCCTGTGGCTAATGTATATGATGTGGCCAGCTCCCTCAGCCTGTGATGTTGGCGTGGACTCTCCTACCAAGATGGAGAAAGAACTGTAACCAGACTATCATAAGAGACAATAAAACCCTCTGTTCCCCTAAACCCTTTGGCTATGAATTTATCAGCAGCAATGCAGAGTAAATGTGACAAAAATTAGCTAGAAGATTCAAAAATTCTCATTTTGAGGGTTGGTAAGCTAGGTCGAAAGATAAAGGCACTTGTGCGCAGACCTTGAGTTCAGTTAGCAGAAGCCTACATGATACTTAGGGTCAAGATGAAGTCTGTGAACTTGATTAGTTTAAAAGTCAGCTGGTGCTGCAGTTACTCTTTATGTTGCAAATAAATTCATGGCCCAACAGCTTAAGGGAATAAGGGGGTTTTATTTTTCCGTATGATTGACTCTCAGTTACAGTTCTTAGTCCAAATTTGCACCAGAGCTCATACCAGCACTAGGAGCTGAGGGACCTGGTTACCCCACAAGTTGTTGAGAGAGGAACAAACCTCACACGTCAGACAGCAAGACAGCCGAAGCATGCTAAGTATGCCAGACTACTGACCAGGCGTCCCTCATCTTTCCACCTACATAAGGAATGTCTTTTCACAATGGGCTGGGTTGTTTCACTGCTCAGACGACCTCCTGCAGACTTGTTCAAGGACTTGTCTTAACTGTAAAGTCTTCGCAAATGTGCCTAGAAATTCAGGCTTCTACTGTCAAGTTCACACTTACATATCGAACTGGCACAGCTCGGTACCAAGTCAGGTTGACACTGTCTCCTCTTACGTCTTCATTAGTAATAAGACTGGTGTTTTCTTCTTTAGTTCCTTGGGTTTTGCACACCTCTCTCACAAAGGACAGCAGGAGGTAAAAAGAGAAGGCTCATGAGTGCTGTCACCAACAGCACCAAGATGCCATGTGTCTGCAGGGCAGTTTCTCGGTGTCACAGAAACTGCTTCTTGCTTCAGCACGTGTCATTGTTAGAAGTCATGCAAGGAAAGTAATCAGCAGAATGGACAAAGTATGTGTGCTAGTTAGAGTTGAAGGCTGAGTTTTGGACATACCTGTGAAGAATTAGTATATAAGGCAAATCCTGGACAAACCCATGGGAGATTGTCTAAGGGAAGACAGCAAACAGTGGCTGGGACTATTCCCTATACAGATGATTCAATAAGTTGGCATTCGCTGGCAGACTCTTGACTGGCAAATGAAAAAATTTGTCCCTCTCTTGACAACTCCTGTGGATATGGTGAGGTCAGTTTTCTCAGCTCCTGATATTGATATGAGTTTTCCTGCCAAGCTGAACTATAAACTGTAACCAGACTTGTAAGTGAGAATAAAACCCTTTGTTTCCTTAAGTTGATTGGTCATATATTTATCAGGACCATGACTACAAACTGCAACAGAGGAGAAGAAGGCTTCAGGCAGTATGATCTTAGAGGCAAGTGGTAAAAACAGTCATAATAGAGTTCCTATGTTAGGGCCCAGCCCAAGAAGGGCCCCCAAGTTATGCCACTGAGTCCTGAATCCTCACTAGGGTGGAGGACTCACAGGGAGGTTCAGTGCCCACATAAATGGATGCTCTGGGGGATGGGAGGGAGGAAGTGGTAGATACCAGGAGAGGGGGAGGGAGGAAGAAGAGTGAGAAGGAGGGAGGAAAGCAGAAGAGTGCAAGAGGGAAAGGAGAGCTTACCTATTGAGCTTGTATGATTAGGTAAAAATAAAATGTGTAATAAAATGTTTATCACAATATTCATGACAGCAAAAATCAGAAAAATAACTTTAAATGCATGGTATATTAAGGGAACTATGATATAATAAATATGCATTATCCAAGGTAACTAAAATCATATTGTGGAAGAAATTTTGGGATGTGGAAAATTATTCATTATAAATTCTTAAATTTGAAAATAAGCTATACAGTTGTGTATGTAATACACTGGTTTTGCAGTATATTTATACATCTTATAAACTCAGATAAAACACTGGCAGAATACACTAATTTGATAATGTTAGTTGCTTTTTTTTTCCATTCGCTTACATTATTTTATTTGGAAATGTTTATAACAGTACAGAAACTAAACTTCAGCAGACAGTGGATGTTATCAGTTTAGATGTCATCAGTTTAGATATCAGTTTATTATAAAAGGGAAGTGCGGAAATTATTTACATGATGAAATATTTCAGAACTTCAGTGGAATGGGCAGCTTCAGTGATGCCATCTTAATTGTGACTTCAGTCTACATACTTTCCAAGAATGTCAGCATCTCTAAATAGGAAATAATCCTTGTCATCTAGAATTACTTTGGTGCCTCCATATTCTGGGAGAAGAACTTTATCTCCAACTTTCACACTAACTGGTTGAATCTCTCCACCCTTTCCTTTAGAGCCTGATCCCACAGCTACTACAGTGGCCTGCAATACTTTTCCTTTTGTTCATTTGTTCTTTGACAATATCATTCATGTATACAGTACATTTTTATCATATCTTCCTCCCCATCCCACTTCCTCTGGATATTTCTCCCACTTCCTCTGGACATTTCCCCAAACACGTCCCTTTCCACTTACATGGCATTTAAGAAATCACAGAACTGTAATATAAATATATTAGCAGTAGGAGAAAATATATATAGGATGTCGACAGTTGTTGACTGAGCTTACAGCTCCACATAATTAAGAGTCCCTGAAAAAGCTAAAGCTTGCTTGTGAGGCGAGTAAACCCATGTATGAGTTCATGGAACCCCACCCATGAAAACCTGCCCATTGTGTGGATACAAGTTGATTGTAACTCATTTTCACCATTAAAACATTGTCAACCTTTGAACTCTTGATAGATACATAGGTGTCAGTTTAGCAATTGCAGGCTGAGTTCTGGGCACATTTGCGAAGAGTTAGTAGTTAAGACAAATCCTTGAGGAGATCATCAACCAAAGATGTCTTTGAAGTGGCCAACCTTCCCCGGCAGACAGGCAGCTAAGCTTTTAGTTTTTGAGGCTTCCTGGTATGAATTCGTCCCTTCTTTCTCCATAGGAAAATTACTTTATTAAGTCACTTAAAGTATTAGGAACACCTCTTCTTCCCCTCGCCCCCCCCCCAAATAAGGCCAATAGTACTCAGAAAACTTCAAGACCTATCCTATCAGGGTTAAACTTTGGGAGTTCTCATCAACTCCCAATTGACACCTAGCTAAGTGGTATCTACCTAACTACCAGCTGCCCCATGCTGGGGGTTAGATAATGTCTGCTTTTCCTGGGAACCAGTGAGCTCCCCAACACTGTTAAGACTCTAGTGGATGCAGTGGGCAGCTATGAGGATGCAGAGGTCTCAGCTGGTCCAGTGTCCTGCGGCCCTTGGGGCCTCCAGGCCAGCTCCCACCACTCCCCTCCTCCTCCAGCAGCCACACGTGGAGCTGCCTCAGTGCTTTGACTTGAGAGCCCCAGGTACAGGGTGCTACTGCCCTTAGTTGAGGACCAGTGAGTCAGTGTTAACTGAAACTTTCTCTCTGGATGAGGTCCCCTTTTCTCTTGGCTATGTGCAGGACCACCAAATGGCACTTCTATCACTGGGGCAACTAAACAGAGATATGGTTCCACAGCTGGGCTTTAGGGGGCTGACAGGCACTGTTATGGTTACATTTTAATGTTAACTGGAAGTTTGCACAGTGTTTTGGGCACAGGTATGGAGAGTCAATGGTTGGAACAGGTCCCTGAACAAGTCTACAGGTACTTGATTAATTGATGTGGAAAACCCAGCCTATAGTGGTGGACTGGGTAATCGGAAGTACAAGGAGGAGGGACTTGCTCTTTCTTTATCCTGCGTCGACTTGCTGTTGAGTTCACTCTACGAGCGCAGTTCACTTCTTGTGCATCGTCGCCTTCTGTGTTGCTGCTGCCACTGCTGCCTCCATCCTTGGCTGATGCAGAGCTCCATCCTCTCCACCTTGCTGCTGTTCCCGCTGCCTTTGGAGCCTGGTCTCTAGGCCTTGCTGTTGTTTGCTGTCCACTGCTAATGTTGGAGCCCAGCGTCCTCAACCCTCTAGCGAAGTAGAGGCTTGAGCCCATCTTGGGATCTTTCGATTTTGTGAGACATTCCAGTCAAGATCGAAGCAGCTCTATGAATGACCTATTTTTATTGTGAGTTAATTAAATAAACTTAGTTATACATTACATTCTAAAGATTCCGTTCTTCAAAGAATCTGACTAATACAGGCACCGTGGCGTGTCACACTGAGTCTTTCGAATGTCCACAGGTCAGGGCACTGATCATGGAACACGGCCTCTGTGCTCTCTGACACTTCCTGATGCACATACAACACAACAGCCATGTGTGCAACAGCTCTAGGGATGCTATTGAATTAGAAAAGATGCTATTCTTTCTGTTTTTGTTAAATTTTCTATGTTATGTACTGATAAGGTAATAATATTGCTAAAATGTAATTGAACACTAGCTGCACAATTTTTTTAAACTTTTAAACATTATTTATTTAATTGTGCATGTATGGTGTGTGCGTGTGTGTGCATGTATGTGTGTGTGTAGAACCACGGACGAATTTGGGAACCACCATGGATGCCTCCACCTCCTCCTTGTTTACTCTGCCCCGGGATTCACAGGCTCTGCCCTACCAGGACCAGAAATGCAGGCCTCCCCCACTTCCACCCGGTGTCTATACATGGGGTCTAGGATCCGAACTCAGGACCTTCTGCCTGCAAGGCAGAAGCTTAACCCCTGAGCCACCTCTCCAACCCCACTAGCTGCACAATTCATGATTGGTTGTTTTAAAAAATATTTTGCTTATTTATTTAAGAGAGAAGAAAGAGAGAAAGAGAGGGAGAGAGAGAGAGACATGGAAACAGAGACAGAGAGAGTACACACATGCATGCCATGATATGTGGGTAGAGGTCAAAGGATCTCCTTCTTCCTACCATGTGAGTTTCCAGGGTGGAATTCAGGTCACTGAGTTTGTCAGCATATTCTTTATCCACTGAATTACTGTGCTAGTCTATGACTGTTTCTTAAAAAGTGTTATGTGGAATACTGGTTAGCTAATAATTATGTTCATGCTTAACAGTTTAGAAGAAACAAAATTCTAATTTAAGTGAAGGTATGTTCTATGAATGAGTTGGCTAGTGTCTTGAATTCATTATCTGTATGGATTAGAGCACAAACTTTCCAGAACTGTGGAGACTGAGGGATCATTCATAGATCAAGGAATCTGAGAAAAAATGTTCCATAAAGTCAGATGGAAGTCTTTTGTTCAGTCACATATAAAGAAGTACTTCTAAAGAGTTCTGTATATTCACATACTGACTCTCTTCTTTACTTTGCTATATTGCATAAGGAAGGCCTTAAAATATGAATTAAGAAAGAACATTTTGGGGCAGGGGAGGTGACTTAGCCATTACAGTGCTTGCCACACAAGCAAAAGATTGGGGCTTGAATCTCCACATGTCACATAAAATGCTAATCAGGCCTGGCAATCCTCTGTAATCCTGGCTCCAGAAGACAGAGCCCATGAATCCCCAGAGCAAATTGGCTAGCAAGGATATCCCTATCAGTGACCCATTGGTCTTATTGGAGACTCAGCCTCAAACACTAAGGTAGAAGAGAGATTGAAGATTCCCAAATCTTCCAAATATCATACTTGGACCCTTCCATATATGAGTGCTTGTATTTATGCACACTCACATGCATGTTGAAGAAGTTGGGACACTGTCATTTCTTTAAAAGAAGTAATTTGAAGTTAGCTTCCCTAGAATCAAACAAACCAAAAATCTTTCATTAAAATTTTTTAATGCTAGAATTTTAAGTGTAAAAGAGTACACATACTGTATATAGACTTGTGCTTTTTCTTACTACCATGTTCTCTGAATCAAACTGAACCTTTTATTATGATTCAGTTTTTTTAATTTTTAAAAAATTATCCCAAAGCTCAGGGAAATTTGTGGAAGAGAGGGTGGTAAGATTGTACGAGCCTAAAGATGGGGAGGAACAATGATATGCAAGATACTCCACACATGTTAGGGCCAAAGTAATCATAATAAGACTTTGCATGACCTGTGCAATGACCAACATGTCATTGACCCCCAAAGTCAAGCATGGGATCACAGGCTCTAAGATCCTTAGAGGCAAGGGATTAATAGCTACAATAGTATTCCTCTACTAAAGGGGAACACAAAAAAGAGCTCTAGGCAAAGCTACTGAGTCCTTACATCTTATCAGAGAGGAGGATCCAGAGGGAAGTTTGACATGCACACTAAAGGATGCTCCAGAAATGGGGGGGGGGCACTGGGAGAAAGGGAGGGAGGGAAGAAGGAAGGGGAAAAGGGGGGAGGGAGCAAGGGGATTCAGGGAGGGGTGGAGGGAGGGAGGGGAATGGGTACCTATCAAATTTGTATGAGTGGAAAAAATAAATTTAAAAAAATTATTCTCTCTCTCTTCTCTCTCTCTCTCTCGTGTGTGTGTGGTGTGTGTGTGTGTGTGTGTGTGTGTGTGTGTGTGTATCAGAGGGAACTGTGTGTCACTGTAAAGGATCAAGGGTAATTTTGGGAATCATCCTGGATTGCTTCTACCTGGGATAGACTTTGCTTGACTCTGGGATTCCCCAGGTTCTGCTCAACCAGAGCCAGAAGCGTAGGCACTGCCATTTCTGCCTGGTGTTATTTTACATGGGACCTGGGATCTGAACTCAGAAACTTCTGTTTGTGAAGCAGTCTTAACCCCCGAGCCATCTCTCCAGCCCTATGATTTAGTTTTAAATTTAGCATTTGCAGAGCATGGCAGAGTGTATATGACGCATTGTAACTGAAAAATGACATTGTGGCAGTTTTGATCACTGTGACTTTTAATATATGTTAGTTTGGGCTCTGAAGCATTAAAGAAGGCCTATGATGTACTTAACTGAAAATGAATAGATCTGGTTTGTAAGACACCAAAGCTGCTATGCTATTTTCTGAGTTCTTTCTAAGCTTCTCTTGTCGCACCAATTTTTTTTTCCTCATTACAAATAATGAGATCACTCATCTTCTCCTAATTAGGGATTTAAACTGCTGTTTCTCAAGGAGATAATCACAAAACACTTTGAGCTGGAAAAAAAATCTATGTGCAAAAAATCAAAGCATTTTACCAAACACCATTTATGAAGACCATTGCACAGTAGTACTTTTATAAGTGCCATTGCATATCATTAAAATAGAAGCCCTAAGTAATGCTTTCTGGCGTGTAATGACTAATAATTACCCAGGGGCTTCTGTGGCACATCTCCTTGTTGTGTAGCTGTTTTCTCTGGATTGAAATGCTCCCTTCTTGAAGAGAGGAGAGAGGTTCACAAGTCTCTGGAGGCTCCTGAAACTTACAAGGCTCCTGAGACCCTTCCTGCAAGCAATGGAAACAGTAAGTAATGGCAGGGAGGAGGGGGGCTTTTCTTCCACGGTATAACTGCTCACGTGCTACCATGCTCCTGTAAGTAGCTTTTCACTCATGCTCCTGTACATAATTAAATTCATTAGCTCTCAAGGAAGACTTGGGCGGAATTATTTCCATGATCTTCTGTTGCATTCCAGGGAGTTCTCTTTTGGGACATGAAAACTATCACAGCTCACTGACAGAACAACTAAAGTTTGTGTTCTTTCCCTGAGTATACCAGAAGTCATATCATGACAGGCAAATAGGGGATGCTCTTCATGCTACATGTTGTGGTTAAGATAGGAGCTTTCCACCTCACCCCACGTATCAAAGGTGATTGAATGGTGAAGACTATGACTGAACCCATGGACTGATCTATTGATTATTTCCTAATCTGACAGACGTTACTTGAAGATGGCAGAGGGGGACTTTTCGTTGGAAGTAAGGGACTGGGAACATGTCTTTGAAGAGCACATCTAAACTTTATTCCTTGCTATGTTCTGTTATTCTCCTTCTCTCTCATGCTTTCTACTTTACAATTTATGGGCTCGGTAGCAATTGGACCAAATGACCATGTACTGGAAAATTTGAAACCATGAACCCAACTAAAGCTTTTCCTCCCTTAAATTGTTTTTCCTGTTATTTTGCCCCAGAGATGAAAAGTGACTAAAACACCACATTCCATTAATGACACATATATAATCCAGAGAGGAAGAAAGATGGTAGACTAGAGATACCCAGCATATCTTGCCCTTCTACCAAATGGAGGCAGCAGAACAGTCAGGTGTGTGGCTGCAGGGAGAGATGGGATGGCTAGAAAAGATGGCAGGGGACAATGGTGAACTAGACAGAAGCCAGGTGGAGTCTGGAAGGGCTTGGACTCAAGACTAGTAAAAAGAGATGAAGAACTGTGACATCAGGCACTTGACAACATGGAAGGCAGACCAGAATCTCCTACAACAATGCCGTCAGGCAGAAAGAAGGAAACCCCCAGTGAGTATCACATACAGAGCTGCACAGTCTAAGAAAACATGGATGGACTGAGAACTCTGTGAGCTATGCAGCAAGTTCATCCTGGAAATGGCCCTCTGCCATTTACTCACTGGTGCACCAGTGGACACCATCTTAAGAAGGGTTTTGCCACCTTAATGGCTAGGATATGTGGAACAGAGGCCTTTTTTAATTCTTTCTTAATTCATATTTTTGCCTTTTCTCTCTCTCTCTCTCTCTCTCTCTCTCTGTGTGTGTGGTGTGTGTGTGTGTAAAAGAGGGTATTGTATGTGCCTGCCGAGGCCCAAGGATCATCCTGGATTGTGCTACCTCCTTATTGTTTTTGCTCTAGAGAGTCCCAGGCTCTTCTTCCCAAAGCCAGAAGTTCAGATCACAGCCATTTCTGCTTTAGTCTTTTTTTAATTTTTTTTATTATTTTTCAACTGTGGCGCATGTCGGGTGTTGCGCGCACACTCGGGTGTGTCTGTGGTGGGTGTGTGGTGGTGTGGGGGTGGGGGGTGGTCGGTGTGTGTGTAGAACCACGGACGAATTCGCGAACCACCATGGACGCCTCCACCCTCCTTCTGCCCCGGATTCACAGGCTCCGCCCTACCAGACCAGAAAACGCAGGCCGCCACCGCTTCCACCCTGGCTCTAGAAGTGGGATCTGGGATCCGAACTCAGGACCTTCCGCCTGCCAAGGCGGAGGACTAACCCATGAGCCACCTCGCACCTCTGCCTTAGTCTTTTTACATGAGATCTGAAGATTGAAACTCAGGTTCTTTTGCTTGCCAGGCAAAGGCTTTGACCCCTGAGCCGCCGCCTCTGCAGCCCAGCCCCTGAGTATTTATATCCTTAAGTCACTCTGCCCTTTCTACTCCAGTGATTGTGTGGGTGTTTTAACCGAAGTGGATGTTTGGGCTCAGAAAAGAGGTGTGACTTGAACACTGATCCATGGACACAGGTCCATATATTGAGAAGTGGAGACTATGCAAAAGAGGAAAGTCAGGTGTGCTGTCACGTGGGAACAGCGATCTTACCTCTGGGAAGAGGAACCAGAGCAGACCTGTGTGAAAAAATTATGAATGATAACCTATGCCCCTAAAAAGATGGGAAAGAAAGTAGCTAAGGTATTATATTAATTAGGTGACTGAAAACCAACTTCTACTAATAAGAATAAAACTGAGAAAGGCACAGGGGACAGAGGTCTCAAAGTACCCTGCCTCTCATCACTCGTTACTTTGGTAGAGTGGCCTTTGCCTTTCTCAAAGCATCAGGAACATGTGCGGGACGAGGTGCTGCTGCTCACAGATCCCCCACATCCACCCACACACTGACAGTGTATCTCCAGTGACAGGGAATGTTCAACTAGACAGTCCCGGGTTCACTGGCAGGAGCATACAGACCACCAACATGAATCTACAATTTCACTGTCTTAGCTCACATACACTGGTTGTCAAGGTGGGGCTCAGTCTCCACAAGGACTTTTCTGCTTGACCTGTCAGGACCGAAGAAAGAAAACGAAAACCTCCTACCCCAACTCACCACATCTAGTATACAGTCCAACATGAGCAGAAGTTGGAGAAGAAGGCGAAGCATCCTTGCTGTTTGTCAGCAAGACTGACTAGTGACAGTTCTCTGATCATTTTGTGCTTGTTATATTTTCATATTCCTGGTTGATATTTTTATTGCTTCATCTCCTATGCTTTTTTCTCTTTATCTTTCTTTGTTCTTTTTGCCATTTCTTACCACTCCTCTTTTTAAATTACTGTATTACTAGTATTTTTATTCTTATTAGTAGAAGTTGGCTTTCAGTCACCTAATTAATGTAATACCTTAGCTACTTTCTTTCCCATCTTTTTAGGGGCATAGGTTATCATTCATAATTTTTTCACTTTGTTTAAATATCTGTTTAGTTTTGTGTGGTTGCTCTTACTACTGTCTTCTTTCTTTTGTCTGAGCTCTAGTGGGGACTGAATACTCAAGAGAAGGCTGTGTTCTAAGAACACAACCATATAAAACTGAAAGAAGCACCCCTCCCAAGAGATGTGCACCGTGAAATTTAGAAACACAGGAAATAAGAAAAAGCAAGGCCACATAACCTTTCTTCGATAACCAAATCCAAGGACATCAGATTGACTGAAATAGCATGTAAGGGATTGTGGGACATAATTAAAAAATGATCAATGACTTCGAAGGAAAAGCAGATTGACATACTAATGGAGTAAATAATCAATTCCAGACTGAGATAAGCAATCCCCAATGAGAGATTCTGGGGGAAGGGAGGAAAGTCATTGAAAGGAACAGTTCAATAAAATAAAGTTTAAAGACTCAAACATCTTTAACCACTGGGAAAATGCAAATCAAAAGTACACTGAGTGCTGGCAAGATCATTCAGTAATCAAAGGAGCTTGCTGCCAAGTCTGTGGACCTGAGTTTGATCCTCAAAGTCTACATGGTGAAAGGAAAGAACCAACCACTGCAAGATGGATGGCCTCTGACCTCCACACAAGTGTTATGGCACATGTGACAGGCACACACACACACACACACACACAAAACATCTTGTTTTAATTAAGATTCCCTATCACCTTACTTAGAATGATTGCCATTGAGAAAACAGCAAAGAGAAAACGCTATGAAAATTTAAGGAAATGGGAATCCTCATATCATGCTAGTAGGCCTAAAAATTTCTCCAGCCAAATGGAAATGTGTTAGAGATTCCTCAGATGACTAAAGATAGAACTCACATTCAGGACAGCACTACCTCTTCTGAGACAATACCCTCAGGATTCTGTCAGCACACTGAAGGAGAAATCCACACGGTCATATTTATCATAGTATTCAAAATAGCCAAGTTGAAGAATTGACCCAGGCATCTAATAAAATGTAGTATATGTACATAATGAAGTTTTTAGGTAGCAGTTGAAAAAATACAATTCAGTTGTTTCCAGAAACATCAATGAAATCAGATATTATCAAGATGTAGAAGTATACATAGAATGCTTTCTCTTCTCTACGGAGTTTAGAAAGAGAGAAAGAGGAAAAAAAACGTATGAAAGCAAATGGGGACTGTTAGAGATTTGGAGGTGAAAACGGATAGTGATTAAGGATCAAATACGATATGTTAAAATATGACAATGAAGAATAATGGTTTATGCCTCTAATACTGCCACTCAGGTGCTAACAACAGGAAGATCTTAGGTTCTAGACTGGCCTGAGTTACATAGCAAGATCCTGCCTATGAAACAAAACAAAACAAAACAAAACAAAATAAAACACAACACGAACTGTAGCAGCAATAACAAAACAGGAGTGAGAGAAGTCATCACCATGAAGCTCATTACTCTATGCATATATTACACATGAATAAACATCCATGTGTGTGAATTTTTCTTAACCCTGGAAGATAGGGACATAAGAGCAGAGGAAGGTGACTAATCTTGGGTGAGTATATCCAAAGAGTAGATTTAAAAGGACATGCGAAGATGTCTCTGTACTGTAGGAAATGCTCAAACATGAAATTGAAGACATGTTTCTAGACTGCTGCTCCAAGGAAGCACTTTATTTACTGCTGAAAGGTGAAACAAGAAAGAACAAGGCCATACAGTAGCCTTTTCATAATTCTAATTTTAAAATCTGATAAGCAACTTCAGGGATGTTCTCTCACTATTTGGTTTTGCTTTTACTATTATCATCATTGTTAATTGTTTTGGAGGACTGGGGCTGGAGTCCAGCGCCTTGTATATCCCAGTCAAGAAAGCTTACAGCAATGAAAAGTATCACTAATCCTCTTCAAACCTTTTATTTTGAGGCAGGTCTCACTAGGTTGTTCTGGCTGGCCTTGAACTTGCAAACCTCCTGCCCCAGCATCTTGAGTAGCTGGGATTACAGGCCTACACCCCTAGGATCCAATTGTTTTATTGGTAATAAAATATTCATATGAGGCAATAAAAGCTAATGGTGGGTATTCTTTTTCCTTAAAGATTTACTTTCATAAAAATGGGGGAAAACAACTTTTTGAAGGCTTAATTTTCATAATCTCCTTCTTATATAATAAAGGCAAGGTTTATGTTTTTACATTTATTTATCTATCTACTGAGAGAAAGAGAGAGAGAGAAAGAGAGAGAGAGTATGACAGAGGGGAGAGAGGTCATATGTATAGATATCAGAGGACAACTTTCAGAAGCTTGTTCATCCCTCCTGCTATGTGGGTTCTAGGAATCAACCAAGGTACCAGTCAAGCTCAGCACAAGTGTCTTTGCCCACTGTAGCAATTGGATACTAGTGTCAAGATGGCAACTGAAGGCTGAAGCTTGGGATATATATATGTGAAGAGTTTCGTAAAGGCAAACCCTAAGCAAAGCTGTGGGAAGTTTATTTAACTGATGCGAGAAGACTCAACCTATGCTGTTCCCTGGACAGGTGGATTCGATGGAGAGAGCCTGCTCAGTATCACGACATTCTTTGTCATACTTGCCTCTCCCTCAGTCATTCTTATGAATATGGTATGGCCAGTTCCCTCGGCTTCTGATGCTGGTGTGTATCATTTGGCAAGCTGAACATGAAATATAATCAGAAACTTAAGCAAGAATAAGCCCTCTTCTTCCCCTAAGTAGTTTGGTTGTGTATTTACCTGCAACATGAGGAGAAACTGGGATACCTCTTGAGCCATCGCCAGCCCAAAAATAGCTGTGCTACATGGACTTTCCTATAGCTTATTGTGACTTTACTACCATATGTAATTCCATTGTATAACAGACTGCAATCTGCAGATGGAGAAGGTCAGTGTGTTTACTACTTCTCACTGCTATAAAAAGATGCAAGAAAACAACTTCAAAGAGGAAAGGTTTGTTTTGACCTAAGAGTTTATAAATGTTAGTCCCTGGTCACCTTGACCCACTATGTGAGTCTGAGATGAAAGAAAATGCCATGAAAACAGGTTCCTGTGATAGAGGACACTGCTCATTGAGAGCAGCTGGCAAGCATTGAGAGAGAGGGAAGAAAGCAAACCGAGATATGCTAGTTCAGGCCACAAACCCAGGACCTACTTCTTCCACCTAGCTGACAACCCCTTTTCCCTTTCACCTCCCCATGAGGCCATCAAGCTTTGAACCCACCAGAGGATGAATCCACAGTCAAGGTGAGAACTCTCAGGATCCCTTCACATCCCCATGCCTGGCAAGCAAGCTTCTAACCCACAAGCTTTGGGGAACGATTCAGGTTTAAACCACATTACAGATAAACAAATTGCTTTCAGCACTTCAACACACACAAAAAAACCTAGGGACTGATAGACAGTAACCATCCAGCAAATGGGACACTGACACCTCCTCACTGCTGTGTCTTACTCCTATTCTTCTATTTACCTTTGAGTCTCCTCTTATATTAAGATCTTCATTTAAGCAGTCTTTTATCTTTGGTTAGGAGTTGGTATCTTCAATACCAATCAAGATGTAGCCAAGGGTAGTGCAGGAACACCAAAACTGAAAACAACAACAAACCATACATAATTCAGAACACCAAAGACCCTACATTATTCACCTGAAACCACACCGGCCAAATCTCTCCCCATCCTAAAGCTCAGGGAACTTTGAGGAAGAATAGGCAGCAAGATTGTTAAGAGTCTAAAGATGGGGAGGACCAACGATGTGCATGATACTTCATATAAGTTAGTGCTGCAGCATCGAGGATTGGGCTTTGCTTGACCTGCACAATGGTTGACATGTCAAGGACTCCCTCCCCCCCGCAAACTTTAGCATGGATCACACGGGAGAAGGCTCCAGGTAGTAGGATCCTTAGAAGCAAGAGATTGAATAGTCATAATAGAGTTTCCATACTAACAGGGAGCCCAAGAAGGGGCTCAGGGCTATGCCACTGAGTCCTGAACCCTCACTAAGGTGGAGGACTCAGAGGGTGGCTCATTCACATAAAGAGGAGCTCCTGGGATGAGAGGGAGGAAGGGGGAAGCACTGGGAGAGAGGGAGGGAGGGGAGTGAAAAGAAGGGGGGAAGAGTGCAATGGGGGACAATGGGGGAGGGGAGGTGGGAGGGATTGTATGATTAGGACAAAAGTAAAATGTGGGAGAAACCCCCCCCCTAACTTTGCTGTCTTACCCTAGCAGTTCCCACATGATCTCTCCCTAAGACCTTGAAGGCTCCTCCTGTGCTCTCATTTGTCACTCCAGTCACATTGGTCCTCTTTCTCTTCAAGATTGAACTCTCTTGTTACTTTTGAACTACCGTTGCTTGCTTCTTATGTTTTTTTGGAGGTCTGCAAAGGCTAGCCTTTCAACCTTCATTTTTCAGTTCCTTTGACCACGCTATCTGAAAGAAGGAGCTCCACCCCAGCCACTATGCAAACATTGATTCATTGTGCCATTGCTAATTGTGCCACTGCTAATTTTATTTGTTTATTCTCCCATTTGTATATTCTTCCATATATTCTTCCATCCAATCTCTCTGTCAGCCCTATCTTACGTAGCTTTCTGAAACCAGACAAGAATATGTTTATTAAGGGTTGTATAGCTGTAGACTATTGTTTTGTTGTGGCAGGGTTTCATGAAGTACAGGCTGACTTTGAACTAGTTATGTAACCTAAGGTTGAATCTTGAACATCTGATCCTTCTGACTCTGTAGATTTCTAATATATTATCTGTATCACCATATTAGATTATAAATTCCAAGACTTACGGAATGTGTGTCTTTCTGTTCTCTGTTGCATCCTTATCTATAAAAATGGAAAAGGAGGCTGGAGAGATGTTTCAGCAGTTAAAGTGTTTGCCATGTAAGAGATGAAGCTAGAGTTCAGACTCTAAGGGCCTACATGCTGGTCCAGGAGTGATAACCCACATGGAATTCCAGTCCCAGAAGGCAAAGCCTAGGAATTGCAGAGCAAGCTGGCTATCCGGATTATTCCTGTTGGTGAGCTCTAGGTTTAATTAGGACCTAGACTCAAAACAAGAAGACAAAAGAACTCCTAATATGACCATCAACCCTTCACCTAACACGTGTGTTCATTTACATGCACAGTACCTGCTCACATATGTGCATCAACCTACATGCTACATGCATACACATATGCATGCAACCCATGTACACACACACACACAAAAGAAAAAGTACAGTTGTTTTGCATGCCATTCATTGAAAAGAAGGGAGGAAATTGCATTGCGATGTAAGTTAGTTGGGCTTGTCACCGGCATGAATTTAGGAATATCCTAGGTTTGTAATGCAATACTTGTCTGTAGCCTCTTCTAGAATAAGCTCTGTGAGCACAGGGCCTTTTTCACTTTTTCGCTTTTGTATTTTCAGTATTAAAGCAGTGTGTGATGTTTCACAATGCATTCTGTACATATTAGTCAGTTCACGATCAATAACCTTTATTTAGGAAACCTCACGAAATATGATTAAGAGATGAGAACGTTTGGAAGAAACAGTAATAGAAAAAAATCATTTGAAGATTTGAAACTATTGAACAAAAGCACATGATTTTGAATCAAGTCTAGGTGATTCTCCAATTGGACCGTGTTTTATGATACTGCAAAACCTTTAGAAAGAATGGCCAGATCACTCTATGTGCAAACTGCATGGACAAAGAAAAGAATATACGGAGCACCTGTCATGGTGGCTCTCTCTATCCTCTCTGACGTTAAGCCATTTCTTCTGTTCTGAGGCTCTCCACCCTTAAGGCTAAACTATGGTTCCCTTGGGCACCAGGCCCTCAGCTCTAAATAAACTCCTCTTTCTTAAGTCTTTCCCTCATGCTAGCTTCTCTTTATTTATGGACTCCACATGGTTCCCATACATAGTCAGTCTCAACATTCCTTTCTCCTGCTGACCTAACAAAAAGAACTTGGAAAGGAGGCAGGACACAATTAAAGATTGAATAGGACATGGGGATCCAATCAGGAAATTGGGGGGTTGCTAAAGGAAGGAATAAAATAATCAACAGGAAAAAGACAGGGTGAAAAGGAAACGACAAGACCTGTTGGCAAGTAATTAGTGGGTAGCAGGCACTGTGGCTGGGATACATCGCCCAGTGCAGCCAGAATCTCACTCCTAGGCAGCTGACCCGAAGAAGAAGAAAGGTGTGGCCCTTAAATGGCTGACATTTGTTATGTCTCTGGTCGTTAAAGACAATGTTCCATGGTGAGGCCATTCAGCAGCGCTGCAATTCTGAGACTGAGGACTTGCGCCCGCTGTCTGAAGATGCTTCCTGCCACTCTGCCTTGCTTCTGGCTGACTTTGAGGAACTGATGTGGCGTGTACCAGGGATGCTGCTGCATATTACAGTGAATCGTTGCAATGCTGCTCCGTGCATTCTTGGCCTGGACCCCAATTCACCAAGCCTTAGAGCATTACTGTGGGCTCCTGAACACTTTCTAGAAATAGCCCTGGACTGTTTTTCAGGAACTCCCAGATCCTTATCTATGACTAAGGAAGCAACATAGATCAGAGATGGCCTCTAAGGCAGGAGGGGATCGAAGGCCAAAAACTGATTTCACTCTTCCTGGTAGGAACTGTTTATTAGGTTTTTTTTGGGGGGGTTATTCCCATTTTCCCTTTGCGATTAGTTGGTTTCAGATAAGACTGAAAGACAAGAGTTGGTTCTTGGGCCACATTTCATTTTCCAAGGCTGACCTATATATGTCCAGACAGTAAGCTCCAAATGCTCACTGGTGGAAAAGCAATCCTCTGTTCCTTTGTCTTCAGGGAAGAAGAACCAGGAATGAGTTGTCACCATTTACCATCTTAAGAGTTTGTCTTCTTTTGCTTTTATTTTTTCATTCATGAGTATGTGTGTATTTGCGTGTATACAAGAGGGCGCTTGAGTGTGTGTGCCTATGGAGGCCCAAGGGTGGCCTTGGTAATCATCCTGGATCCTTCTACCTCCTCATTGCTTTGCTCTGAGTACTCTTAGGCTCCTCCTTCCAGAACTGAACTTGTAGGCCACTGCTATTTCTGCCTGACGTTTTCATTTGGGGTCTGGGATCCAAACCTAGGTCCTTCTGCTTGCAAAGCAAATAATTTAACCTTCGAGCAATTTACCAGTGCCTCAAGAGTCTGTCATAGAGACTGTCTGCCTTGAGCTCCTTCCCTATGCTGTCATTTGTCTGGGAGTTCTATCTGGCTCCTGTATCACCTCAGTTCCTGCTACTGTTTGATGTTCCATGTTTTGCATCTTAGTCAGGCTGTAGACATTGACTTCTTTGGGTGTCCTCCTCAACTGTCCATTCAAATATTTTCTCTAATTACAGTTCCAATGACTCCCATAATGGATCTATCCTGTGACAGCCCTGGTTATATTGGTTGTAGGTCCAGACTGCACAGAACCATCAGGTAGCGAATATGAACCCAGTCAGGAAACTCTCTTTGCACTTCAAAAGCCAAGCACTGAAGGTGGCCAGCTGTTGCGTTATGTTGGTGGTACTGAAATGTATTTAAAGTAAGACTGAACCATATGTTTCTGTCATGTTTCTAGGTGGAAAGCAGGAGACAAGTTGGTTTTTCTGTGGAAAGTGAAGATCCATTATCATGAAAAGAAAGCAAAGACACTTGTTATAAAAGATGATAGCTAAACGTATATTCATTTACTTAAACACACTAGAAATTTAATAGATTACAACTCAAGGCATTTGCATTGCAGCCTGGTGTGGCGACATCTTAGGTTTAGGTTCCTTTGGCATCACTTCAACTGTCAGGTTAACTTTCTCACAGCAAACATGAGCTTAGTCACCCCTGATAGAACTTCTAGTTCTTTCTTTTCCTAGTACTCTGATGTGATATCTATTGTGATCACCTCCTTATGGATAGCTACATCCAAAGTGCCTGAATCACCCCCTTGATCCCCACACTCTAAGTGAACACCACAGATTTGCTGCAGCAGGATCTCATGGTGTTAAGCTCATCGCCAGAATCTTCTATATGAAACTTGCTTCAGTAACACCCCAGAAAAAGCTTAGTCTCCTAAATGTCCCTGTCATGTTCCCTGCTCACTGGCTGACCAAGGACTCTCCTCTTCCCATCAGCCCAACAAGGCTTCTCTCTGTCTTTCAAATGTGTGGTTGACTTCTTAGGTCAGCGGCAGAAAGTAATGACAAGCAGCTCTGAGCATGTGCAGACACCATGAGGAAGTCCATGAATAAAGAGAAACTGAACTAGAAGTGTATTTACAGCTGAGGGCCTGGTGGCCAAGGGAGCCATAATTCAGCTTTGAGATCGAAAAACATTAGAACAGAAAAGATGGCATAAGGTTACCTCAATGGAAGTGGTGTGCCCATGCCAGCCACAGATAAACATCATAGTCGCTTAGGAGTCCTATTTATTGCTGGCAATAGAGAGTAGGCTCATGCCAAAAAGGATTTTCAACCCCTAAGAAGAAAGTAAGGGTTGCTTATAAGGATTAAAACCACAACTACACCATAACAGATACAAATAATTTTGGCAGAAATTTGAAAGAGGCATGAAAAATTAATTTTGCAGTATTATAAGCATGATCACAGTATTGAAAGTGCATTGCAAGAATGATCACAGTATTGTAAGCATGATACACTTTCTTGCGCTACGAGTGACCAGGTTAGATCATTCTGACTAATAGATGTGGTTAGCAGGAGAAATCAACTCTGGAAAGAGTGAGGATCAGCATAAACTAGTTGAAACAAAACAGAGTTACTTTTGTCATTTCTACAGCATGGAAGGAGGATGGAGAAAGAGAGGATTAAGCAGGTGGAAAGACCAGAGACTGCAAGAAGACAGAATCCCTGGGCAGTCCTGTAATCTTTCATAGTCTCAGATGTTTCTGGGGAGCTGTCCAGGAGTTATCAGGGCATAAAGGCTGGAGGTGTGGTCTGTCTAGCAAAGGCAGAAGCTTTATGAAATGGCGACTGTGGTCAACACTTCTGTCTTCTGTGTTTTATTGGATTGATGCACCTGAATGTAATTTCTTTCCCTGGACTGTAAAATAGAAAGTGAGGAAATGACATCAGACAGTACCTACCCCACCACTCTGGCTATCCAGACTATTTAAAGAACAGGCCCTGAGATTTAAAACTCTCAGGACTTTCATTCTAGAAGAACTGTGGCCAGCCAGAGGTGAAACTTTTCACCCAAAAGAAATTTCAAACTGCTGTATACTGGTCAAACCACCTTGTGTGGTGGGCAGAATCACCCCTGGTGTGAACTGTTTAGTCAAGCATGTTTCATCCTATTTAAACTTTATTGTTTCTGTTCTGACTTTGAAGGAGAACTAAAATCTCAATATGAACATAATGGATAAATTTCTTTTTCCTGCTTTTCACTGCCAATTTGAATTCTTATTCATTTAATGAGGACAGATAGGTAAACTAGAGGCACAGACCGACTGAGGGTCCAGTAATAGAAATCTTCTGGAGAATGACTATCAGAGTAGGAATAAACTAAATGCAGGTCAGAAAAGAGACAGAAAGTGACTGTCAGTAGAAACAAATTTCCAAAGTAGGACACATGAATATGAATTAGACAGACCCAAACACTGGGCTGTCTGGCAATTTTCAAAAATAACCCATGAAAGACACACTGCAAACACAATCAAACCCATGGGACCCATTGGGACAGGGTTCAAGTTTGCAGCAACTCTCATGATGGGGATCTCAAGACCAAGTTAAAAAATGAAATGAAATACCATATAATGAGAGTTTTGAATCCTTAAAGTAAAATATTAGATCATGGAACCCGAAGCCTCTGTATTCCTTCTTCAGGCCATCCTGAGAACTTCTGCTTCCTTCTGGTTCTGTATTTAACTAAGAAAGACATTTAATTTGGCTAACTTGAAACCATGATACAACATGTCACATTCTTTGAGACGGATCACGACAAACTGTTCCAAAATTGAAACATTTTAGGAAAGTGTGCCACACCTCATGAAAAAGGCACATAGCATGGTTGGAATAATGCCACTAAATGTATATAAAGCACCAGCAAAAGTGCCACAGCAGAGGGGGTGCAGAGCTAGGGCTCGACTGAGAACCATTATCTGAAGAGGAGTTTGGGGCTACTGCAGCATGTGGCTGGTTATTACCATAAAATGTGTATCATGTAATACTTAACCTCAAAAATTCTAACAGCTTAGCTGTGCTATATAAAACCATTTCTGATTACAGGACAGATATTATGTGTCTCCTGCTCTGTGGATATTCCGGTTCTGTACACTGGGCAGGTACCCCGCTATAAGCATGACAGCACTCAATTTGGAAAGAGTCATGTTACTTGACAACATCTCCACATCTGCTCAATAAAAACTGAAGAGACTGCCAGTCAAATTCAGTATTGGCAATTCCTTTACACAAGCAAGAAACAAAGGTAATGGCTCTGTCACCTTTCCTATCCAAACACTCAGGACACACATTGCCTAAGGGGATAATAAGATCCCATTGGTTTTGATTCCCACTCTTGAGAGTTTGCAGAAGCTAAACTGGTGAAGAGCTGAAGATTCTGGGGGATAAGACAGTACAAAGATGCTACTTAATTACTGAACTAGTATCCTAGTGGCTCTCTTGTGTTCGTGGAACTCACACCTCCACAGTAGTCGGTGTCTCCAAGATTTACACCAATGAATTTTAGTATTTGCAATTTTTGATGCTACAGTAAATAGCCTTTGTGTCTGGTTCAGAGATCTTCCTGCATTTGTTGAAGCTTTTGGAGTTGAGAGAGGTTACCACCATGGCTATGATGTCACAAGATTAGAATTTTGTATAATTAGCAAGAAAGATTGAAAATTCATGGGTTGTTGAAGTAATACAATCAAAAGTATTGGGTGATATAGTTTAGAGAGTTTGAAGAATGAGATTATATGCACCACAGGAATGTTTTTCTCCTTTGGTCTATAAAACTATGGATACAATACTTGACACCTGTGTTTCTTTTCCAGTTGTTGTGATAAAATACCCTGACCAAAGCAACATAAAGAGTAAGGACTTACTCCAGCTCCTGGCTTCAGATTATAGCCTATCATGGAAGGGAAATTGCAGCAACAGAAAATCTGAGAGAACTGGTCATACTACATTCACAGCAGGAAGCCATGGATCAACACAGGCTTCTTGGCACTATCTTTATACAGTTCAGAAAATGGTCCTGCCCAGGTAAGATGGGTCTCCCTTATCAATTGAAGGAAGCAAGACAATCCCCTATAGAAGACTGATGACTAGGTGTCAAGTTGGCACTGAGACTAAGGATCACAACACCAAATATATTTTCAATCAATAGGTATTGCATATCAAACAAATGGAATAGGAAGACATGATGAATACAAAATAATTTATTTTCTGTTAATATTGACTGGAAAATGAAGTGAGGATGGACAAATAATTTTCTTTTTTTTAAGTTAAAATATATCTTTTTATTTTTTATACATTTTTTATTATTTCAGCTCATACAAACTTAATAGGTACACCAGTTCCCTCCCTCCCTCCTCCTCCCCCCGAACCCCCTGCTCCCTCTCCCCTCACCCCTCCCTTCCCATCCCCCAGTGCCTCCTACCCCAATTCCCAGAGAGTCCTTTCTTGTGCATGCCTGACTCTCCTCTGGGCCTTCCTCTCCGATGACGTACAAGGACCCAGTGGCATTTCCCTGAACCCTTTCCCGTGTTCCCCTTAAGCATAGGGACACTACTGTGGCTGCCAATCCCTTGCCTCCAAGGATCTTGGTGCCTTTAACAGGTGCTAGACTTTGTGAGGTCAATAGTGTGTTGGACATTGCGCAGGGCATGCAAAGTCCAATTATGATTGCTTCGGCCCTAACTTGTGTGGAGTATCTTGCAAATCATTGCTCCTCCTATCCTTTTGCTCTTACACTCTTACCACCCCCTCTTCCGCAAATGTCCCTGAGCTTCAGGATGGGGAGAGAGTAGTCTGGCCTAGTTCTAGGTGGTTGATATAGAGTCTCTGAAGTTCTGGATTGTGGTTTGTTGATTTTCTTTTGCAGTTTTGCTGCTCCTGCAATGCCCTTCACTCCATCCTGCTGGGCACTGTATGTCACCCCCTGGCCAGAGACAAAAAGCTGTTAAACTGGAGTCTTATTATAAGAGCACATTCAAGGGTAGATGTAATACAAGTAGGAAACCTCAGTGAGGCAGGGGTCAATCACCCATTTGCAAAATGGTTACTTTTTATCTGCCAGACTATATGCCCTCCCCTTCTGGTGAGATCATAACTCCTTAGTTGAAAATGATCAGGAACAAACGTCTGTGAACTTAACCATGTGTCATATTACTTACTTGCAGTCCTTGATGGAGGCCTATTTTCTCTACTGTAACATGGTCACTTCTCTCCTTGTTTCTGGTGTGGCCCTCCAATCCCATCCCTCCTGTTCATAATCCTTGCAATTACTGTAGGTATTACAGAAATTTTTCTTTGAGTGTCTCTAGGTAGGCTGGGTGGGTTTGGTACTAGGAGCCACCTATTAGGGAGTACATACGGCGCTTAATTTTCTGGGTGTAGGATACTTCACTTAATAAAATTGTTTCGAATGACATCCATTTCCCGGCAAATTCCAGTAATTCATCATTTTGGATGGCTGAGTAGTACTCCATTGTATAGATGTACCACAGTTTCCTTATCCACTCGTCAACTGTTGGACATTTGGGTTGATTCCATGACTTTGCTATTGTAAACAGTGCTGCTATGAACATGGTCGTGCTTGTGCTATCAAGGTGAACCTCTGCTGTATGGGGTGTTAATCTCAAAAGTGTAATAGCAGAGTCATATGGCATTTCAATCTTTAATTTCTTTAAGAATCTCCAGATGGCTCGCCAGAGTGGCTGTATGAGCCTGCATTCCCACTAGCAATGTAGGAGAGTTCCTCTCTCTCCACATCCTCTCCAGCATTTGTTATTGTTTGTATTGTGGATTTTTGCCATCCTGACCGGGGTGAGATGATATCTCAGGGAGGTTTTGATTTGCATTTCCCTGATGGCTAAAGAAGTGGAGCATTTTTTAAGATATTTGTTAGACATTTTAATTTCATCCCTGGTAAAATTTCTTTTAAGTTCCAGGGCCCATTTCTTAATTGGGCCATTGGTTTCCTTGGTGTTTAATTTTCTAAGTTCTTTGTGCACTCTGGACAGTACAGCTCTATCAGATATGTGGTTAGTGAAGATTTTCTCCCATTCTGTGGGATGCCTTTGAGCTCGTGTGACAATCTCTTTATCTGAACAGAAGCTCTCTAATTTCACAAGATCCCAACTGTTGAGAGTTGGTAGCAGTGACTGTGCCATTGGATGTCTGTTTAGGAAATGTTGGCCTAGCCCAATCAGCTCGAGGGAGTTCCCTATCCATTCAACTATGATTTTTATAGTCTCTGGACTGATATCAAGGTCCTTGATACATTTGGAATTAAGTCTTATACATGGTGATAAGTAAAGGTCCAGCTGTAATCTTCTGCATGTGGAGATCCAGTTATGCCAGCACCATTTGTTGAAGATGCTGTTCTTTTTCCATTGGATTCTTTGGGCCCCTTTGTCAAAGATTAAATGGCTGTATTTTTGTGGGCTTATATCTGGGTCTTCAACCCTTATCCATTGATCTGTGTGTCTATTTTGGAGCCAGTACCAGGCTGTTTTTATAACTATGGATTTGTAGTATAGACTAAGGTTTGGTATGGTAATACCTCCAGCAGTGTTTTTGTTACTCAGGATTGTCTTTGCTATCCTGGGTCTTTTGTGCCTCCATATGAACTTTGAAATTGTTTGGTCAACTTCTTTGAAGAATTGCTTTGGGATTTTAATTGGTATAGCATTGAATTTGTATATTGCCTTTGGTAGGATGGTCATTTTTACAATGTTGATTCTGCCAATCCAGGAACATGGGAAGTCTTTCCACCTTCTGATGTCTTCTACAATTTCTTTCTTTAGGGTTTTAAAATTTTTATTGTAAAGGTCTTTTACCTCCTTGGTTAGGTTTATACCAAGGTATTTCAGTTTTTTAGGGGCTACAGTAATGGGATTGTTTCTCTCAAGGCTTTTTCCCTTCTTTCATTCTGGGTATATAGGAAGGCCTCTGATTTTTGCCCATTTATTTTGTATCCTGCCACCCTGCTGAACTTCTCAATTAGTTCCAGGAGCTTCCTGGTGGAGTTTTTGGGATTCCTCAGGTATAAGATCATGTCATCTGCAAATAGGGATAGCTTGACTTTTTCCTTGCCGATTTGAATCCCTTTTATGTCCCTTTCTTGTCTTATGGCTTCAGTAAGACTTCACGTACAATACTGAATAGAAGTGGTGAGAGTGGACAGCCTTGTCTAGTTCCTGATCGAAGTGGGAATGCTTCCAATTGTTTCCCATTGAGCATAATCCTTGCTGTGGGCTTGTTGTATACAGCTTTTATTATATTGATAAAGGTTCCTTCCATTCCTACTGTCTCTAGCGTTTTGTTCATAAAAGGCTGTTAGATCTTGTCAAAGGCTTTTTCTGCATCTATCGAGAGTATCATGTGATCTTGGTCTTTGGACTGGTTTACATGATGAATTACATTTATTGATTTTCGTATGTTGAATCAACCTTGCGTGCCGGGGATGAAGTCTACTTAGTCCCCGTGAATGATCTTTTTGATATGTTTTTGAATCCGATTTGCTAAGACTTTGTTGAGAATCTATGCGTCTGTGTTCTTCAGAGAGATCGGCCTATAGTTTTCTTTTTTAAGTGAATCTTTATTAGGTTTTGGGATTAAGATGATATTAGCTTCATAGAAGGAATTTGGTAGTGTTCCTTCCTTTGCTATTTGATGGAACAGTTTAAGGAGTATTGGTGTTATTAACTCCCTAAATGTCTGGTAGAATTCTGTACTGAATCCATCTGGTCCAGGACATTTTTTGGTGGGAAGATTCGAGATTACTTCTTCAATTTCCTTATATGTTATAGGGCTATTTAAGTAATTCACAACTTCCTGATTCAATTTAGGTAGGTTGTGTTTACTTAGAAATTCATCCATCTCTTTTATGTTGTCAAACTTCACTGATTATAAGTTTTTGCAATATGATGTTATAATTCTCTGGATTTCTTGGGTATCAGTAGTGATAACTCCATGTTCATTTCTAATTTTGTTAATTTGGGTTTTCTCTCTCTTGCTTTTGGTTAATTTAGCTAGGGGTGTATCAATCTTATTGATTTTTTCAAAGAACCATCTTTTTGACTGGTTGATTTTTTTTCTATCGTTTTCTTAATCTTGATTTCAGACATTTCTCCCCTTATTTTGCTAATCTCCTCCCTTCTACTACTTTTCGGATCAGACTGCTCTAGTTTCTCTAAAGCTTTAAGCTGCATTTTTAAGTTGTTTATTTCTGATGTTTCCATTTTTTTGATGTAGGCATTAAGAGCTATGAACTTACCTCTTAGAACAGCTTTCATTGTGTCCCAGAGATTTTGGCAAGTTGTATTTTCATTATCATTCACTTTCAGGAAATCTTGAATTTCCTTTTTAATTTCTTCATGAATCCAGTTCTCATTCAGCATCATATTGTTAAGTTTCCAGGAGTTAGTGTATTTTCTCTTGTTTATTGTTGTGGATGCCCAGCTTTTAGGCCGTGGTTGTCTGACAGGGCACAGATTAGAATTTCAACTTTTTTGTATATGTGTAGATTCATTTTGTGGCCCAATATGTGATCTATTTTGGAGAAAGTTCCGTGTGCTGCTGAGAAAAATGTGTATTCTTTGGTGCGTGGGTGAAAAGATCGATAGAGATCTGTAAGGTCCATTTCTTTCAGGGTTTGATTAAGTTCCAAAGTGTCCCTATTAAGCTTTTGACTTGTTGATCTATCCCATGTTGAGAGGGCGGTGTTGAAGTCCCCAAGAATTATCGTTTGGGGGTTGATTTCTTGCTTTAGATGCTGTAGGGTTTTCTTAATGAATGTGGAGGGGCCCGTATTGGGTGCATATATGTTCAGTATTGTGAAGTCTTCCTGGTGAATTGTACCTGTGACTAAAATGTAGTATCCATCCATGTCTCTTATAATTTTCTTTGGTTTGAAGTCCACTTTGTCTGATATCATAATGGCTACCCCTGCTTGTTTTCTGCTTCCATTAGCTTGTAGAATTGTTGACCAGCCTTTTATTTTTAGGGCATGCCTATCTTTTGTGGTGAGATGGGTTTCCTGCAGGCAGCAGATTGATGGATTGTGATTTTTAATCCATGTTTGTAATCTGTGTCTCTTGATCGGTGAGTTAATTCCATTAACATTTAGTGTTATAATGGAGAAACTATTTTTAATTCCAGACATTTATTATGTTTAGTAGTTTTTACAAGTATATTGCTTCGCTTTTAATGGTGTTATACTTGCCTTCTGTTCTCCTGGATATGCCTATTTTTTTCTTCAAGCTTGAGTATCATTTCTAGCATTTTTTGAAGGCCTGGTTTGGTGGACATGTATCCCTTCAAGTTGTCTCTGTGCTGGAAGATTTTTCTTTCTCCCTCGATCATGACGGATAGTTTTGCAGGGTAAATCAGCCTGAGTTGACATTTTTGCTCATTCAATACTTGAAGTATGTCTCTCCAAGCTTTTCTTGCTTTTACTGTTTCGACTGGGAAGTCATTTGTTATTTTAATAGGTTTAAAAGTGACTTGTTTTTTCTCCCTTGTAGCTCTCAGCACCAGTTCTTTATCTTGAATGTGGAGTGTTTTGACTAATATTTGCGGTGGCGAGCTTCTTTTTTGGTCATATCTGTTTGGGGTATGGAATGCCCCTTGTATATGGATTGGCCTCTCTTTTTTTATATGAGGGAAGTTTTCCTTGATGATCGTTTGAAAAATTTCCTCAGGGGTGGATTTTGAGATTCTTGCTCTGGTATTCCATGAATACGCATGTTAGGCTTCTTCAGGGTGTCCCATATCTCCTGGATATTTCTCTCAAGTATCTTTTTGGCTTTAACAACCTCTTCCATTGAGCTGGTTAATACTCCCACTTTATCTTCAAGGTCTGAAATTCTGTTTTCTGCTTTGTTATTTCTGCTGATAAGTACTGGGTTGAAGATAACTTGTCTTTTAGCTCAGTTTTAAACTCTGCTTCAGTCTGTTTTAACTGCTCTATGCCAGTTTTTGTTTCTTGCACTGTTTTTCTCAACTCCTCCAAGTGTCTGTTGTGTTCCTCTTCAAAGCGATTGATTCGATTATTTAATTCTTCCCGGATTTCCTCTTTCATAGTATTGAACATGGTAATGGTCATATTTTGAAAGCCGTTATCCTGGGTCAGGCTTTCTTGGCCATTTTCTGTGGGTTTGCTTTCGTTGGAGTCTAACATTATGGGATTAATTCCTTCAGTGGGAGATTTGTTTACTTGAGTGTTGTTTCTCATGGATTTGCACTTTAACTTTGGCATTGTCGTTTTAACTCTTAAGATCTTCTTTCAATTTCTGTGCGTTTTTCACTAAACTGAATTATTTGGCCTGGGATTTGGGGGTGGGCAGGGACCAAGCTTACCTAGGTCGAGGTGAGTCCAGGCTAGACCCCGCGCATCCCCGGTGGCGGAGTGGGGAAAGGGAGGCCCTGGGCGGAGGCTCCGGCTGGATGGTGGGAAGAGCTGGGTCCCTTGGGCTGCCTGGGGTTCTGGGGGTGGGCGGGGACGGAGCTTACCTAGGTCGTGGTGAGGCCCGGCTGGACCGGGCGCGTGTCCTGGGCGGATGAGTGGGGGAAGGGAGAATAATTTTCTTTTAATACTTAACTGAGAAAGAAGTATGAAAAACAAAACCCATGAATGTTAACAAAAATAATTGTCAGAAACATTCCAGAAAGATCAACAATGACTTATGACATAAATTTTGCAAACTATATGTAGCCTGCCTTTGGGAAGAAAAAAAAAAAAAACCATGTCTTTTAGAAAAGGAACAAATCAACCAAATTCTGACGATTTGCGTTTTGCCTTTAGTTTGGAGGAACTAGAAGTCCGCATTTTTGTTGGGAGCATAGACATAGTTTTGTGGTGAGTGATCCAAAATGGACAAAGTTTTTAATCAGCTTTGATTGACTCTGATGGACTAGCAGCAAAGTCAAGGTCAAAGGTCTCCCTCACTGAATAGGGAATATGTCCTGCAGGCCAAGTGAATGCAAAAAGGTAAAATAAAGACTCAGAAGGTCGACATAATTGATGACTTCTTGTCATTTCTGTATGAAACCTGAGTGAAAAGCTCCCCATCACCCTCCCTTCTCAAACCACAGCTGACATGAAATGCAAAGAAAACCTTAAAGTAATCAACCCACAGAAAATCAGAAGAAATGAAATGTACACTCAGAATAGTAACACTAGCTATATGAAATATATATATGTACATGTGTAATAATGTGTTATATGAGATCATATATTCATGTGGTAATTGTGCAAAACATCCGTACTAGAGTAGATGGGGAAAAGCTCCCCATACGAAAGGCAGTGTCTCTGATCACTTTTTACTATAAAAGAACTCAGTGCAAATATGAATTTGGCAAGATGAGAGTCTTATAAAATCAACAAAACAAGCTGTCTTAGGAAATTGAGATGAGAAGGAAATCACCTCTCCAAACAGCATCACAAGTAATAACAAAATGAATGGAAAACAGCAAAATGCATATGACTCATGCAAATCACTGGTATGAAAGAAAAGGTTGAAATTATAATGAATGAGGAGTGAAAAGATGAAGTACAAATAATTTTAGAGATATCAGTAAAAGAAAGAGATAAGAGAGATTATAAAATACAACTAAATTTTGGCTGTGTGAAATAGAGATTCCAATAAAGAAACATAAAAGATCCACAAGGACCAACAGTAAAATCTCTCTGAGGATTAGTGAGACAACTCAGTGGGTAAGACTACTGCTTCAAACCTGGTGACCTGAGTTTGATCCCCTAAAGCCTACATAGTAAGAGGACAGAACTGACTTCTGAAATGTATCCTCTGACCTCCATCCATGTACCATGACATGCATGCAAACACACATCCCTGAACTCTCATAAATACATAAAATATTTAAAAAATCCACTCTGAGATGAAAGAAACAATCTGAAAATTAATGAATTGGGAAATCAACCTAAAATAAATCACACCATTTTCCTTTTAAAAGAGTTTTTAAGGATTAAGAGATAAACAGTTCTTAGGCTGAAACTTGCAACACTGAGAGGGAGTGTCTATCAGGGTTTCCTTGATTACATAGAATATTAAATATAATTTTTAGCCTTGGGCTTTTGTGAGAAATGCTGACAGACAAAAGGTTTTGCTGTTTATTTTTTTCTTACATCTATGACAGAAGGATGTGACTATCACATTCCTCTCAGTGAGCAGAGAATTATGGACCAAAAGCTACCTGTCACTATATTATCTGTAACAAGGTGACATCATATACTAGAAAAATGTCTTCATCTTTCTAAAAATCTTCTATGGAATATGGAAATATTTTTGCTAAATTATTTATATACTCACATATGAAGCAACATATACTTTAAGGGTCCTAAACAAAATGAACGTTCCAGTTTCTGCCTATGCAAGCCATTTGATTTGCTTGCACAATCATTAATCTGGTTGATGAAAAAAAATCTCATTTTCCTACCCTGTCGAATGGGTTGGTATTGCCATCTTCATTTTATATAAAAATGTCTTCATTTCATATTGTCATAGTGAAGTATCTGGTGCTGGAGATGCATACCCACACAACTATTTTCTTTATATATAAAATAGCTTTGTTTAATTTATAGTTCTGGGACTTCAGGTGCATAATGCTGTTCTCTGATTATAGCATATGTGGGACATATGACATGGTGAGTTGGGAAGTAAGAGGCCAGAAAGGAACCATGTTCCTTGATTATATCAACCCATTCTTGTTGAAGCTAATTTTTCTGTGAGATCGGTCAGTTGCTTGAGATGAGCATGAATCCACTTATGAGTGTAGAACCTGCTGATCCCAAATATCTCTTACCAGGCTGTGCCTCTTGAAAGTTCTACCACTTTAACACTCCCAAATGGTGTACCAAATATCTAGATATGAACTTGTAGAAGGCAATCCATACCTATCCATGTCATGGGAGAGTTATTTGAAGCAAAAAAAGTCATGTCATAATGAAAAATGTACTTTCTGACTCAAAACATTGTGTCTTTCCCACCACACCATGAGTTCTGACATATGAATGAGTAGAAACTGACTGTGTAGCTCATAATATTTGTTTACAGGGGCATCACATTACAGGGGCATTACAAGTAAGTTCATGCTTTTTCCCCTCCTTTTTTCAGGGACAAAAGTGTGTGGGTGTGTTCACAGATGTGTGAATACAGTGTGGAGGTGAATATACACACATGTGGAAGTCTGGGATTGACACTGGACTAGGGACCATCCTCAATCATTCCACCTTCTTTTTTCTGTTTTGTAATTTCTTTTTTTAAAAAAAAATGTTTGACAGTTTCAATGAATTTTTGTCATTTTCACCTCGCATTGCCCTTACATCCTCTTTTTCCTGCTGAATGCCTTCCCCTTTCCAACAAGTCTCCCTTCTATTTTCATATCTTTTTGTATGTACATGTGGCCACTGAGTTAAGGGCTGTCCTCATTAGCATGTGCCTGGGCATTTGCTGGAGTATGGATAATACATCAGTGGCTATACCTCTGAAGAAAGTGAGTCCCCTTCCCACTTCCAGTATTAACCATCAGTAGTTGGTGGTGCCTCATGAGCAATTCCCATACCCATGACGAAATACTGACAGGCTAAATCATCTTCAGGTCTACTGCAGGTAAACACAGCTGCAGCCCAGTCCTATCCAGAAGACATTGTTTTAGGGCACTTCTCTCACCGTCTGGCTATTGCATTCTTTCTGCCTCCTCTTCTGCAATGCTTCTCTGAGCCTTGGAGGAGGGTGAGGGTGCTAATTTAGCTGTCCCACTAAAGGCTGAGCACTTCACAGCTACTTATTCTCTCCACTTTGACCAGCTGTGATTCTCAGTATTAACCACTTTCCATTGCAAAAGGAAGCTTCTTGAACAAAAGCTCAGAGCTACATCAATCTGTGGTTTTAAAGATAAGCATTCGGAAGGCAGTTTGACACCATGTTCATTTAGCAACACAATAGCAGTAGACTCTTTCTAGAACCTATGACTTCCCCACTCAGGTTTTTAGCTAAGTTGGTACTAGACATGAGTTTTCTCCTGAAGAATACACGCTAGATCCACTGGGAAGGTAGTTGGCTATCCCCATAATGTTTATACCATGATTGCAACATTAGCCTCACCTTGCTAAATGTTTCACCTTATTTCTTGAGACTTAGTCCCTAATTAAACCCCGAGCTTGTCACAATGACTTGTCCAGCTAGTTAGCTTGCTCTGGGGATTCCCTGTATCTGCCTTCTGAGGCTGGAATTACAGGCAGCCCATCATATCTACCTGGCATTTTACATGGGATCTGGAGATCTCAATTCTGGTTTCCCTGCTTGCAGGGCAAGTGCTGTAACCACTGATACCATTTTCCTCAGCCTCTGCTTAATTTTTTATAATAAATAATGCCAAGTATGTAATTAAAAAGAGTACATTTTTCTATTTATCTTGTTTTATGCTGTGATAGAGAATTCTTTGACATGAGTGCTAATAAGAAATACAACTGAGATTCCTTTCGCTCATGAAAAACAGAAAATAATGAAGTTGTTTTCTGCTATGCTCGTTGTCATTGCCTCCACCTGCTTTCCATCACGTAGAAGAAAGAACAGTTATCTCTCTGTCTCCTGCTTTAAGATTGCATTGAGTGGTTCTCGTTTATGACATCTGATCACAGAGAACAGGAAGGGTACACGCACAGGCCTGGGGCAGAGGGGAATGATGACTCCTTCTTTTCTTTCTTTTTGACCCCTGAATGATGTCCCTTAGTCACTGATTCACCCAACAGGAAGAAAGGCAAATGGAGTTTACTAATGCATCAGTACATGAACCCAGGGAGAAATGGGAACAGGAAAAAGGCTTCCTGGAGAAATATTATGATAGGGCACTTATTCAATAAATGTGAGTTCAAACATATTTCATCTTGGAAAATTAAGTTAAAGTGCACAGCCTCCACGCTCTTGCTGTTTCTAAGCCAGTTCCTGTTTAGCTTTCCTGAAGCTTTCCAGAGAGTGCCAGGTTAGGACCTCTGCAGTGTTATAAAACACGAAGCTTCATGTACGCAAACCCCCACGTGTCTTGTGTCCTGTTTAAAGTTCTTAGTGCTTGAACCATTTGTTCAACAAATATTTATTACGTTCCTTCTGAGTGCCAAGTAGTCTATTAAATACGAAAATTTCAATGCATTTCACAAGTCTTTCTGCTAAATTGATACTGGGCACCCAAGCATTCCTAGGACTAGTCAGACAGGATTTTTTTGGTGGAAGCCAGTCTGCCCCTGTCTCAGGGGTGGCCACCTGCAAGGTGAGGTCTTTACTTTCTGCTTCTTCCTTCTTTTGTCTCCTGGCTCTTGTTCTTGTTCCTTCTTTTTTTGTTTTCAGATCTTCATATCTTCTTTTTCTATATTCACATTGACATTTTCCTCCAAGCCACTATTCTTTCAAGCACACAACTACAGCCACAGAGCTCTGGATTTAGGTCCTTACAGATTTGCGTCTGGTGAAACCAAGCAGTGTCAGCTAATTTGAAGGGTCATACATGGCATTGACCGAAGAGTTAGTTGCAATTATTGGCCAACTCACGGTTCCTGTATCAGGAAGGTAGGATATATGAGAATATGAAGTAGAAAAGAGTGTGATGCTATGTAAACAATGGGCATCTCCGCTATATGTTACTGTAAGTCACATCCAAAGAACTCTTTAAATTGATATGTTGTTGACTCAGAGCCTGCTCCCGGAAGGGCACCTGCTTATCCTGGGTGAGATGGCTTTAAGGTTACTTCTCAGGATTGGAGCGCTGGCTGCTCAGGCCCTCAGGGCCCTCGGGCCCCAGGGCAGGCTGTGGTCTGCTCCATGTCTTCTAGAGGTAGTGTTCCTACTGATGAGGAACATGCTACTGGTTTGGAGAAGGAGATCATGATACCACTCAGAAGGGACTGGACAATATGTTACTCCCAAAGGCTGCTTCAGGCACTAAGGAAGATCCAAATTTAGTCCCTCCTGTCACCAACAAGTGGATAGTTGTATCTGTGAGGAAGACAATGTGCTGTCATCTGGTTCTGGCTCCACAAAGGTGAAGCTCATGATGCCCAAACTGGGGAGCCCATTACAAGTGCCCCACCAGATGGCCCACTGAACCCCTGCACTGACTTCTCAGAATATGCTGTGAAGTTTTTTATGACAAAGACTAGCCATTACTTTGGTTCCTCCCATAAAAAATTGACATGTTGTCATTGAAGAGCAGGTCAAATTTCAATTAAAAGAAGCAGATGGTCACAATATGATGACATAAAATAGTTATGAATGGTCTTTCAGTTGGCTAACCAAATTCCACCCACCATCAAGACACACAGCTAAACTGTTGTTTCCTTATTGCCTGTATGTCTGACTCCAGATACTGCTTAGATCCACCTTGTTGTGTGCATCCTTATACTGCAAGCACTTCTCTCACAATTGCTGCAATGGCGATCAATTCATGATTTGATTAATGCTTTTTTCTCTGGTGATGCTCTGGCCTCCATGAAAGCAAGGGGAAATCTGGAGTCTAATATGTGCAATACATAGTAAGCACCAAGTAGATGTTGAGAATGAATGGAAAAAATGCACATATAGCTGATCCTTTCTGGCTGTGCATCCCGCTATCCAGTGTGTCTGCCTTCACTGGCCCTCCGCTGGGTGGCTTCCACAACTGGAGACAAATGCAACCGAAGGAAATCCTTTACACCTCAGTACTTTCCTTCATGTTGCAGCTACTCTTCTGCTGCTGTGATTAAATACTTCAACTGGAGCTACTTAAGGGAGAAAGGTTATTACTTAGTCATAAACTAAAAAGTGTTTTCCAAGGGGATAGTATTAATGGCGAAGGGGAACACATAGCAGAAGGCATGGTGGCCAAAGCAGAAGGTAGCTCACATTAAAGCAGCCATCAAGAGGAACAGAGAGAGAGAGAGAGAGGAGAGAGAGAGAGAGGAAGAGGAAAAGAATGAGAAAGAGGAAGAGAGAGGGAAAGAGGAAGAGGAAGAAGAAGGAGGAAGAGAAAAAGGAGGAGGAAAAGAAGGAGAAAGAGGAAAAAGAAGAGGAGGAAGAGAAGGAAGAGGAGGAGCAGAAGCAGATAGGATTATCAAACTCTAAGGCCCCCCCCAGTGACATACTTCTTCCAATAATGTTCCCCCTCCTAAAGGTTCCTTTCCACAGATCCGTCATCTGGGGTCCAAGTGTTCAAACATAAACCTTCAGGGAGAAATTACAGTCAAACCATAGTCCTCAGTGATAGATAAACCATTCTTTCAAGTTTGTTCCTTAGATATTTTCCCTCAGTCTTAAGACGTGCTTTAGAGTTCCATTTCCAACTGTATAGTTATCCCCATGAGATAACTATATTAAAACGACTATTCAGTTTCTTTCTTCCAATGGAAAACTGAAATAACATTGCAAATGAGTCCTGATGGGTAACCTGGAGCCCCTGACTAAGAGGCTAGCAGTCTTCAGTAGTTCTTTATATCCCAACTAAGATAAACGCATTGGTTATTACAGTTCGTTCCTTGCAGAATAGTAAGGAAAATAAGGAACAGTAAACAAGCTGTTAGGACATACAAATTATGATTACATTTCTTTATGGAACTCCAAGGCTAGTTCATGTATAGATTAATCTCAGACACAGAGCACTTGCTATGAGTCTCAATTATGGAAAGTTCCTTTCTGTGTACCTCAGAGACCGGGCTCAGAGTGGCCTTCTAACTGATAATCTCATTTGATTTCTGCCTTAAGAGAATTAGCAATATTTCTCTTTCATCAAGGCTACTGAGCTGCAGTCACATTCAAGAGATCTCTGAGAGTTAAGACTGGCTTGATTCTGATTAAGGTCACACAAACAGCAAGAGGCTAAAGGACTTGTTTCCTGAGCTAATTATCTCCTTAGGATCTTGTTGGGGTTTGAATTTGAAAAGTCTTCCATGCGTTTGAACACTTGGTCCCCAACTGGTTTTGTAGCCTGCCCACTCCAGTACTTCTCTCTCTCTCTCTGTCTTTCTCTCTCTGTCTGTTTCTCTGCCTGTCTCTCCATCTCTGTTTTCCTTTCTCTGTCTCTGTCTCTGTCTCTCTTTTGACTATGGGTAGATATAGTCTGGCCAGTCACCCCCAGTTTCTGAGTTCCTATCGCTCTGCTTTCCTTGCCCATATGGACTGTATTCCCTGGAATTGTAAGTGAAAATAAACACTTCCCTCTGTGCTTATCTTTCTTCGTGTGTGTGTGTGTGTGTGTGTGTGCGTGTGTGTGTGTGCATGTGCATGTGTGTGTGAGAGACACTCAATTTTGTGTGCACATGTGTGAATCTGTCATGAGGCCAGAGAAGACGTTAAAGCATCTGGTTCTCTAACTCTCCACCTTCTTCCTTTGAGACGGGCTCTCAAATTGAACCTGTAGCTAGGCTAGTGGCCAGCAAGCCCTAATAATCCTCCCGTGTCTGCCCACGCCAATAATACTAGAGCTTATTTGGATTTTTATGTGGGTGCTGAGATCCAAATTCAGCCCCCTTTGCTTGGTGGCAAGCACTCCGCTGAACTCTCTCACCAGCCCACCCTTTGTTGCTTTTGTCAAGTGTTTTCTCACAACACTGAGACAGGAATTGATTGTCTAGCTCACTGCTCTTAGGTTCCACACCTGTCTTTGTGCCGGTGACGTTGGTTGACTTGCGCTGTCATCCATTCAAAGATGAGATTCCAGTGATAAGGGCCGGGTGTGCTCTAGGTGCAGGAATCCATGCATATCAGGCCATGGCAAACATAGATGGACTAATACACAGGACCTTTGTGAAGCATGCTACCAGCGTCAAGAATGTGTTAGCATGCACTGGAGATGTTTCCATTTCATAAAACATTGAAAAGTTCTTCGAGGTACAAAATTTTATGAGTTCCTGGTATGTGCAAGGAAATTTATTGTTCTTCATTTCTCTGACACTTTCAGATGTATACAATGATTTTTTTTTTGTCATTTTCTCCTGATATTACCCTACTTTATCCTCCTTCCCTGTTCCTCTGAGAATCGTCTTCCAAAAAGTTTCCCTCCTGCTTTATTCTCTCTCTCTTTGTTTGTGTGTGTGTGTATGAGAGAGAGACACACAGCTAGACAGCCAGACACAGAGACATAGACAGAGAAAGATAGGGAGAGATCAATAATATGTGCTATAGCATGTGTATGGAAGTCACAAGACAGTTTTTAGGGGTCATTTTTCTTTGTCTACCATGTGGTCTCCTGGGCTCAAACTCAAGTCTCCAGTTTGTGCATAGACCCCTTTACCTGCTGAGCCATCCTGCTGCCCTCCCCTCCTAATTCATTGTTCTATGTCTTGAAGTCATAGCATTGGATGACTTTGGTATCTTGAGCTAGGAAAGATCAGTGTGTGTTCACTTCTAGAACTTATCTAGAAAGCCTTTGCATTGATCCTACCTACTTCTCTCCTTTGGAGCCTTCGGACTTCCAGTACATCTTGAAGGTAGAAGTCATCATAATATTGTAGACAAAGTGAAACAAGGTTGCACAGCACGTGAAGCTAGTTGCACAGCATGTGAAGTTGAGACTTGAATACAGGTCAGATGATGAGGCCCTACCTCTAATGTGACCTAGTGACTCACTGTGACCATTTTAAAACAGATAGGTAAGTCTTAGCTAGAAGATGCCCACCTTGTTTCATTGGCCAATCGGGACACTAGAAAAAGTGTAAAATGCTCAGAACACAGTCAGCAGCTTTTTGGCTATGTGATTTCTCCATGTGGGTTGTCCAGAGGAACATGGGAGCCTGATACTATTGTAAAGGAGCTCAGTAAATGTTTAGTGTCGTATCGGCAAACAATGGACACATTGACTAACATGCTATAACCCAGGAAGCTAATAGGTTGTTTACAAAAGTTTCAGAAGCAACATTGGAGCAAAATAACATTGAAAAATTATGATTGAATTCTTTGAGAGATGTGTTTTGATTAGTGAACCTTCAGATGTGCTCCTATGTGCAGCTCCTTACAAGGTCTTTGTATGGCAAATTAAGACATGGTGTTTCATTAGCTTGATATTATCGTGTGGGTTTGCTCTCCTGAGTCGTGAAAAATGAAGTTGCTAGGAATGCATGCTACTTCACAGAAGAGGTGACTAGGCCAAAGAGATCCATTGAAAAGGCCTTCATATTCCTGCCCGTGATCTCTGCCCTTCTCAGTACTGCCTTTCCAATGCCGCAGCCTGCAAATCACGTTTGTATTTTTCGCCCGTGTAGGAAACCAACTCTCAATGCCAGTACCAAGTCATTTGCAGGAAATAATTTATTATCTTAGAAGGCAGTGTATCACACCATTTCAGAAATCTGAAGAAAGCATTGGATTAAAGCAGTGTTCACCTTTTACAGGCATTTGTTGCTTACACTCAGAAAGTAGGATCTACTGGCATGAGTTGCATTCTATCTCGTTCAGTTTGCACTAAGCTGTGTTTTTTTCTTTCATGCTGCATGAAATGCAGTCAGTACCGCACACTGAGAATTTATTTTGCCATCCTGCTGCGAACATGCAGTCCTTTAAAAAATAGAGACATTAATATGTTACTAAAGACTGCAGAAGTTGGAAAATGTGAATATAAATCATCTAGGCATTCATGAGGATTTAATTGCTCTCAAATATCAAGAACACTCAATAAACAGTCGATGAAAAATTAAAAGGTGTCTTAGCAAGGTGAATTATCAAAAGAAGGGAATCTTGCTGTGAATGTATCTGTTATACAAACGTCAGTGAGCAGTTTGCGTTTGCCTAAGACTTTAATATGAGGGGATAAAAGCCTTGAAACGTGTGTGTGCATGCGTGTGTATGGGAATTCTCTAAATCCTGGAAAGACTCATATAATTGCCTTTCTTCATCCTCTGAGAAATCTAATAGATCTTAAAGAAAAATGCAAATAAGCAAAATTTACGAATACCCTGTCTCAAGAGCAGAAACAAAGACTGTAATCCTTGTTTTATCAGACATCATTTTAGTATTCTTTGACTAGTTTTCTGACTTTCTAAGTTTGCATAGTTGCCTAAATACATAAAATCTGTTTTTAAATATGCATTTGCTTTCATATTTTACTGATATACTCTGTATATACCATTACTAATTATCTTTTCTATAGCCACAGCTTCTAGTGCTTGCAAGTTGATGTGCTCAATGGGAAACCATCTCAGAATATCAGAAGCCCCTAAGCAGCATTTCAAAACACACCTGTTTTTTCTTTTTCTCTTTCCTGTTGTACTCTGTCCCTACTCCTGAAGGTTATTTGTGAAGTCGTTCTTTATGAAGAACTTTGGAATGAATTCACAGAAGAACTGGTCAGTTCATTGTCGCATAAACTGTTTAGACAGCAAATCATCAAGACAGTAAAGAGTTTTATGGGCTATGAAGAAAGTCACAAATCACCCAGGCCTAGTAAAACATAGAAAATAAACTAGGGCATTGAAAGAGAAGAAGTAAATTACATGTTTAATATTCTTTCCATATTAATAATTCTGAAACTGTTACCAACGAGAGCTACAAGGCATTTAAGAATGCATTATCTCTGCGCAGGCATATTCCCAGTGGTTTGTTGATATAAAGTTGTAATCTGACAAAGTGCTTCCAAGAGATCATTACTTCACAGACTAACTGAAAGATAGGACAAGTGCTGATCAGTCACATTCAAGACCATCCATCCTTAGCTCTGAAAAACTTACCCTGAAGAATTGAGTGCACTTAGTCACACACTTGAGATTAAACTGATTTACCTAGCTTCTTTATGAAAATAATAGGCACAGTTTCCATAGTGACAACATAGGTGCTTCCTGAAGGAGAGGCATGGGCTTGAATGTAGAGTCTGGGAAAAAATTAAGAAGACAGGTACATCATGTACCAAGGGTGTGCAGGGAACATTAGTGCCTCTGGTACTGCGTGGAGTCTCCTGTGATTAGGCTTTGGAATCATGAATATCTGGAAGTCTGTGCTTCCCTGAGTTCTGCCACAGTCTTCCTGCCTGGGATTGTTCCCCTTCTTGCTATATTATTACTGTACCTTTTGGACCCTAGTCATACCCCACAGTTACCTCTTTAAGTATCAGCTGTACCCACTGCTATCACTGCCTGCTGGGCAATCAGTAAGATCAGGAAAAGAAAATGCACCTAAAATGGTGCATGCATGGTTTGACCCAAGCATCTGGAAATATGGGCCAGGCAACCAAATTCCCCTGCCTCTTGGGGTTCTGGACTTCAGACACAGTTCCTGGTCAGATGTCAAGGCAGAAAATTGAATCTAGATTAAGAAAAAGACATTGATTTTATGTTAAATGACAAAGAGTAAGAATTACAGTAGGAAAAAAAAGCTTCCCCAAATCAGGAAATAGGCAAAAAGAAAAGAGGCAGAGGGTTCGGGGTAGTCCTATTAGCTAGAGCTTTTCTAAAAAAGGTTCTTTTTTATTAGTATGTATAATGAATTATAGACTTCATTATGATGTTTTCATACATATATACAATATTCTTTGATTATATTCACCCCACCATGAATAAAATATCAAAATAAACAAAGGAAAACTAAATAATCTCGTAGAAGAATTCATGGGGCCTCACCTTCCTCAAGGATCTCTAGGCAATTAATAGGCAATTAATATTGCCCAGAGAAGTAGAGACAGTTTCTTCACTGGTAAGTCACCCTTGCAAATAAACCCTTATCCATCTTCCTGTAAGCAACCATAATGAAACTAAATGGATGAACAAAAGAAAAAGGAGGAAGATGAGGAGGAGGAGGAAGAGGAGGAGAAAGATAAAAAAAAACCCAACAAATGAAAGTAGTAAGGACTGGTTGGGAACAGAAAAGGATCAGCAGGAGTGGAAAGAAATAAGACAGTGTGATGGGGTGAATATAATCAAAGAATATTGTATATATGTGTGAAAACATCATAATGAAGTCTACTATATTATATATATATGTATATACATACTAATATAAAAGAAATTTTTTTAGAAAAGCTCTAGTTCATAAGACTACCCCTCTGCCTCTTTTCTTTTGCTTACTGATTTGGGAAAGCTTTTTTTTTCCCACTGTAATTCTTACTTCTTGTCATTTAACATAAAATCAATGTCTTTTTCCCTACTCTAGATTCAGTTTTTTGCCTTAGCATTCTGAACAGGAACTGTGTCTGATTTTTGACATTTTATTTATTAGAGAGAGAGACTGAGAGAATGAGTGCCTATGCAAGCCATGAAACATGGGTAGAAATTAGAGGACTTTCAGAACCAATTTTCTCCTTTCACCACATGGGGTTCTGGGAATCAAACTCAAGTCACCAGGTTTACAAGCAGGAGCTTTTCCCACGGATCTATCTTACTGATTCCTGTTTTGCTTTTATCTATCTATCTATCTATCTATCTATCTATCTATCTATCTATCTATCTATTTATTTGTTTATTTATTTATTTACTTATTTGAGGCAGGATCTCACTAGAGAGCTGTGGCTAGCCTGGAACTCATAATCTTCCTTTTCAGTCTTCCAATTGCTAGGACTATAGGCATGCGTCATGAAACCAGCCATTTTATAATTGAATTATCTGTCTCACAGATAACAAAATTATTTCAGTCCAGTTTAACAGATGCGACCTTGCTTGTAACACTTCTGTTCAAGTTTTCTTGTATTAAAACTTTCACATCTTATTATTAAAATATTCTTTGCACTTCCTTAATATCTTTCTGATTGATGAATTAAATGAAAATTTGACCTGTATTTTTAATCATGATTTATAGCATTTTATAACTTCTTTTTAAAATGGTTTTGAGGTTATACCCTGACACGTCTGGCAAAACTAACATAACTCAAAGGTCTTAAATGCATACCTGCTCCTACTGTTTTCTTAAATGGACGTGGTACCAAACTTCTTTCTAAATGCTTATGTCTATACCCATACATTAGTGTGACTCCTAGCCTTCATCAGAGAAGATTCTTTTTGTACTTAATATAGAGAATAAGTGGCTGTGTGATGTTTGGTCCTAAATGGAACATACATATCACCTGCCCCCAGAAGGCTCAGGAGCCATCACAGAAGAGAGGGCAGAAGGAATGTAAGAACCAGATGTTGGAGAGGAGTGTTGTCGAACAGCATCACTAGACTCACTGCACAAGAGTTGCACATGCTTGGGCCCATCAACATTTTATTATGAAAGGTGGAAAGGCCCATGAGGCCCAGCCCTTCCTAGAGGAGTATTGACAGTTAATGCTGGCTGGGAAAAAGCATGTCTCTTTCTTCAATGGTGAAGCCACTGATAAGTTGCCCTTTCCTAACATCACTCTTCCCAATTGATTATGAATAATTCAGATTAGTGTTCATCATAGAATTATAATTCCATCAAAATTTAGTGTAAATTGTGGCTGGGTGGTGGTGGTGACTAGTTCTGTTGTCTTTGTTCCAGAATTTCTAGCAAAGGTTATGCAACCTTCTCGTGTTTGAACTGGTATAGGCCTCATATTTGTCTACAAAACACTCACTGTGTCAGGGTAATGGGATGCTTTGACTGGTTTTGTCTAGGACTGTGATAGCTAACCCTGTAGAAAAATGAGTAAGGTTCACTAGAACCACGCTGGTTTTCAAAAGACACTGAGGATTATTATTTTTTTAAGTTTTAATAAATTTTATTTTCTTGTTGGCACAATTGTGCATGCTTGTGGGGTATAATATGATATTTTGATACATACTTACATTGTGTAATAAACAAGGAAAAGTAAAATACCAAAAAAGTATAATTCTAACAAATACTTTTATGACACAGTCATGTCTTATTATAGGCTACTTTATATACAATGATCAAAATTGTTAGGTAATATGGACACTTATAAGGTAGGAAAGCATAGTTATAACTTCTGGTCATGTCCTTGACAGCTTAGTTCTTATCTGTTTATATTATGCATACATACAATCCTTTCCCTACAATGTACTCAGCTACCTAGGACTCTGCACCTGTTACATCCCTTCCTACTATAGGTTTTTTTCTCCTGTAATAACCATAAAGATTAGCCAGTTTCTATTCAGATGCATTCCCAGTGCATCCATGTATCAAGAATAGAGAAGCTGATTTGGCCTAAACCTTTTAGAAAAGTTCCCTATTTCCATTTTGGGTCTATGTAAAACTTGGTGTGCATATGATTAACATTAGATATATTGTGGGAAGGTACATGCACAATGGAAAGAAAAAAATGACTAGATGATCCAATACATCAATTAAACCAGAGAACACTCAAACTGTGCTCCTTAGCAGCCACTCCTACTTCCCTTAAGAACCCATAAAAACAACCAAGATGGCAGCTTGGTGCCCCTGAGTCTCTTCACCCATGTAGCCTGCTACTAACTTGCAGTGTATCCTGGCTTTACTATCGCTTTGCTCTGAGTAAGAGTTTTCTTTGTTCCCTGAGCTCCTGATGTTGGTATGTACTCTCCTGCTGTGCTGATGAACTGAATAAACTGGAATAAGCCCATTTTCCCCTAAGTTACTTTGGTAATATATTTGTATCAGCAGCATGAAGAGTAATTGTAATAGATACCCCTAAATAATCCATTAAAGGTAATATTACAGGCAATAACTAACATAGCAAGATTATAGCACACGCACAAGATCAATGTCAGAAAATCTATAAATTTGCAATGAACATTTAAAATGAAATTAAGTATGAAATTCAATTCAGATAGTATCAAGGAGAATAAAATTCTTTAGAAGTATAGGATCTATATGCTGAAAAGTACAATACATTGTGGAAACTAGTCACAGAAGACCAAATAAATGGAAAGACAGTGTTCATCCTTCATTTATTACTTGAAAGACAGTATTGTGGAGATACCCACACTCATCAAGTTGATTGACATTAAATTTTTAGTTGAATTTTCTGTTTTTTTTCCAGAAATTGTTAAACTGATGCAAAATAATGAAAATATAATACTTACATAAAATATAATTACATAAAATATTGCAATTCAGAACAAGAGCACATATATCACCATTTCAAACTGCTACACAACATTAGGAATTAAGTGAAATAAAGGAGTAATACAATGAAAGTCAAGCCAAACTCAGCACTGCTTCAGTGCTGCAGCTCCTGAGAAGGGAAGGGGCGGAGGGGAGGGAAGGGAGGAAGGAAAGAGAAGGGACGGGAAGGGAAGGGAAGAAGGGAAGGGAAGGAGAAATCATTTCTAAAAGGCAATCCAGAATAACATTAATCTCATTAATATCAGAATAACATTAGGTTTCTCAATAGCAACCTTAAAAGCTAGAAAAACATGGATTGACATATGTCAATCCCTGAAAGAAGATAACCGCTGACTAATAGCACTGTATCCAGCAATGCTATCTTTTACAATTGATGATAGCATAAGGATGATACAAGACAAGAACAAACTAAAGCATCCATAACCATCAAGCCAAACACTGAAAAAGGTAAAGGCATACCACTATTGTAGTTGTTCTGCATGTTGCTGATAAATTCATGATCAAACAACTTAGGGGAACCAAGCATTTTTCTTTTATTATTCTTGGTTATAGTTTCTTGTCCAACTTGTCAGGCAAGGTCATATTAACATCAGGGGCTGAGAGAACTGACCACACTCTATCCACAGGACTACTAAAGGAGGGGCAATCTCAATACGCCAGACCAGTGTATTTGGGTAAATATGCCAAAGAATGCCAACTCCTTGAATCAGATCCCTTCATTTTATCCACCTGGACAGAGACTGGCTCCCACCACCCAAACTAAAAATCTGCAAAAAAAAATTTAGATATAAACTAAACCATATATCAGATAGACCTAAGAAATCTATAGAATACAATCTATAGTAATACAATATATAGTCTTCTCAGCAGGCATAGGACTGTCTCTAAAAGAAACTGCAGTCTAGGTCAAAAAGCATCAAATAATTTCTTAAATATAAAAGAACCAAATAATTTCTTGTATCTTAGCAGATAGATATTGTAAAAATGGCAATATCACCAAAAATTATGACAACCTCTTTTAACAAGTAGTTCTGTAAAAGTTGGATATCTATCTATAGAAGAATGAAACTAGAACCACATTGGCCTCTCTTCAGAAAAATCAGTTCAGGATGGCCCAAGCTGGAATGATAGCTCAGTCAATAGATTGCTTGCTTTGTAAGAATAAGGGCTTGAATTTGATGTCCAGAACACACACATAAAAAAGCCAAGGGTGGAGTGCATGAGTGTGAGATAAATGGTGTGTGAGGAATGAAACCTGAAGTTGTCTGCTGGCCAACACACACACACACGTGTGTGCACGCACACGCACACACACACACCACACACACACACACATACACACACACACACACACACACACATACACACACACACGATGCTGTTTAGTTGCTATTGCTTCCTGTAAGCCTGCACTGCATGACTGAATAAGGTTGAAGGAAAGCACACCACAGTGCATTGGCTCCCTCCTTTCTTTTTTCCCTAAAACCCCCTTTTTTGGGTTACCACGTCTTTCTTAGTTCTCTTGATTTTTAACCTCCATGGCTGGGATCACATCTTATGACCTCTAAGTATTGATGTGCTTGAAGGCATATCTCTTTCTTCACCTAAACTCATTGACTAGTTGAATTTATCTAGACCTATGACTGTATTTACTAAGTATATATTGCTGAATTTCTAACTTGCAGGGCAACATTCAATGAGATGTGTATAGTGTCAGTGTATTAGAATGATCAGAGGTCGAATCTTTCATGCTGGTAGAAGTTATCCTATTGCTTCTTGCCACAGCTCATCCAACAATTGTAGAAAACAAGGACCCAGGGAAACCAGAAAGATGAGCTAGTTTTTGTTATAACTTAGTCCATAGCAGAACTTTGTTAGACCTCTGTATTCTGGCTACTAGACTTTTGCACCTTCGGCTTCTATAATCAAATCATTGTTGTGCTGCAGAATCTAAATCTTGACCAAAAGATCCTTGGGAGATTGTTTTGAGTTGTGCAGAAACAAGGTCAGATATTTGTGTTCATTGGTAGGCTGGGGCTTATCCTACTAAATAAGTGCTCTAAGCAATAAATATTATTTCTCATCTGTAGGGGTGCTTGCTATGCATCTTATGTTTGATGAATGTTAACCAAATGAATGAATACGAAACAGTCTGACTTTATAATATTTGGCATTAAATGATGTTTTCTTTTTTGCTTTCAAAATTTACTTTTTGATGATCCATCAGGAATTAGGATAATTTCTGTCTTTTCTCACCTACAGTGTAAATGAGCTCTTCAAAATCAAATTATGCTATGTCCAAATTCCCACAGTTTCACACTACTTCATCATTTGAAGCATAAACAATGTTTGTCAGAGACAAGAAATATCTACTCCAGATCACTTGGTAAATAGGCATTGCTGTGAGTTCTTTGGACCATGGCAAAAAATGTAAGTTTTGGATAATATCAGAATTGGCTTCGAATCCTGTTCAGAATTCATGCCCATATTCTTAGATGACTAGTCGAGGAAGACGGAGATTTGGTTTGTCTTTTATTAAGGTCAAATAAATTGACTTCATTCACCAGTGGAAGACATTTGATGAATCAAATTCATGACAAGAGTGTCAAATTTTTCCCATCAGATGTTCTAGTCCTCTCTGGACTGTGCATCATTGTAGACTCAGCAAGTCATATCATCCAACAAGCAGTCAAGGCTGCCCAAACACTCAGCAACATTTTCTGCCAGGGGATCACTGTAATCCTAGTGTAAAGAAAACTGCTAATTTTAGCAACAGCATTGGTTTTTCAAAAAAATTGAAATCAATATAATTTTAAACATTTTATGTCATAAAATGTGTTTCAATTTTGAAAACCTAGGAGGAACTGACATTTATTTATGAAGTAGGTTGTAGAAGGAAACAAGAGAACTTGAGATGCCTTAAAATTTGTGCTTTGATCGCAAAATAAATCATTGCTTGTTTATGCTTGCTTTTCCCAAGGCGAGCTCCAAGAGGATAACCCAAAGTACATTCGCAGTCTCCCAGACCACATAATAACCCTGTTGATCAAGCACTGGCGAAGATTGTTACTTTGGATTTTGCTTGTGGTTCTGTTCAAATGAGCTGGATCTCATCCTAAGGTTCACATTATCAAAGGAAGACTCTCTGTTCTCACTCAAGGGATGAAGTGCAAGAAGTTTAATTTGTGTATGCTACGAGATTTAAGGCTTGACTTTATACTTTGACACCAACTCATCATGTCCCAAAGTCTAATGTAAGAAAACTTTCAAACAGACCCTTGGGTAACTTTAGAAGTCATCATTCCTTTTGACATTCGAATATATGATTAATTAATTAAAAAGATTATATGCCTGAAATAGCCATGTGACTCATGCCTACTAACATGATTATACCTTGCATGTGAAAATTAGTTTGACCTTTTCATGACAAGAAATCACTTTGAGTGCTAGTATTGTTCTATGCCCATTGCTTTTCCTCAAGATCAAAGGGAGCACATGAGATTAGACTGTATTAATTACATTACACCCAATGTATTTTTTCCTCAATGCTTAACTAAAGTGTAATTATCATGACTTTCAAATCGAACAGGGTAGAATTCACTGAGAAACTTGTCACATGTGTTCCAGAATCCATCCCACTTTCAGAGGTAAAAACTTTCACTTGTTTGTTGCACATTATATTATATCATTATTATTACTATTATTATTATTGTATGTGAATGTGGGTGTTGTCTCCTGCGTGAAGATTAGAGGACAGCTTTCAAGAGTCTGTGCTCTTCTTCTTTCCACCTTGTTTGTATTCTACTACTGCTCGGCTAGCTGTTTTTCTAAGTTTTTGGCTAATTCTCTTGTCTCCACTCCCATACCCTATAATGGAGTTCTGGGATTACAAATACATGCCACCACATCTGGCTTTTTTCCCCCCTTTGATTCTTAAAGAATCATTTAATAGTATGCCAAAATATTATGAGATCAACTATAAATTGGGCACAGATTTTTTTTGTGGTATTGAAAGGCAAATTTAATGAATACGTATGCATGTATATGTACAATACAAGAGAAAGTTTAATTTCTTATAAACTGAGTAGTTATAAAAGCAATAAAATATTGTTTAGTAATAACTGAATTCACTTGTATTTAAAAATGGAGAATCACTTCAAAAACTAAATCGTGCATGTTTTTTTCTTAATTAGTTTTTATTTTTTAATACATTTTTTATTATTATTTCAGCTCATACAAACTTAGTAGGTACACCAGTTCCCTCCCTCCCTCCTCCTCCCCCCAACCCCCTGCTCCCCCTCCCCTCACCCCTCCCACCCCATCCCCCAGTGCCTCCCGCCCCAATTCCCAGAGAGTCCTTTCTTGTGCATGCCTGACTCTCCTTTGGGCCCTCCTCTCTGATGACGTACAAGGACCCAGTGGCATTTCCCTGAACCCTTTCCCATGTTCCCCTTAAGCATAGGAACACTACTGTGGCTGCCAATCCCTTGCCTCCAAGGATCTTGGTGCCTTTAGCAGATGCTAGACTTTGTGAGATCAATAGTGTGTTGGACATTGTGCAGGGCATGCAAAGTCCAATTATGATTGCTTCGGCCCTAACTTGTGTGGAGTATCTTGCAAATCATTGCTCCTCCCATCCTTTTGCTCTTACACTCTTACCGCCCCCTCTTCTGCAAATGTCCCTGAGCTTCAGGATGGGGAGAGATTAGTCTGGCCTAGTTCTAGGTGGTTGATATAGAATCTCTGAAGTTCTGGATTGTGGTTTGTTGATTTTCTTTTGCAGTTTTGCTGCTCCTGCAATGCCCTTCACTCCATCCTGCTGGGCACTGTATGTCACTCCCTGGTCAGAGACAAAAAGCTGTTAAACTGGAGTCTTATTATAAGAGCACATTCAAGGGTAGATGTAATAAAAGTAGGAAACCTCAGTGAGGCAGGGGCCAATCACCCATTTGCAAAATGTTTACTTTTTATCTGCCAGACTATATGCCCTCCCCTTCTGGTGAGATCATACCCCCTCAGTTGTAAATGATCAGGAACAAAAACCAGGTGTCACATTACTTACTTGCAGTCCTTGATGGAGGCCTATTTTCTCTACTGTTTCTCACTTCTCTCCTTGTTTCTTGTGTGGCCCTCCAACCCCATCCCTCCTGTTCATCATCCTTGCAATTACTGTAGGTAATACAGGGCACAGATATTTTGAAACAACACTGAACAACTGCAAAACATAAACCAGAAATATTTAATATGATTTTGTTATCTTTTTGTTTCTTTTTTATTAATTAATTTTATTTTGATTTATTTTTCTATTACATTTTTTCCTCGTTATACAAGTTCAATAGGTACCCCTTCCTCTTCCTCGCCTCTCTCTTCCCCCCTATTGTCCCCCATTCCCCTTTCTCTCCTTCCCACTCTTCTCCCCTCCCTCTCACCCCTTTTATTTCCCTCCACCTCTCTTGGTGCTTCCTGCTTGCTCCCTCCCATCCTCCAGAGCATCTTTTTTTTTTTTTTTTAGATGTGAGTTTTGGCATCAAGCTCAGGACATTAGGCTTGCGCAGGTAAACTGCTGAGTCACCTTGCTGACCTTGTTTAGAGATTTTTATCATTCCTATTCAATGAAGACAAATATATACTCTTCCTTTTATTCTTTTGGAACATGACATTGACTACTGTTGTAAATTAATAGTGTATTTTGGAAAAATTTCCAGTGGGTTCACAGCAAGTGAACAGGGTAGAACAGGTATTTTGGAGCTGTACACTGATGTTATATTGTACTGATTAATTTTAGTTGAAAGATTAGGCAGTTCCAGTCTTCTTTATTTCTAATAATGTTACAACAAATGAATGTGTATATGGATCATGTCAAATGTGGGCCAACTGTGATGACTGTCAATATATTCAGTTCACATGTTCATCATATTAAGTACCTAAATATAGTAACAATGAATATTCTGTCAGATCATGCATTTGTTTTCAATATTAGTTTAACTGGTTAAATTGTAGATTTCCTGCCATTAGCAGTTTATCTAATTTATATTCCTGTCGTTTGTGGTCAAGAGACTCTACCAGACTTTACAACACTTTTTCCCACTTTATCCTGTGCCTTTCACTGAACTTATGGTGATTGTTTTTATGTATTTTTAATTTCCTTTCTAGTCTTGGCAGACACAACTCTAATTTTTGTATACAGTTAAAAATTTAGGTCTTCTTTTCATCATTTTTAGATTTAAATTTTTGCTGTGTTTTCTTTTAAGATTCTCCTCATATAGTCCTCCATATGAAATGTAGAATGAACTTTTCAGATTCTAAAATGGCCATACTTTGTGGTAATTGAATTAAATTACTATCTTAAATTAGAATTACTATTTCTGTGATGTTGAACCTACAATGCAAGAATACAAACAATCCTTCCATGCTGTCTTTTGCGTATTTCAATAGTTACCAAAGTTTTCCGCATAGAGGTGATATATATTTCCTGCTTAACTTATCATTAGGCATTTCAGCATTTTGTTTCCAATGTGAGATATTTTATTCGTTACATCCAACTGGTTAGTTGGGTTTATCTATAAAATATGCACCTTTCATTTATTGATATGCTGTTCATTTACAATAATTTTCTACTCATTTGGTTGGTTTTCTAGACATTTATATTTCTCACAAATAGTGATGATTTTGTATTATTTCTAATAGTGTGACAACAAATGAATATGTATAAGTATCATGTCAAATGTGGGCCAATTGCAGTGGCTGTCGGTGTATCTAGTATAATATATTCTGGGTTCGCCAGGGAAACGCAACCAATGAAATATATGTGTACAAATATTATCTATCTGTATATATAAAGTTTGTTATGAGGAAATAGCTCACACAATTATGGAAACTGAGAAGCCCCAGAAACTGCCATCTGTAAGGGGAGCCCTAGGAAAGATGGAATTGCAATTCTAGTCCAACAGAGCATTCAGGCTGAGAGCCAAGAGAACTGACAATGTAAATTCTAGTCAAGTCTGAAGAGAACCAGAAGGCCAATGATGGGAACTCAGTCCAGGGTCTAGGGAAGACCAGTGCTCAAGCAGTCATGGAGACAGAATTCTTCCTTAGCCTTATGTTCCATTTAGATCCGTGATGCCAGTCACAACTGGGGAGGGCACCTGCTTTGCACAGTTGACAGATTCAGATGCCACTCTCTTTCAGAAACACTCTAGAAGTTTTTCTACTTAGAATAAGGAGCTTACTTGACATCCCATGTATACATGAAGTTGGCAAGTAACATTGACCATCAGCCACTTACTTCATATATTGAACATCTTCATCCCTCTCACTGACTGCAGAGCATGAGGAATTGACACTAAAAGTTTCTCTTTGATCTTTCCTACAGTGGGGCCAACATTCTCACAGTGGGTGTTATATCTTTAACATTACAATTGATGACTTCTCTCATTAGGGAAAAATATGTTGAAATTTTTCTCTTAGAGGAGAAAAAACCTGTAAGTGAAATTTTATAATAGAATAAAGTACATCTTAGAAATATATTAACTCTCTTTGTTCTATGCTTAAAGAATTTAATTAATTGTTTATTTATTTGAGAGAAAGTATGTGTGTATGAGGAGAAAGAGAGAGAGATATGCCATGATACTCATGTGGATTAGAGGACAACTTTAGGAAGTCAGTTTGTCCATTTTTCTCCTATCATGTGGGCTCCCTGGTTACCAGGTTTATATGAAGTTATCTTTATTGCATGGACCATCTTACCAGCCCTGATCTGTGCTTTTATTTTTTATATTTACATCTTTTTCTTGGCTCATTAGTTTAATGATTATTTTAGTGACATGTTTCTGTGTGTGTGTGTGTGTGTGTGTGTGTGTGTGTGTGTGAGTGTGTGCGTGCGCTGCATGTGCATGTGCATGCTGAAGATCAAACCAACCTAGACAGATCTTCTAGCGGTAAACTTTATCCCCCAACTGCAGGAATTATATACACTAACTTTTAGTATCCTTCTGTTCCTAACATGTGTATTGATTCTTCCTAAATTATTTGATAACTTTCTCTTATTTTCCTAACATTTTTCCAGTAGATGTTTTTCTAATATTTTTAGTTGGTATTTGACTCACGAACTCTCTAAATCTACATCTTATTTCTTTTGATAATGTTTTTATTTACCATTTCTTTCAGAAGATAATAGTAATTTTCACATTCCACCGTGAGGTTTGCTTTTTTGTATTCCATATGTCATTATTTTGTTTCTTGGAGTGCTTTGCATTTTACTTGTCTATTATAACTTTTGCTTCATCATTGCTATCTTTTTTTCTTGCATGTGAAGGGATGGAGCATATCTGAATAAAACTTTGATCTTCCTTTTTATGTGTATGTGGGTTTGTATGCTCGTATGTTTGTATGTGAATTTACATATGGGTGGGCGCACATGTGTGTGTGTGTGTGCATGATCAGGAATTCCTGTGAGATCAGAAATCCTTCTTGATTGCTCTTTTACTTTATTGTTTTGAGCCTGGTTTTCTAATTAATATTGGAGAGTTCCATTAAAGCTACTTTGGATTGTCAGTTTACTGTGGGGAGTCTCAAGCTTTACCTTTCGGACCTGGACTGTCAGTGGGCCACCACACTAGCCTACCATTTTAAATGAAATCTGGGAATCTGAATTTTGATCCTTCTTGTTCAGTATGCACTTTAACCATTGAACCATCTTTCCACTCTTTTTATTTTCAGCCACCTAAATATTGCTCTATATTTAATTCATATATAGTATAGAACATTTCTTAAATGCAATCTGGAGGTATTTTCAGAAGTGCCTTAAAATATCTACTGATTGACAAGTAATTGTCTCAATTCTTTTGTGTGTGTGTGTGAACATACACGTGTGTGGGTTGGTAGGAGTGTTGTGTATGCAGTGCATGTGTATTTTACTGTATGGCTGGTTATTTTTGCTATATATTTGAGCATACATGTACACACGTGTGTATTTAAGAAGGTGTGCTGTAAGGTTTGCTTTTAGTGGCTACCTTATATTTTTATATAGCACTCAATTTAGATGCAGCCATTAGTTATAAACAATGATAAACTGATATCCTTTCTCTTCTCTGTTCATTGCATTTTGTTTAAAAGTTATGTTCCTTAGTGTTTATCTTGATATTTTTTCCAGTGCTTGTACTTAGATGTCAGACTTAAATAGCACTGTCACTCTCAGGTTCAAGTGAGTCAGTGAACATGGTTTATGTCCCCCTGCCTTTTTTCTTTTCTCCTCAGTGTTTGTTGCTTGTGTCATTGCCTATATCATCCATATTTTTATAGCTTAGTCATTGACTAAGTTTACATTCACTGTTAACCATCTGTCTAACTGAGGAAAGTGTTCTCAGTTTTATTCCATCATTTTTGCTGAGGATATTCTTTCAAAACTAGGTCCTTTGTGTTTGATGAACAACTTGGTTGAGCATAGACTCCTTGGTGCAATTTTTTTCCTTAAGAGTATCTTCTGTTTTGCTCCTCTGGTATTGGGTTTAAATATTGCTTCAAAGAAGGAAACTGGTTTATTTTACATTTGATCTATTTGTTCTTTTGTTTCCAGGCTTTCTTTTTCCAGACATGTATCTCTCTCTCTCTCTCTCTCTCTCTCTCTCTCTCTCTCTCTTAGTGTACTATGTGTACCTGTGGAGGACCAAGAGGATGCAGGAATAATCCTGGATTGCTCCTCTCTTCCCTCTGGGATTTCCCATGTTCTGCCTTCCAGAATGGTAGTGAAGGCTGAAGTCATTTCTGCCTGGTGTTTTTACATGAGATCTGGTATCTGAATTCAGGTCTTTCTGCTTTCCAGGCAGAGTCTTAACCCTTGAAGTCCTCTTTTCAGTCCTGTTTCAAGTATTTTTATCCTTTATGTTCAAGACTTAATAAGTTATATAATGCAGGTGAAGTACTTTCTATAAAAATTTCACTCATTTGTCAGTGTTTATCTTGGTTCCACCAATCTATATTTTCTAATACTGTGGCACAAGTATCAATGTGATAATTGAAGGCTTGATCTCTGAACACATTTGTAAAGAATCAGTAGTTAAGCCTGGAGCAAGCCTACGGGAGATTGCCTGATGAATGAGGGAAGACCCAGTAGTTCATGGTAGGTGAAACTTTTCCCCGGGCAAGGGAATAAGATGTAGGGAACTCATTCAGAAAGCTGGCACTCTTTGGCATAGTTGTCCAGTCAAGCTTGTCTGGTATGTAAGGTTTGCCCTTTTCTAGCAGTCAATCCTGTGGATATCATGTGACTCATGTTCCTGGTGTTACATGAGCTGTCTCGCTGAGCTGGACTAAGAGATGAGGCCAGACAATCATAACCAGAATAAAGCCCCTTGTTTCCCTTTAAACCATTTTGTCCTGAATTTATCGAGAACTTGCAGGCAAATTGAGACACTTTCAACACGTAGATTCTAGTTCCCCTCTGCAGATTCAGGAAAGAGTTCTTTGTGAAACATAGTTTCAAGTGTTTATTTTGATCTACCATTAAGTTTTCCCCCTATAGATACTGTACTAGTTATGCGTGTTTTGGTACTGCACTATATTTATGCAGAAGAAACCAACACTTTTGCACAAACAATTTAAAAACCATTTTCCTTTATTTTCTTTAAGTTTTGGCCACTTCCACTTTATCTTCACTTTTCCTACTTGCCCACAGAACTTTAGACCTGTTGTCTTTCTTTTTTTTTTCCTAGCATTATTTTTGTTTTTGTGATGGTTTGGCTCCTCCCTTCTTCTTGCTTTATTTATATCAGCTTATCTCCTCCTCGCCTCTCATTGGGGCTGGGGGCAGGCAGCAAATAGTCATTCAAGGTTCTGAACTCTTTGCACACTGTATTAGCATCCCTACTATTGGGCCGCCCCTACACATCCACTGCAGCTTGATGGAGACTTCTTAGACAATCCTCAGCAGCAGCAACCTGATTGATTTTGCTGAAACACTGAAATGGTAAAAGTCATGACAACATCCTTGTACTTTCCTCAAAGTAGTCAGGCCTGAGGCTCCGGAGAAACAATGATCTCTCACAAACCCAATGCATCAGTGGCATTAAACTGACCTGTATTTTTCACTTGTGCTTTGTGGAATGGAATTGGTCTGAACAGATTCTGTCGCTTCATGGCTGAAGTAGCAAATCTGTTTCCTTTAGAGAGGCACCATAATTCAGTGAATACAGTAGTGCTCCCGCGCAGCACACAGGTGAAATAGGGCCCCTCCTCTGCCTTAACATTGTTATCTAAGTAATGGGAATGGTGGTAGTGCTCAGCTCACAGACTCCTGTGGGACACCTACTGGTTCATGCCTGCAAAACAGTTACAATGTTGCCTGGGGATGGTAAACACTAAGCAGATGTTTTCTACATTTATGAAGGGTTTTTTTTTTTTTTAGAACAAAATTGGCACTCAAATTTTCATCATTTTGTAGAAATACTTTGGTTACCCATCAGAAAGTTTCAATGTTCTGTCTCAGAACTTAGCTTACCGTGTCTTGTCTTGGTAGTTCTTTCTTTCTTTCTTTCTTTCTTTCTTTCTTTCTTTCTTTCTTTCTTTCTTTCTTTCTTTCTTTCTTTCTTTCTTTCTTTCTTTTCTTTCTTTCTTTCTCTCTTTTCTCTGTTCTCCCCTCCCTCCCTCCCACTCCCTCCTCTCCTCCCTCCCTCCTCCTCCTTCCCTCCCTCCCCTCCGCCTCCCTCCTTCCTTACCTCCCTCCCTCCCTTCCTTCCTTCCTTCCTTCCTTCCTTCCTTCCTTCCTTCTTTTCATTTCCCTCCTCAAGACAGAGTTTCTGTTCTCAATCTGAAAGCTTCCACCCCTGTGACAAGGGGTCACATCAGCGGGCCCCTGCCCTCTGCATTTCTTCCTCATTTCAACATCTGCAAAGATGAGGGGCGTGGTTTAGATATGCTGTCCCTAGCCTTCTTGGAAGCCAGCATTCCTCTCCACATCTCTTTCCCTGACTCTCTCAGGCCTTTACTCCCCCCTCTTGTCTAGCTGTGGAGAGCTCAAGTTTGCATTTTGTGGTTTTTCATTTCGGGTAGCATATTTTTTGCTGGTATTTTCTGATATCTTTGTGGTCGATTCACTTTGCTCCTCCTTTTCTCCCCAGAGCCTTTCCCATGTGACTCCTGGCCAAATTCAACTGTTCTTGGCAACTTTTACAAAATACTGTGGAGTTTGTGGGTAAGATTGGTGGGATAGTTAAATAGAGGTGCCAGCTTGATAATTGAAAGCTCAAACTCTGTTAACATTGTAAACAATTAGTTGTTAAATGAAAACCTGAGCAAGCCTACAGGAGGTTGTCTAAATAATGAGGGGGAGACTCAGCCTGTGGGGATGGGCCGTTCCCTAGGCATTAGGGAGCTGGTTAAGTAAGTTGGCATTCTTTGTCACACTTTGCCAGATGCTGTCTGGCAAGTGAGGTTTGCTCCTCTCTCAGAAGTCCTGTGGATCTGGCCAGTTCCCTTAGTCCAGGGTGTTGTTGTGGGTTCTCCTTCTAAACTGGATTAAGAACAATAACATAATAATCGTAACCCAGGATAAAACCCCTTGCTCCCATAAACCATGTTGTTATGAACCTATCAGCAACATGCTGAGTTGCTGCAGCAATATGTATATTATACAGAAAACTTTCTCCCATTCTGCTGGCTTATATAAAATCCAGGAAGAGATGTCATGAGCAGATTGCAATCTATTTAGTTTTCTTTTCCAAGCAAGAATGGTTTGCACCTGTTTTTTCTGAAGGGGATGAAATCACCTTGAGACTTAGCAACAATTAATGCCTTTCAAAATTCTAATATTTACCCAAAGGGAAGCATGCCACTCAACTTGGTTCATTTTTTTCTTAGATTAAGTCAGATTAGGGTCGATTCCACTTTGTTTTTGGCCAGTGGTGCTGTCATATTTAATAGGCCTGAGTCTCACTATAGTTTCAGAAGAGTGGCTGGGTCAGAACCATGACATTGCAAGGTTTGTTGGCGTCCCTCCAGAGGCTCGTTGCTTCCATGATATTAATTCCAGATTCACTTTCAGGTAACGGATAAGTTGGATGGTAGAGAATACAAAAGAACAAGCCGGAAAGGCGGAATAACGCACAGTTGGCAGGACCTCAGCTGGAAGACTGGTGTTCCTGAGGATGCACTGCACAGCTGCAGTCCATTCCACAGCTGGAGTCCATTCCACAGCTGGAGTCCATTCAGCCCTATCACCTACCTGTCAGGTACATTCACTACCTCTCCCTGCAAAGGGTGAAGCTGGTTTGGGTTCATGGGAGAATAACAACAGCTATTGCCACTTCCTTGGTGAGCTCTTCCTTGCCCTTTCCTGTGTAGCTCAGTTAGAAAGGAATTCCCTGACCCAGGCTCCTTCCTGCCCAGAGAAGAACACTTCCATTTAGGCAGCTGGGTGGTTTTGGCGGTGGAATCTTTGCCTTGCTCCTTTTGGGCTTTCATGGTTGTTTCTCCCATTAGACCATGAGCTTTGCTTGAATGCAGAACCTGAGTCTTCCCAATCCCTGTACTCCCGGGATCTGGCACTGTGATCTGTGTCAGGTGCAAAACGGGAGTATTACAGTGTTCCTTGGAATGAACTGAGGCATAGGTTACTGCATCTATTTAAGTCTTTCCCATCTCTGGTTTAGTCCCTTCGCTGATTTAGCCCATCCCTGTCTTCCTCTTCTTTTCCTTTCCAGCTTCCTTTTCTTGAGATCAGACTAATGGGATGGGCATCTGGGATAAGGGAACCTGTGTTTTCCATGTACCTCCTACTCTCTCTCTCTCTCTTTTTCACACATACATACACACACTCAGATCACATCACACACACACACTCAGGTTGTGTCACACACATATGCGGTTGCACACACGCATACACTTAGATCATATCTCACACATAGGTAGTGTCATACACACATATACACACACTCAGGTCAATTCACACATATACATGCATGTACACTCAGACAATGTCATACACACACAGAAACTCTCAGTGCAGGTTACATACAAATAAGTCAAGTCACACACACACACACACACACACACACACACACACACACACACTGCAAAGTCACCCCCCCCTGCTTGCCTAGAGCAGGGTCAGGTCTGTTTTCTGCATGCCTGTGCCTGTTGCGGCATCACATGAATTCCCAAGTTTTGGGATCCTCTCTGGACGCTTGGGTGGACCACCTAATCCTCTGCTTGAGGGTACCGACCGGGTCACTTTAGAGTCCTTTGTGCAACAGGAGAGCCGTGGGCTCCCGCGCTCTCATGGACTTCAGTGCTTGGAATCAAGGCTCCTGCCATCTCCCCTGGCCTCCGCCCACCGGGCCCTGCGTCCCCCCCACCTCCTCGCCATCCCTCCTGCACAGCGAGGAGGTGCAGGCGATGGGCAAGTGACTGACACATTCCGGGGCCAGCGAGCAGGAGCGAGAGCGTGGGGGCGGGCAGTGTGTAGTGGCAGACGGCCGCGGGGATTATGAATGGGGGCGGGGGCCGGCGAGTTGGGGTTCCTGCGGGGATTTTCCGCACCGGCTGATGGGCACGCAGGGTTGCGCGCAACGGTGGAGCCGCGCTGGTGGGAAGGAGGCTGCTGCGGGCTCGGGCTGGGAGTGAGGATTCTTCTGCAAAAGTCGCCCTGCTGTCGTGCGCGTGGAGTGGCGCGGAGCTCAGCAAGGTAGGAGGGAGAGGAGGGCGATCCGCAGCGGCCCCGGCTGCGGACGGCACACGTCGCTCATCACCACTCACAGGTGGTGGCCTCGGCAGAGGGGGCAATGCGATCAGGTCCCCTCGGCTCCCGCCGGGATTCGTGTGTTCCTGGGCTCAGGCGGTGCTTCTCGCGGGTGACTGAGGCACCCTGGCTGCGGTTGTCCTGGCAGACTCACGGCCCCGCCTGAGCGGCCTCGGTGTCCCCGGGGCTGGCGGTTGCTTCCCCCGGAGTATCCAGGCTTGCCGGCGGGGCAGCCCGTGCTAGAAGCAGCCTCAGGTAAGGATTGCCTCTCCTCCTGCTGCCACAGTGAGCGCAGAGTGTACCCCCGCCCCTCACCAGCTGGGACGGTCGCCTGGGAGGCATTCTTGTCACCCCTGGGGGCCGATCTCTCCCCAGCTCACCCCCACTAGTCTCTTTCCTTCGGCGCTCTTCATTTCTGCCTCTGCCTCCCTCTGGGCAAGTCACCGGGAAGGGGAGCGAGCCAGAGAGATGGACCTGCAGAAAGATTCCGGGTTGGGAAACCCTGGATGCAAGCGAGAGCGGTGCGCGGGAGCCCTAAGTTGGCAGGACCGCGGCCACCCAGGATGGTCCTGCCTGCCCAGGAGGCTGGGTCCCCAGAGGAGCACACCCCAGCCTCAGCAGGACCACCCCTCCCCATAACTTCTAAATGTAAAAGCTCCCGGCCTGGACCTGGGGTGTGTTTAGAAGCTACAAGATTGGAGAGGGACAGGCCCTCCTGCGTCTTACCTCACTTTCCTTCTGCTCTCTCTCTCTCTCTCTCTGTCTCTCTCTCTCTGTCTCTCTCTCTCTGATGTTTTGCAGTCTTCTTCCCTTCCTCACAGACCATCTTCGGTGTGCCACATTTTGCACGAAAATCAAACAATTTTAACCCAAGAATAAAGAGAAGGATGCAGAGGGATGGCTCTTAATTAGATACTTAGCACACATATACATATAACCTATAATATCTATAAACATGTATGACACCACATGCCTGGGTAATTTTTAAGCAAGACTTTAAAACTTGCATTTAAAAATACATTGTGTTTACTTTATGTTTGCATGACACATATATGAGGCTACTAAACAGAAAAGCATTCTATGAATTCTACATTAGATCCACATGACACATAAATATTTTCTGAGCTGCATGCATGTGTTGAATTTCTCAAAGTGTTGCAAGTTTTTGGCTATATTATAGGAAAGATATTTAAACTAAAAATTCATTTAAGAATAATATAAAATTCATGCATTTTTAATGGATAACAGTTTCCTCTTCCTTTTGTGAAACCCTGATGTTAGGCTTATAATTTTCATGCACATTGAGACCTGAGATGCTTTTATCTGCGATCTGAGGTAATGAGGAGGGATCTGAATTTTTTCCCGTAAATGAATTGGCAGAAAAAGGTGGGAAAGGCCAATCATTTCACTTCAGGTAAAAAGAAATTTAGTTGTGTGTGTCTCTCAGAGTGTTTCATTCATCTTAGAACATTCTGAAAGAAAGAAACCACCTTAATGAACACATGTTTCTTCAGCATGCCCTTAGTTTGTTCAATACAGGGAGTCAGCAAATAATGTTTCCTGTAGGTTTCTATTCTTTTTATAAATAGAGGAATGTTGAGTCGCTAATTTACAAAGGCAAGCAACTGCTAAAGGACTGGCATTATCAAGGCATGATTGACACATCACTGCTCTAGTCTAGATGTCTATCGTCTTTCTGTTTTCCCAGTGCAATTGTGAGCTGAACAGGTTCATGATGTGTCTACTACTATTTTCTTAGCTAAATGGCTTTTCGGTTTATTTCTAGCTTGACATTTTTAGCAAAGAGGAATTATCTTAAATTTCTATAGAGAGTACCCACTTGGTCATGCTTGTTTGCTTTCCTCATAGAGTTGGTTTTGATTTGAGGAGTAAGAAATTAATCATACATGGTGCTATGATCTTGGAGTCATTTGTCCAGCTGGATATGGTATTTAATAATAACAGGTGCCATGCATGTGTAGGTAAGGATTTGCTTGGGAAAGATTCTAAACAGAAATGATCACTTCGTTTTAGCACATGAACATGGGAAGTAGTAAAGAGTTCCAGGTTGCTTTCAGCGCAGTGCTTTATAAAGAGCCTAGGAAGACTTGGAGGTTGATAACTTGAGTACCAACTGTTTTCTGTTATTATTGGGACACGAAACTTAGTCCATTTTTCTCTTTCTAGAAAAGTACAAGCAGCACGATTTGGAGAATATGTAGGGTTGTTCTTAAAAACATGAGCTGCACCACACAAGTTAGGGCCGAAGCAATCATAATTGGACTTTACATGCCCTGCGCAATGTCCAACACACTATTGTCCCCACAAAGTCTAAAAGCACCTAGATCCTTGGAGGCAAGGGATCAACAGCCAAAATAGTGTTCCTATGCTTAAGGGGAACACAGGAAAGGGTTCAGGAAAATGCCGCTGGGTCCTTGTATGTCATAGGAGAGAAGGACCCAGAAGACAGTCAGGCATGCACATTAAAGGATTCTCTGGGGATTGGGGGAGGGGAGGCACTGGGGGGTGGGGAGGGAGGGGTGAGGGGAGGGCGAACAGAGGGGTGGGGGGAGGAGGAGGGAGGGAGGGAACCGGTGTACCTATTAAGTTTGTATGAGCGGAGATAATAAAAAATGTTAAAAAAAAAAAAAAACATGAGCTGCAGAGATAGCTCAGAGGTTAAAGCCTTTGCCTTGTAAGCAAAAGAACCTGGGTTCTGATCCCTAGATCCCATGTGAAAATACTGGCTCTGGAAGAGAGAGCTTGCAAAATCCCAGAGTAAAACAATAGAGAGATGGATTCTCAGTGTCAACATTGGGTCTTTGCAGGTATGCACACTCAAGTGCCTTCTTGTAGACACACAACACATGATGCCACCCCGCGTGCAAATAGTGTTTCATTATTTATTTACTTTTGTCACAGATAGAAAGATATATATCTATGTATTTATATCTATCTATCTATATCTATATCTCTCTCTATATATATATATAGAGAGAGAGTATAGCACATGTATAGAGGTCTGAGGATAACTTTTGGAAATCAACTCTCTTTTAGCATGTGGGCTCTGGGGATTGAACTCAAGTCACCTGGTTTGTACACAGGTGCCTTTACTCACTCTGTCATCTCTACAAGTGTGCAGATGTTTTTCACAAAACACAGATTTCCTTTGAGCACAAGTTGTAAGCACCTTGTAATAATGTGGTAGATTCCATAGCATGTCCATCCTTTTTCAAGGAGGGACTTACTGCCCAGGCTTCTGGGAGCATGATCAGAAATTTCCAGGGTTGACAGAGCTGTGGAGATCCCAATGCCCAAGGTCATATGCACCCTTTTCCAGAGTGGCTCAAGTCCAGTGGAGGATCCAGGTGGAACTGCAAAGGTAGCCATCTCAACTGAGCTCTGAGAGCTCCTTATATCTCTGAAGGCTCTGGTGGAGTTTTCTTTGTAGTAAATTCTCCCTCTGTCTGTTTTTCATTTCCTTCCCATTTTTTTTCCTGAGAGCTCTTAAGGCAGTCTTTAATAAATTTATACAATAATTTAATATCAGAGTTGGCTTGCCAGGGAAGCCAACCTGTGAGTAGTGTCCCTCGTGCATGCTCATTTTGTCAATTATAAACCATCTGGTCTTTGGGGTATAGTGTCACAGCACTGAAGAGCTCTTCCTTGTTCTTGTCCTTCTTTAGTTCCTCCATGTTTTATTCTACTTACTGGCTTTTGTTTATAGTTTCTGTAATGTTTTTATCGATATAAATTTTATGTATACCTTTGTAATGTTTTGGGTTTTTTAAAATGCTTTTTAAAATTCATATTTCATCATTTTTTTGAGACAAGTTCTCATGTAATTCAAATTGATCTTGAACCCACTAGGTAACTGAAAATGAACTTGGACTTTTGGTCCCCCATGCTTCTCCTCCAAGTGGGAGGATTACAGATGTGGGCCACCACACCCAGCTTTGTATTTTTTATTAATAGATACAGTTATTGAATTACATAAGGACCTTACATTTTTACAGTCCTGACCATTCCTCATATTTCAAAATTTTGTAGTAAAGCTATGCTTATTTTAAATATAATTGATTCTTCCCTTTGTGATCGTTTGTACCATCAGTGGTTACTTCATCCACATCTTCTGTGATGCTTCTGGTATGTCCTCCTCTTTGTCACTCACATTCCTTCCAAGGGAAATAGTTCTCTGGTAACCACGGGCACGTGATCACAATCTGCATCTTTTTTGTTCATTTCACTGCAATTTCACCCTAACACTTAAGCAATGTACTGTCTAGGATTGACTATTATTTTCCTTCACTCACTATGAAAACATGAACTTTCAGTCATTATTGTTTAAATTGGTTTCCTGACTTCATTTGGCTGTTTTTTGTCTTTGGGGTTCTCAGGTTTCATTGTGATATCACCACTTGTAGGTTTGTTCTTATGGGTCCTTCTTAAAACCTTTCACTTGCTTATTTAATCAAAGGATTCCTGTGTTTCTTATTAAACATTCATGGCATGGCACCCCCGTTATTTTATCTTGCCTCTGTTCTGTTATTTCCTCTGAAATTCCTATTTGATACATGTTGGAGCTTCACTTTTCATCTGTCATTTCTATTACTCATGTATTACTTTTAAATTACATTTCAAAGGGGCTTTAGGTGGATAGAATCATTCCCATACTGTTTCTAACCCATTGATAAAACTTTACTAATTAGGCTGTTCTTTCCATGGATTTTTCAATGCTAGAAGTGCTATAGTATCCCTTTTCAGATATGTTATTATAAAACTCTACTCTTAGCTTCTTTTCATAATATTTTACTTGCCTTGATTTTAGGAGCATTTCTGATGGCTCTTTTAACTTCAGATTCTTCTGGGAGTCGCTTGTCGTAACGGCTGGGGCTTCTGGATCTCAACTCTAAAGGATCTCCATAAAGTACTTTGTTCCTCCCTGTGAGGTGTTATTTGGGTCAAAAACTCAGTTTTGTTTGCAGTCTACTGACTCTGTGTTATTCAGACTGGATGAATTCTTTTTCTTAAGTTAACAATTCTGCCTTCTGTCATATTTCCTCATGATCCCATTTGGTGAATGTGTTACTTCCTCCACTAAAGTCTTAAGTTGCATAGCTTCTATTTGTTTTTTTTTAACAACTTATATTTCTTTTAAGAGATTTTCCTCTTATTGTTTCTAAAAAAATTGTGCTTGCTCATTGAAACATTATTGTTATTGGGCACTTTACAATCCTTGTCAAGGAATCCAACATCTGACTCACTTAAAAACAGATGTTAGAGTATGGGCTTTTCTCATAAAGTTGTGACAATGCTCTGGACCTTTTTGCCATTATGCTAGGAGGCTCCAGTTCCTTCTTAACTCCTGCATTGTGGCAGATGGTTACTGTGTTTAGATTTAGCACAGAGGCCTGCATCTACTTTGTTGGACAGTGACTTCAATGACAGTTTGATTCTTAGTGGTGTTTGGATTGTCTTCTTTGGTGAACGTTTCCACCGAATTCTGTCAATGGAGGAAGCCAGGTTCCACAACACCTAGAGGTGAGAGGGGTATAGTTTTCAAGTAGCAGGGATAAAGAATATTTCGGGCTTTAGAGCTTGTAGTGGGTTTCCCCTGTCTGTGCCCTGAGATTACCCATCCTTATTAACTGGCCTCTAGTTAAGATGGGACAATAATGAATCCACGGCTAGGTTAGGGTCAGGAGACTGTACCTATTGCTGTCTTGTTCCTGTATCTCAAAAGCAGCTAACTGGTCTACCAGCCTCTTTCCATTTTTGCGAGACTCTCTTAGATAGTTATTGCATTATTTGCAGGATTTACAGCTGTGCTAAGTGAGAGAGGCAGAGGGAGATGAATGTGCACTGTCACGTCTGCTTTGGAGTCTGTGCAGTTTGAAGACAATGTGGTTTAAATCCATAGCCACATTATCCATTAATGTAATTGAAAATGCTAGTTTGGTTGTATTTCCTTGTGATACATATATTTGTTGTATAGACATAATCTACACCTCAGTTTAAAATTATTTTTTAAATTAACTTTGCTATAATTGGAGATTTAAATGTCAAGCCACTTCAGTGGAATTCTAGGCAAAGATCTATGTAATAATATTTTCTCTATGAAACAATTTTTTCCAAGTTGCCTTTAAGCATTTGAAAAATATTCGTATCTTTTCCCCCCTTTTGCCCTTTGTGTGGGAAGTGCCAAAAAAAATCCTTTGTCAAGGAACACTGTACATCTTAGAAAAAATAACATTATTTGCACAAACTACTTGCCTGTGTGTTAAGTGTATTGGGAAAGATTCTGTGTGCTCAGTCACTGATATTCTGGTTTATTCTGTAGTGTTGACTCATGGAATCATGACATTTTTTGAAATGAAAGTGATCTTGGAAATCACCTATTTTGATTTTACTGTTTTATGCCTAAGTAAATCTAGACCTTGAAATGCTACAAAGAAATCTAAGTTCTCTCCAGTCAATAATGGCTACCCTTATCTACTTTGAGTTCTAGTGTTTTCTAATGCTATGTTTCTTTTGAACAATCAGAGTTGCCTTCTTGGGAGAGGATATTGGAAGCTTAGAGTAGTAATGATTCCTTGGTTTCCTTTCCTTTGAAACGATAAGAAACATCATTTTAAATGATGTTCCTTTTAAATAATAGGCAGAGTTAGATCTGTTATCTAGAAAAAGAATGGGCATGTACCCCAAATAGGCATTTAATATTGAAGAATGATGAATAAGGAAAACCTTGAAGTATAGCTTTCTATATGCTTGCCATATGTTAACTATGGATCACCTCTGCTGGGGAAAGTGACTTAGGGGTACTAGGTCATGTTATAGTCAGAGTCGCCCCTGAAGATTATCAGTGGATAATGGTCGTTACTGGGCATTGTGCTAAGCACTAGAGGATTTATCTGCCTGCAGTTTCTAGAGAGCTAGCAGGTGAGAAGGATGTAGCAGAACCAGCAGGTGTTCAAACAGACTGACTATGGAAAATACAAACAGGCAAACCAGCCCACAGTGCTGGCTTTCTCTTTCCCCACATGCATGGGTGCACGCGCACGCACACACACACACACACACACACACACACACACACACACGCGTGCGCGCGCGTATCTTAAGCCTTCTTGGAAAGATTCTTTCATTTGCTACTGTTTGCTCTCACCCTCCTTCTGCACAGAGAAGTCCCTCTGAGACTGTTCCCTCCTTCCTCTGGCAGCATGGAATGCAGGGACTGAAAGCAGCACAGAGCAGCATTGCTATATTTACTGGAGGATTTTTCAGGAGGAAAAAGAAAACCTTATCTGTGTCTGAGTCACATCATGCATCAAAACAATTTAAGAGCACAGAAGAAGTGTCTTATCTGAGTATGTAGTTGGGACTTGTTAAAGTGGCCCAAATCACCTCTAAAGAGGCCATCTGCCTATATGCTTAAAGGATGCGCCAGTGAACTTCCCTGTGACTAGTTAAACTCCCCTTAAATGACTGAGCTGTTGCCCAGAATCATGATGTACAACAGAGGGAAAACTTTAATGTCAGAATAAATGGGAAGACAGTGGAAAAAGAAATCATAAACAGTTGTCCATTTTCTGAGTCCTTTACCTTTTCCAAATATTTTAAAAGATTCAAAAGATTTTTAGTTTCTGGGTTATTCTTTGGTGATTGAATGAGGACTAGAAATCAGAAGCCCTGAGTTTCAGTGTTGAATGCCAGTAATTGGTTAGAGAGTGTAGGCTTACAATAGAAAATAAGACTTTGGGTCATAATAATCTCAGGGGTTCTTGCTGGCATTATGATTCAGCTCAACTTCAGATTCATGGACATTATTTGTCAAAACATTAGAGTAATTAAGTAGTATTTGTGAAAATTGTCCAGGAAATAATCTTTTTTAAAATTGAAATGATTGTAATATATTGATCTGATCCAAATTTTGCGATAATAAGAGAGTGACAAACCCATCTGCCTGGATACAGCTCACTGCAGAGTTAGAGTGGGAAATGATCCCAACCATGACAACAACTGTGGCGCTGCTTCTATGGTTGCACTGGATTTAACGGGTCTGCAGGTGGGGGCTGGTATTGTAGGTGGATTTGCTCAACATCCATTCACCCCAGTTTCTCTTTCATCTTCCTTTGCTATTCGAGTTGAAAAGACGAACTTTATTCAACTTTCCAGCTACAAGTGGCTCCAATGACAAAGATTACACAGTCTGAACAAAAAGCAGGGGATCTCAAGAGGGCTTTCAGCCCACACCTTCCCTCCTTGCTCTAGTGTGAGCCTTGCTCCAACATCGGCAGCCATCTTACAAGCCTAGATCCTTATGCTAAGGATAAGGAAGGGGAAAAATAAGCGACCTCTGGGTCCCGGTGATGTCTTCAAGAAGATGGAACAGCTCTCCACTGCCAACCTCCAGACATATTCTAACATGCTGAAAACTAAAACCCTTCATTGTTTTTTCTCCTGTTAAGTCTTCTGCACTCATGGCCAAACATATTTCCCAGCTGAATATCTGAATTGTTCAGCTTTTGGATTTCACAGTTTTGAAGGATGAGATTAATGTCTACGGATCCTTGTAATTACTGATCTCAGACTGCAAAATGTGACTCACTTGCACAAATATTCTCATTTTGAAGAAGCGAGGTGTGAACATTTGGGGATAAATTTTACAATTTCCATTTTATTGCTTCTTACATGAAAAATAACAGGAAAATTGAAGTTTCTGTTTCTGAATTTCTGAGGAAGGATTTCAGGTTTCATTCAATGGGTGAAATTTATGAGAGGAAAACTCTATTTCTGCAAGTCACACCTCCTACTTAGCTATACTCTGGTAAGATGGGGCTGCAGCTGAAGAATACCAATGAGCTCTGGGAACATGTTTTCCCCAGTTGGATTAAGACAAAATGTGACACTGACTCCCATAGCCCTCTCAACATTTAATATAGGTTTCCTTCCAGCAGGTTCATTCTGACTTCACACTTTCAACTGAGAAGGGCATTAGAAGGTGGAATGTAAAGTTTAAGGGAGGGCATCCATTTGCAGTGAGCAGATAAAAGATGGAAACTGTTTTCTTTTGTGTGTCCTGTAGTATCTCTGCATTTTTGCACTTGGTATTGCCCTAAATAAAGGCAAAGAATTGATTTTTTTTATAAAGGAGTTTTTTATTATTATTATTATTTATTCAATTGTGCGTGTGTGTGTATGTATGTGCGCGCATGTGTGTATGTGTGTGTGTAGAACCACGGACGAATTCGCGAACCACCATGGACACCTCTACCTCCTTCTGCCCCGGGATTCACAGGCTCCGCCCTACCAGGACCAGAAGCACAGGCCGCCCCCGCTTCCGCCTGGCGTCTATACGTGGGATCTGGGATCCGAACTCAGGACCTTCCGCCTGCAAGGCGGAAGCTTAACCCCTGAGCCACCTCTCCAGCCCAAGAATTGATTTTTTTAAGTCACATGATGAGAGAAAAACAAGGACCTGAATAGGATATAGTGATACTGTTTGTTTGGTTAGGAGAGTGACCTAAAGATTGACAAATATATTCTAAGTAAGGACATCAGTATTTACATGTCTTAAGATGTCTGCAGGGAGATAAGGGCCTGGAATGCTTCGTTCTTTAGTTTCAATATTACTACTGCATGTTTCTCATTCTCCTGGGGAAAGACAGTTTAAAAACTGTGGTATATGTACTGAGGAAAGTAAGGAAGGGCCAAGTGGGAGGCACATAGAAGTCCACTTTGTCTTTGTGACAAGGTCCTGGAACGATGCATTGGTAGACTTCTAATGTCTCATTGTCCAGGACTAGATCAGTTGCCATGCCTAAGAAGAGGGAATCCTGGAAATGTGTTTATCTCTAATTTTAATGTTGAAAAGCTAGTTCCAGACAAAGTCTTGTCGTTGCACTTTTCCTGAATGTTGTCAATAAATTCCTGACCCTATGATCATGTTTAGGGGAACAAGAGGGGTTTTAGTCTTTCTTATGATTCTTGTTACATTTCTTAGTCCAGCTTGATTGGGGAGTTCATATCAACATCAAAAACTGGACACACTATATCCACAGGGATTGCTGAGAGAGGGGCAAACTTCACTTACTGGAATATATGTTTGCCAAAGTATGCTGAAGAATACCAACTTACTGAGACAGCTTCCTCCATCTTATCCACCTTCCCAGGGACTAGTTCTAGCCAGTACGGACTGGCTATTCACATCAATTCAGACAATGTTTTGGAGGCTTGCTGAAATGCTTGTTTTAACTACTAGTTCCTCACAAGTGTGCCCAGAGTCAGTCTTCAACTGTCAAGCCAACATTTGTTTACGTACCTAGCACAATCACAATTCTGTTATATAGTGAAAGGGGAAAATAGATATTGGGTTAAGCAATCACTACTGTCTTGCATATAATATTTGTAGTGTTATCTAATAAACATAATCTGAATATTTATTAAAATATATTTAAAAATAGCTATTATTTATATCCATTTCTAAGAAGGTAAATTATTGGAAGCTTTATATCAGCTGTCAATTTGTGTCACGAGACCTGTCATAGCTAGATACAGTTTTCAACTTGATGGTTGAGGGTTTGAGCTTCAGGCACATCTGTAAAGACTTGGTAGTTGAACTAAGCCCTGAACAAGCCTGTAGGAAATTGTCTAATAGATGGGGAAGTCCAACCCGTGGTGGGTGGGACTGGTCCCTGGGCGAATAAGATGGAGGGAGCTGGTTAGGATGTTGGCATCATTTGGTATACTTGGCCTGCCCTGCTAGTCTGACTAGTAAAGATTGTACCTCTTCCAGCTGTCCTATGGATACGGAGCAGGCAGTTCCCTCAGCTCCTAGTGCTGATGTGAGCTTTCTGGCCAAGTTGAACAAGGACTTGTAATTGGACTAAATTTGAGCTACCCATTGATTTTTTTACATTTATCCATTTATTTATTTACATTTGGTGTTCTTGTGTGTGTGTGTGCGTATGTGTGTGTGTGTGTGTGTTGTGTTCATACATACTTGTGCACACTGCATAGCACACATGTAACAACCAAAGGAGAGCTTTCTGGAAACTCCCTCATTCTACCATATGGGTTCCAATGGATGAAACTTACCCAGTTCATCAGACTTGGTGGAAAGTGCCTTTACCCACTAAACCTTCTCACGCCCTCCCCCACAATTATTAATGATATAGATGAGTAATACCTAAGAGAAGATTTTTACTTTAGAAAGAATAAGATTGGTTAAACTCCATGATTTCACTTTTTTATTCTCAGGTAGAGCAATTGGACAAAATATCCTAAATAAATGAAAGTTTATTTTCCAATTATGCTAGGTACTCTACTTAGAAACTGTTTATTCACATCAAGAAGTATAATAGATTTTTTTTCTAGTTAAAATTTTCCTCATTAAAATAGGGTGAGGCAGGTGTTCTCACCACATTTCAGTGGATAGTACAAATATAAATGAAATAATGGATGAGAATACATTATTTTGTTCTGGAGGGGGTTACATGAATTTTGTAAATAGCATTATCAATATCTAAACAAGATGAAGTATGATTATTTAAAATATGAACATCATAACCAGGAATTTTGAGCGTGGTACTAAATGTCAGGTTTTTCAAGGGAGAGTAATGTAAGAGCACATTTTTACATGCTTGCATTGACTTCTCAAAGGTAGACATCATTGCGAGGCAAAGAACATGTTCAGACAGAGCATGAAATAGTGATGCTTTATTAAATAATGTAATATATTAATGGCAGTAGACTTTGGCCAAATAATAAAAATATTTTGGGATACTCAAGTGTTTAGAAAAATGAGAAAACTTCCCACTAGTGCAATACTAGTGAAAGATATTGAATCTTTAATCTAGAATGTAGCCTTCCATAGGTGTATCAATCATGTTGTGCAATAAAAATGATTCAAACTCGTTATATATTCTAGATTAAAGTGTAGTAAGACACTTGAATAGTCAAGGTCTTGGGAAAAGTCATGCCTCTGAATAAGGAATTTTGGGTCTCCTTTCATTTCAATTTTAGGGTAATAGTTGCTGACATATGAAGCTTCTGTAGTAAGGTCATGAATTTAAATCTTTGGGCACCTATTAATGAGTGATGTATGTAATCTAATTCTAAGAAATATAATGAATGAGTGAGGTCAAATATATTCTTTATAGTCTGCTATATTTTAAGTGGTTTCAGAAAAGTTTTCTTGGATTTATTTATCAGTTAAATCAACTAAGAATGACTTAAGTTGCTATGTGAAAAGTGGTGAGGGATTAAAAAAATGGAGGAAGCTTTGCTTTTTCCTTTTCTTTGAGGTCTGGAGCCATTTTTGCTGAAGATAATTATGTAGGTGTGGCCTCACAGGCAGTGGATATTGTGGAGAGAGTAGCCAAAATGGAACATAAGCGATCATTTAAGGAAGGCATGCCACACTGTATAAGCCAAACTGTCCAGATGACTTTGTTTTTCTTAATGCATTTCCATGTGTGTGTGTGATGCATTTGTACACGCATGTTTGCATGTGTGTATGTGTGTGATGCATATGTACATGCATGTTTGCATGTGTGTGGGTTTGTTTTGTGTGGGTGCATGTGCCTCTGTGTGTGTGTGTGTGTGTGTGTGTGTGTGTGTGTGTGTGTGTGTGTGTGTGCAGAGGCTCAAGGTTGGTTCTAGGAATCAATCTCAATCATTCTTCCATTTCATTTTTTTTAAGGTTAGTCTCTGCTTAAACCCAGAGCTTGGCACTGCAAGGGTTAGTCTAGCTAGTCACCTTGTTCCAACGATTCCCAGGCTCAGTTTTCAGGGGCTGTAATTACATGAATGCTGCCACATCCACTGGCATTTAGGTGGCATCTGGGGTCTGAACTTTGTTCATTTAGCTTGTGTGGGAAGCACTTTAACCTCTAAGCCACCTCCCAGCCCCCATACTTTATCTTTTTTTTTTACATAACCTCTAGTCATTACAAAATCTTGTTTAATTGTCTTGGCTGTCTTATGAAAATTAAGGAAAAGGTCAAATTCAGACTGTTGCTTTGAACTGAAAGAAATGTACCATAGCTGCTCTTTTCCTGACCTGCTGTATTAATGAAAAAATGGAGAAACTCCTGACAGAGGTATGGGAAACACAAAGGTAAGGGTTAGAGAGTTGGATCTGCTAAACCCCACTGGAAGCCCAATAGCTATTTCCCATATGGAGACTTTACTTCCAATGTGAGCAACACTTTCAAAATGTAAGCAAAATAACCAGAAGCATGCTTCTCAATGTCAGGTTTTTCGAAGGAAAGGAATATACACATTCTTCCATCCTTCGACAACCTAACACCTGTCAAGTCATAACTATCTTTCTGATTGCAGTTGTAAAACGCTACATACTTTAAGACTTCCTGACTTCACAGTTCTAATAATATGGAAAATCTACCTGGTGCATAGATGCTGAACCACCTGGACAAAGCCTATAAAATATATAATTGTTTAAAAGTGAACTTTTTGAGGCTGGAGAGATGGCTCAGGGGTTTAAGACATTGTCTCATAAGCAAAAGGACCAGAATGTGAATCCATAGATCCAAATAAAAAAATGCAGGTGCATGTGGCAGTGGCCTGCAGTTCTAGACCTGGAAGGTAGAACTTTGGAAACCCCAGATCAAAGCAATGAAGTAGTAGAGCAGTCCAGGATGCTTCCGGTTGTCACTCTTGGATCTGAACAGGCACACACACTGAAGTGTCCTCTCTACACAAGTCCTTACAAACATGTATACCTGCCCACATTCAACACATACACACACACACACACACACACACACACACACACACACACACACACACAATGTAGTTTCATATTCTGGCCCTCTGTACCTTAGTTGCAAGGCAAGGAGAAGAAGAAATGGACTTTTCTCAAAGTGAAGAACAAAAAGCAAGAGTCCCTGGGATTTCTCGGGCAGCACATGGGGCAGGAGACACAGCCATGCTGTGAGGGCGTCACATCACAGACAGAGCCAAACTGCTAACCCAGGTTTTCTTTGTCACATGCCTCCCAAAGCAGAGGGAAACATGTTTCAACCATCCCTCTGCATAGATTCTAAGTTACATGACGCTCCTAGCCCCATCACTTGCCTTGTCACTTGAAATTGATCATGAATATGAATTTCTAGCATCTTTATGGAGGGCTTCATTGTGTCTTACTTAATTCATCGATGATGACTACTTGAATTGCTCCTATGTTTAATCATTGTAACTTATTAATAATAATAATAATAAACATTCCAATGCTAATGTCTTCTTACTGCTGAGTTTAGGGCTATACACATTGTAAATCATTTTGACATGAGGTATTCTTCCAGAAAGATGGCACCAATTTATATTTTCACCGATTGTCCATCATTTCCTTACTTGGTGCTAATTATCAGTCTTCAGTTAATGTGAACTGAGACTGGTGATTTCATGGTTGTTTACAGTTCATTTTCTTTGAGCGTCAGGGAACATGCCAAATTATTGATGTGGTGTCTTTTGAGCCTGCCCAGGCATGATGGGTGTGCGTGGTATGGTTGGATCAGCTCCTTGCTTGGTGTCAGTGGAGAGTATCTAGCTGACAGGGGGTGACATGTAGATGTTCCCTCAGAGGATAAGGGAGGCTGGTGAACTCTGTGTTTTAAGGACTTTAGTCCCCACAGATATCCTTTGAATTGCCTTCTCTAGGAGGTTGGATGACCTCCAGCCACTGTTCCTTTGAACACAATATCTGAGCCAGCACAGAGTCACAGCCTGTGCCCCTCGCCCAACTGGCAAAGTGTGTGGCCTCCGGGCAATATGGCAAAGTTAAGTGGGCTTTGGCTCTGTGGAGGTCAGAAGGGAGAAGAGCACTGATGCTTGAAGGTGGAGGTGTGAGGCATTGTGGGAACAGTAACTCTATGTAATTGCCCACATAGAAAATAACTAGGAAAATGTATTTGAAATGCATCCCGAAGTCATCCTGTGAATGCTGAGTGCGCTGTTAGTTTAGAGAAAGCTTTCTTTATCTAACAATGGTAAGGGTCCTCTGCAATCTTTTGAACTTTGGTGTGCTATGACATGACAGATATGATGTGTTAGGAGAGTTACTGGAAATAGGAGTAGATGATTCAGAAGGCTTTATTTCTAGCTTCTTCATGTATCCCATGGTTGGGAAAGCCTAGCACATTTTTGGCTGTGACTGGCTTGAGTTCAAGAAACTCATAGAATTACTTGTGTGTTTCTAGGATGGGGATGTTATTCCTTATTTCTCAGAAAGAGACAACTTAGGAAGTAGCTTTATTTTGACAGACAGGTCAGGCCTTTAGAATGTGTATAGGTCATAACAGAGTGAAATTGTTTTTGAACATACCATGTGGTGTGTGGGTAGATACTTGGCATATAGAAATGTGAAAGGAACTCAAAGTGCATTAAAGACACCATAGAGCCTAGCCATGAGATCATCGGCTTTGCCAAATGGCAGCCAAAATTTAGTTTCTGATGAAAAAATGCACTTATTGAGCCATTTAGCATAGTAAACTTAAGTGACAGGTATTTTAGATTGTGTTTGGATGTGAACACAGCTTTTGCTCTTGAAATATTAGAATAGACTGATCTAAACCTTGATTGCATTAGATGAAATGTGATCTTAACTCTGGAATACAGGATATTATAAAGGCCTAAGCATTAGGAGGCTGGATTCTGATGGTTTCTGATTATTTTCATTAAGATTTAAGCCCTGTTATCTGAGGTAGCATTTATTATACTTTCAGATATAATCTGCCTTAACTAAGAAGTCAGTTACTGAATCAGTAACTTTATGTTTGGTATGCCTGTCTGACAAACAGTGACTTTTAGGGATGGCCCTAAAAGCATCATTAACATAATCAATTTTGCAGGCAAAATGGCAAATATCTTTTGAGACTGCAGGCCTTTTGCTCCATTCATTTGTGAGTAATTACCTCTGTGAATCTTCTTTGGTGCTCACAAAATGCAGTTAAAATTGTAGCTCAAGAAATTCAATTTTTATTTTTCCAGTAACTACAGCCAAAGGCTGTACTCTCATTCAGCCTAGATAAGTCATCGTGACATCCTTGGCCAGAAGTGGATGCTTGCTGCATGCCGGCAGTGGGGGTGGGAAGGAGACACTGCGTAGAGCTTCCCTTTCACATTCAGGGGTAAGGCATCGCCAGCCTGGAGCATTTCTAGGTTTTGGAGTATCCCAGAACACCTACCACGGTCCATTCTTTCTGCTTTAGCATTCTAATTTCTTTTCTGTTGTTGATATAGATTGAGGAATAAAAAAGGTTTATTCCAGCTTATGACTTTTGGTTACAGCTCATCAGTGTGACAAGTGATTCATACCAAGATCATGAGCCGAGAGACCTAGCCACACCATATCTCCAGAAAGAGCTGAGAGAAAGACATTTTTTTCACTTGCTAGTTAACCTGTGAACCAATTTCCAACCAGCTCACTCCCTTTCTTTCATTTACTTGTCCATGGAAATAGTCCTACCCACTATGGGCTGGATCTTCCCACATCAGTTAGATAATCTCACATAGGCTTACTCAGCACTTGCCTTTACTAAATTCTTCACAGGCATGTTTAATGGCTCAGTCCTCAATTGTCAAGTTGGTGTCTACAACTGACTGCCACATCTAGCACAGGCAACCTGCATTGCTTATTTTAAGCTCGGAACTTCTGTAAAGATTTGTGGTTTCCCTCTGGAGCTTAAGTAACCAGTATTTACTGAGTACTCCCCATCGGCCAACTGACTGACTAAGGCTTGAAAATGTTTCCAAAGTTAATCCTTGCCCTAACCTTGGGATGAAGACATCATGGTGCTTGATTGAATTTATGAGCCCATAGATTATGTCATGTAATCTGTGCTGAAGATGGCAGAACTGAGAGGTTTGGAATCAATTGTTTTGGCATCACACAGAAGCTCTAATCAAAACCCTAGTCTGGGCTGAGGAGGTGGTTCAGGAGTTTTGCTTCATAAGCACAAGGGCTTGAGTTCAGATCCCCAGAGTCAATGTAAAAACACTGGGTGGATGTGGCAGTAACTTGCAATTCTAGCCCTGGAAGGTGGAGCTTTGCCCAGAGCAAAGCAATAAGGAGGTAGAGCAATGATTTCTGATGTTACCCTTGGACCTCCATAGTCATAGATACTCAAGTGCCATCTTGTACATATGACTGCACACACACACACACACACACACACACACACACACACACACATACATGTGCACAACACAACTGTAGTAACAATAGTAACAATAAAAATAAATCTGGTTCTATGTCTCTTACAGGATGCATTGACTTATATAAAGTCTTACAGGACTGTATTTTAAATAATTACCTCTACAGTTAGTATTTTATTAAGCTATCTTGCCCTAAAGTATGTAAATGGTACCAACTTTATGGAAATGTAGTGAGTTAATAGAAAGGTTTTACTGAATACCTTTTTCACTCTGCTAAATACCTTTGTCCTTCCTTGACACTACTGACATCTTGCTGGGGAGACAGCCCTCTGTTCCATTGCAGTGTGTAGCCCTATCCTGGCCTTTTTGTCACCCTGATGCCAATTGAATTCTTCCTACCTCGCCTAGCTTGCAACAACCAAAACTACCTGCTGACTTGGCCAAATGCTCTTTGTGAGGGAGGAAATTATATGCAGTTGAGAAATAGTATTCTGCATTGTGTCATCTTGCCCTCAAAGTGCCCTATGAGCTCATATCGTGCTCATTCTAATTTTACTGGCTGAAGGTCACATCACTGGGAATTCCTGTCTCTAGGCCTCAACCTCAAGGTTATGACTTTGGGTCTCTTACTTTCATAGCATTTCATGGATCATATTTTGTCTTCAAACTTGACTTGAAATTTCCAGAAAATGCAGAATATGTTATATTCTTCTTTCCCTTTTCCTCCAGAGTTACCTAAATAAGTACTTAATATCCAGCCACGCTTTGATAGATATTTGTTAAGTAAATGACATGGTAATATTCTATTACCTCTCTGTGGGTATCTAAGGTAGGAATCCCTTATAACATGGATCTCAGTGTAGTGAACCTGAGCTTTAGGAACAGATGATCACAGACCCACATCTCATCCCTGCCATTTACATGATGGAAGAGGACTTCTTCCTAGCTTTTATCTTCCACTTGGAATTAATAATCCCTCTAGTGTCTGTTACCAAAACTGAACACTCAGAAGTCCCTTAGCATGGTACATGATACATGGCTATGAAATTGAACAAATGGCAGTTCCTAGTCATGTAAATAATGTTAATCTTAATGGTAGTAAAGTGACTTAGATTACATTGCTACATAGACTTTGATCATACTCGAGTTTTTTTTAAAAATGATGATTTGTTTTGTCTACCTGACATAGAATGAAAAGTTGTTTGTTAGGATTAAATTTTAAAACTGCAAAAAAATTGAAAAAGCATACAGAAATAGATGAAGAAAGTAGAGAAGGAAACATAGAGCTGGACCAAAATGGTAAAACCATTACCCAGGCTAAGGAATCCACGGAATCACTGCGGGTTCAGAGAGGATTTTAGAAGCATCATGACTGCTTTGTTTGGTTCCAGAGAGTTTCCTTTGGCCTCTGTCTTAGAGAACGAACTTCATCCTTCAGCTCTCCACCTTCTGCTGGTTTGGCATCTCCTGCTTCCTTTCTGGGTCTGACCTTTTGCCACATTTCCTCTGACTCATGTTTGGGATCTGCTCTTGGCTCCCAGTTTCTCTTTGAGGGGTTTTCTTTCCTAAGTTCCTGGGTATCTGTTAAGCAGTTACTGGGTTGATTTAATTTCTGCATTGGACTCCTTCCCTCAGAGACAGCACTCCTTCCTGCCACATGTGAATTGCTAGCATTGCCAGAAGGTGACATAGGTCACCTTCCACTCTTCCCTTGGTCCCGGGCCAACTTGAACAGACTCCTTCCAAATGCATTTGGCTATAGTCATGGAGATTTTAGTTATGTTGAATTTTTTGCAGTGTAATAATGCCAAGGCAACTTTGAGGACCTTTCTATGCTAAAAGTCTCAATTTTTTTTCTTCAGGTTTTCGGGTCCACATTGGAAATGTTAATATCTATGGAAAACACCAAATGAGATACACAGACAAAGCAGTCTTTAGTTTCTCGATCTGTGTGATTACTTTGAACATCTCAACCTCTCATAAAATTCAATGAGTAGAGACATATAGCTGGGAAGTTACATACACACACACGCACGCACGTACACACACACACACACATGCATGCGCACACACACACACAGTAGTTGTCCCACACTGGTCTTCTTTACATATTCCTGTCAAATAATTTTAGAAGGTTCCTGTCAGTGCTAGAAATGGTGACTTGGAAAGGGAAAGACTCCAGAATGAGGACAAGGACTCTTGGAGACTGGGCAGGAAGTACTCAAATGCATCTAAAGGTGTGACAGAGCTCTTAGAATTGAAAGGGAATGAGAAGCAGGTAGAGAGAGTTCAGAAAGGATGGAGGGAATGCTGGAATGGCCTGTTGATGGTTCGGAGTACTAGTCGCTGAATTAACATCACATTTCTATGATTAAAATACCTGAGACAGTCGGCTTATAAAGGGAAAAACTCATGGCTCTGGAAGTTCAAGAATGGATGGCCCTGTTGCTTCATGTCTCTGGAGAGACTGCGTGATAGCAAGGTGTCACATCAAACTGCTCATGTTGTAAATCAGCAAACAGGGAAAGTTTCCTTTAAGAGTGTCTTCAGTAACCTAAAGACTTCCCACTAGGCTCTACAGTTCAAAATAGGGCCTCCTGGCTGTACAGTTGTACCATTTTGCAGACCAAACCATGTTTATAAAGAAAGAGCCACTGAGAAGCATTCATCCAGACCATAATGGGTGCTGGACTAAAAAAGAGAGAGACACTCATTTTATATGCATGCAGAAAAGGATGGGAGGGATGTGATGGATCTTCCATTAGATTTACATTTAACATCTTGCTTGACAAATTAAGTTATATTTACATAACTAATCAGAGCAGGTTTCTGTAAGTACCATTTAGATGTGATATATATATGGAGAGTCAGTAATGATATTCAAGTCTCTGTTTTAATCATTGGGGGATCATGTTGTCATTGACTGAAAGAAGAAGCCAGAAGGAGGTGTGGTTTGGGGTAAAGAGTTGAACAGTTGAATTTGAACATGCTGAATTCGAGATGCTTTTGCAATAGAAGATTATAAATGTCTGTAAAGTACCTGGGAAGTTTTTTGTGAAACCAGATTTTAGTAGTGAACCTTGTAAAGAGCCTTGTATGTTTTCATTGTGGGTCTGTGGAAACCATATACAAAACTGTATGGAAATGAACACAGTGTAGTATTTTTGTGTACAGTGTATTTTTGAAGATACACTCCATGGTTTAAAAGCATTGTTGCTGCAGATATTAATTAAGACCTGAAGAAAAGCAATTGACTAGAAATTATAAGTAAAAGACTGAAGTAGCCAAAGAAAACTAATGTTTTCCTTTTTTCATTTGATGATAATGCCAAAGATGAGCATAATATATATTTTTAAAGATACATAATCAGAAATACTGTATTTCAGTCAGGATAGAACTTTGAGAGATAATAACATCCTTCCAAAGGCAGTGGTTTAATGAAAAGTAGGGCAGATGAATGATGTATAATATGCACTGGCTGGTTTTCAGTAGAGAGAGAGAGAGATGTATTATCAACCTTGTGTTTCAATGAGCATTGTACAAGGGGTTAAAACACAGAGGGGAACACTGAAGGAGGCCAAGTTAGCCCTGGGCATTACCCAGAGCACAGAGCCAGGTGAACAGAAGGGCTGGGGCGCTCCAGGCTCTGGACAGAATATTCAGTCATAAATCAACCATAGTACATACTTGCCAAACCTGAACTCTTCGCAGCTGCCGGTGGATGGAAATACAAAGGATCGGTGTTAACACTCAGGGCTACTACTTTGCTGGGCATTGTTGTGTTGTTTTCCCTAAATCTCTATGTTCTCTCATTCCTATAACCAAATTCATTTTTTAAAAAATCGTAACGTTCAAATTCTAGATGTGCATGTAGTTGCTGTCAAGCATCTATAAAAACAGAAATTCTCGAGAAATAAATTGCTGAAAAGATGAATTCAATATTTCTCCAACCAAGGATTATTTTGTGTACTTTCTGACAGTTTTGAAAGCTTTTATTGACTTCTTGATCAAGTACGGTACATGATACTCATTGAAAGTCTACAGTGATGGATTCTTTTTTAAAATTTAATTTTCATTTTTTTAGAGTTTCATATATAAAGACTGTAAATTTATGAGATTTCCATTTCACAACTCTCCAATCCCCTCACCTTTTCCCATTGCAAACCTTCTTCCCAGTAAGGATTTTTGACTGCTATGTTTAATCATGAACGACCAGGAGGACAAAGGCACTTCTATCATGCTGGAATTTCTTCTCCATCACTCTGAAGTTTCCATCAGTCATTCCTCTTTATAACCCAGCCCTGGACGACCACAAAACTGATTGTTATGCACAGAGTGTCAATTTGGAGCTTTAAGGACTTTGTATGATATTATACAATGTCTATAGTTTTAGTCTATTTTTTTTCTTTCTTGTGGTGTATGGATACATTTCCAATTGTTTGTCCTCTTGTTGTGGATTGGACTTAGGTGGTTGTATAAGTTTCAGGGGCATAACTTTCATCTGTCTCCAGTAAATATCTTGCTATAGAGTAGCTTGGGTGTCCTAGGTCTATAGAAAGTACATGGCTACATGGGAGATATTGAATTTCCTAGAACAAATATTCCCATTCATCCTTCAGTCAATACCCATTTTTGAGCAAACACGGTGTGCTTTGAGATTCAAAATTAAATACCACATGTCTGCCTTTGTAGAAATAATTGAAGAAATATCAGTTTGGAAAACATCTAGATGATTAAATTTTGAATCATTGGGGATCATAATTATTTATCAAATATTTGGTCAATTTTGGAGAAGAAACTAAAAGCTGGTTGGCTTTGTAAGTCAAAAAGAAGCACATCAAAGCTAAAAAACACTGAAGGAGGCCAAGTTAGCCCTGGGCTAACTAGCCCTGGGCAAGATGGCAGCCTAGACCGCATGCCGGGACAGAAGGAGGGCAGGAGTAAGGGAATCTTCATAACCTGTCAGTGAACCTAAGATAATTCATAAGTCAAAGTTTTCCATTTAATTTTTCATATTTACTGACCTATTGAGGTAAGATTTTACACTGTATCCCACAGCGGTCTGCAATTCATGTTTGGACAGATATCAAATTCCTAGCACTCCTCCTGCCAGAGCCTCCTGAGTAGTGAGATTCTAGGTAGGAGTCACATGCGAGGCACAAAGGTTTACTTCATGTATTTATATAAATTAATTAAGATTCAAAAGCATAATGATTCATAAGCATTAAGATTCAAAAGTTTTTGCTTAATTAAATTTGTGCTAAAGCACAAAATAATTACAAAGAAATGCTTGTGCATCTTTACTAAAAAAACACACAAGTCAACCCTAAAAATGCTGGATAGAGAAGCAAAATACACATTGCCGTATAAGAAAGAAGCCCTGATCAGCCTCCTGATGCCTTTCCACAGGGATGCATCATGGACAGTTTCTCTGTGAGCACTCTATCCTGGGTCATACTTTACCCACTTCATTTTAGGAGATCTGGAGAACATACACTCACAAGGCTTCGCTCTATTCCTGCTTTCCCGTTCCTTTCCCTTCATGTGCACGTGAGTGCGGTGTGCTGTGCATATGCACATACATGGTGTGTGTGGGCATATCTTTGTGGGGGTGTTTATGTACATGTATGTGCACATGTGTATTTATAAGTATTTGTGTGTGGATAGGTCTTCCTTATGTGGGTGCACATGCACATGTATTCATGTATGTGGAGGCCAGAGGTCGATGACAGGAAGCTTCCCCCATCACTCTCCACCTTAATCATTGTGAGGCAATGTCTCTTTCTCTCGGTTAAAGCCACAGCGAGTCTTGTGACCCAGCTTGCTCTGGGAATCCCCTATCTTTACTTTCAGATCTCTGGAATTGCAGGTTGGTCACTATGCCTACCTGGCCTTTATATGGTTTCTGGGGATTTGAACATGAGGCCCCATGCTTGAAGAGCAAGCTCTTCATCAGCTCTTCCTTTCCGTGTGTCTCTGCGCCTCTGCTGCTTTTGTTCTGCCTGCCTGCCTGTGTATGTGCAGGCATGCTTACAAGAAAGAGGCCCTTGAGTTTGTATTCTTGTAGAGGCCCAGGAATGACATTGGAAATCATCCTGGGTTGCTCCACCTCCTTACTGCTTTGCGCTAGAGTGTCCCAGGCTTTGCCTTCCAGGGTCAGAATTACAGGCTGCCACCATATCCACCTGGCATTTTTTTTAACTTTATTTATTCATTCAGTGTGTGTGTGTGTGTGTGTGTGTGTGTGTGTGTGTGTGTGTGTGTCAGAAGGCATGTGCTCCCTAGTGGAGGACCAAGGAAAGGTGACTTCAGGAATCATCCTGGATTCTTCTACCTCCTTCTTGCTTCTCTCTGGGAATTCCCAGGCCCTGCCCACCAGGGCTGGAAGTGCAGGCTGCTGTTGGTTCCACCTGGTGTTTTTTTACGTGGGACCTGGTGTGGGAACTTAGGACCTTCTGCTTGGGAGACTGAGTCTAACCCCTGAGCCATCTCTCCAGCCCACTGGCTTTTCTTTAGGTAGGATGTGGCGATATGAACTCAGTACCTTCTGTTTGCAAAACAAAGGCTTTATTTAACCTTTTTGTGTTTTGTTTTTAGAAGACTCTTCAGAGGCTCTATTTGTGATTAAAATGTGAGGATTCTTCATTGATCAGCCTACCAATTCAGAAAACTCATTTTTCTTATCAACATGATTCCTGTTTCTCTTTTTGTGATTAGTAATGCACTGTATGTGAAGAGTCATGTATGTGAATATCTCTGTGTCTATACAGGGGATAGAGGGAGAAAGGAATGGAGGTAGGGAAGAAGAGAAGAAGGAGGGAGAAAGAAATTTAAGTGTAAGGTGGAAATGTAATGCATTATCCTCAAACTTGACAGCTAAAAAATAATTGAAGACATATTAATCCTTTATAGTAATTATGGGAATACAGATAAAAGCAATGAGATAAAGATTTTTCTGCTACTAAACTGGTTAAATCAGAAAAAGAAGATATGATATCCAGCATTGAAGAATTTGTTGTGAAAGTACCTTTAAAATTGAATAGAAATGTAAATGGTCATAACTTCCTGAAATCTAAATTATTAACTTTAATCAGTAACAATAAAATGGTTGATATTGTTTCCATTGGAGATATAGCAACAATGGTCCATAAATGTGCACTGTTCATCACAATACTGTTTGCAATGACTTGATGGGAAACACTCTTTTTGTCTAATATGAGCACATTGTTCTGCTTAAGATGAATTCCACGAAGAACATTTTCATTGAGTAGTTTTGAATTGGAAAAATGAATATGATATAGTACAAATGAGATAAAAGCAAGGTACAATCCTGAATGTAGCTTGATCCATTTCATAAGTAGCCTCTCTACAAAATAAGTTTTGTACAAAGCATTTTTCCAAAATTACAATTTTGAAGAATAATTTGCTATCAGGATAAACCCCACACATGCCTCTAAACACAGTGGCAATACCCCACAGCAGTGGTTATCTTTGGAACAGTGCCCAGTAAAAAGGGCATTGTCCTGTTCTGTCCACATAGGACATAGCCCATTGTCCTGTTAACCAGAGAAAGATTGAACAGAAAACTAAGGGGGTGGGGTATACAGATACCTCTCCAGATAGGCTTGCTATTTTTGTTGTTTATTGTTATTTTGGTGTTTTGAGATATGGTCTCTCTTTGTAACAGGAAGGCTGGCCTGAAATCTATTATCTACTCACTCTGGCCTCACACTCAGCATTCCTCCTGCCTTACTTTGTAGGTGTAAGTCATACCTGTACATACCCAACATAGTGGCAGTTTTGAAGCACAACAACTCTTGGTGGCTGAAGAAGGGAGGTGCTTTGAATTTGGCTTAAAGATCAAATTTAAAAATGAAAATGGAAGGACTTAATCTTGCTTTCACAGTGAGAATGATCTGTAATTGTGTGTGTGTGTGTGTGTGTGTGTGTGTGTGTGTATCTGTGGGGTGTGTGTGTCAATGTGTATATTGTTTATTGAGAGACTCCCAACTTATTATAGTGTATAAGCTTTAATTTTTTCTTACTATGGTGTCCAAACTCTAGTGCTCCCGCCCTGTGAATCTACTATTTCAGCTTTTACTGACATGTGACTCAATTCTATACAGTACGTTTACTGTTTTTTTTTGTTCTGTTGTTTGCACTTCTTCACATTATTGATAAGCGAAAGGGGTTAGATAGATATGCAATCAGAGTAATGATAGCACTCCTTTAGGAATTGGAACATATTTTTATTTACATCTTATTCTTCCCTGTAATTGCATAAGCAAATGTGTTTGATCTATATCACCAACACATATTATAACAGAACACTTGTATGAAATTGTCACTGAAGTTGATGTCCAATGTGTTGATTGGTTTCCATTTTTTAAGGATTTACATACTATGTTCATTCTTAGCAAATTAACACCTTGGGAAAGTGTTCCCCTAGACAGACTGGAAACACTTCTCCTATCAGACAGGAGTACAGGGCGTTCTTGGCTTTAATTGAGAGCAACTAAAGCTGATCTCTTCCAACTGTGAGTACCTTTGATTGATTTCATACCCAGGATGTCTCATCAAGAAAGTCTCAGCAGCCTTCTAGCCATGCTCTGCTTAGTCTCCTCTCCTACACCACTGCCATCTAAGGATGTTTCTAGAATGTAAACTTGAGTGTGGTACTTCTTTGCTTGACCTTCCTTAGCAGCTTCTCACCCTAATCCCAGCCTTGCTGAAGTATTTGGGGGTCTCCTTAAAGAGATGCTGTCTCCATTTTCATGTTTTTAATCTGTTTCCCATGCTTCTCTCCTTAGTTCCTGTTACTGGGAACACTTTACTTTCCCTTTGGAGCTAAGATTTGCCTGGAAGAGCAAGGGATCTGTTGCTGTCTGATGTTCTCCGTGCCCCAGAGTTGTGGGCCTCTGTTTATTTTGTTCACCTTCCCCATTGTCTCATGTAGTTTTCTTTTTGCTGTGAGATGGCATTGAGAAGTAAACAACTTAGGGGCACTTATTTGACTTCTGCATCCAGAGGGGGAGATACAGTCCATTGAGGCAGGAATTGCATTGCAGAAGCACTGCCAAAGGCAGAAACAGGAAGCACATTCATGTCACTGTGGCTGCAGGGAGAGACCAAGAGCAATGGAGGAAGCTGGGTGGGTTATCCTCCCAGCAAGGCTCCGCCTCTTAAAGGTGCCACAACTTTCCCAAACATTAACATAAACTCATGATCCAAACACATGAGCCATGGGGCACAACTCACACTCAAACTATGGCATCTGTACATACTGGGAGGTTCTTAAAGGTCAAAACCAGGTCTTTTTCAACTAGCCAAGGGCATGTTGTATTGGGGACATTTATGCTTCATCAGTAATACCCAGGACTTTAAATACATTGCCCTTTTAAATTCTTATAACAAACTTTAGAGATCAATGTTGTTACTTAGAAGATTTCGAAGCTTAAGGGTGTTACATTTATTGTGCTGCTATTTACTTAATATCTATCTTTGCATTGTTGCATGGTGAGCTCAGCAACCCCTGGGGGAGGGTTAGTCAAATGAGGAAGATTATGCTGCAGAAAAAAGCATCTCAAAATGTCAGCAGTTTCCACAAATCTCAATGTCCTTCTCACATGCACTCACCACAAGCTGCTGGTCTTACAACCTGGGATCCCTCTAACAGAGGGACCTTCCTCTGGAACGCAAAAGGAAAGTGACATGGAATCTTACACAGAGTTTGGAATTCTTTCAGGTTTCATTGGTTAAAGAACGTCACATGGCCAGTCCGAGGCACAGCAGGGAAGGTATTGGGAGGATAGAAAGACAGGAAGCATTATGGGAACATGGGGTGGGAAAGGAGCCCCTCAACAACCGCAAAGCAAGAATTGAAGAACAGCCCACATGTGCTATGAAGGTTGCCAACATAGAGACCATATTTCTTCCCTATGAAGATATTTTATGCTAAAATAACAACGAACCAGGGTTCAAGGCCTGAATGTGCATGACCTTGGGAAAGGTTTCATTCCTTTCCTAGGCATTTTCTGGGAATCTCAAATAACAGTGCTGGTTTTTGCAGTACCTTACCTTCCTGAATCTCAGTGATCTGGAATTTGACCTTATGAATTCTAATCTTGTCAGCGATCTAGAGTCTACCTTATCAATCCTAACCCCATGCCTCGTTTCAATTCCTTTTTAACCCTTTGAAGACAGTAACTTTGAAACCCACTGGAATGGTACATACAACACAAGAAATATAATGAAGGGGACAGTCTTTGAGAAGCCCCATAACCAAGCTCTGAGGTGTGTCTTCTCTTTCCAAGTACCTCTGTTCCTCTGAACCCTTGTGCTTGAGGTCCATATCAATACATTTTTAATAAAGCCCCAATTCTGATTCATAGGAGTTAGTCTTGGAATTCTCTTCCGTGTTGAAGCAATGATTGCTGGGTCTTGAGTCTAGGTCTTTTAAAGACTAAGGGGTCTTGTGCTATTTAGATACTTGACAATTAAAGACTGACCTCTGAGCACATCTGTGAAGGGGTGCTAGTTAAGGCAAACCCTAAGCAAATCTGTGGAAGATTATCTACTTAAGTAGGAGGACCCAGCATATGGTGGCAGGACCATTCCCTGAGCAGAAAGAGAAGATGAAGAGAGCTGGTTCAGTACTTTGGCAAGCTGGCATTGGCATGTAGGCATTCCGGTAAGACAGAAAGTATGTCCCTCTCTCTGCTTCTTCTGTGGTATGGTATGAGCAGTTCCCTTGGCACCTGATGTGGGTATGAACTCTCCTGCCAAGGTGGACTATTAACTATCACCAATATCACAAAAGTAAGAATAAAATTCCTTGTTCCCTTAAGGTGTTTGATCGTGTATCTATCAGCAACACGCAGACAAAATTGAACGGAACTCCTCTGGCTATTGAGAGCACTAGAATGTGGCTGTGTCCTTCACCCTCATTGCCAAGCACACCACCAAATGAATGAAATGCTTGGAAATCGTGCAAACTACCACAAGAATCCTAACTTTTGCTGACAACTACCATTCAGAACCTTATGTTTGGTACATTGTAGATCTTGGAATTTACTGACTGAATGACTGAATGCCACATCTAAGTAGTGGGTGCCAGAGCTGTGTCTGGTTTGTCTAATTTCAGAAACTATTCAAAATGACTTTTCTCTCTGTATTAGCTGCACTAAGAAACTTATTTTTTGTTCTTTCTCTGTTGCGCCTCTCTTGTGCTTTGCCTGATTTGGAAATGAGCTAGTCGTGGTGACCATAAAGGAAGTTAGAGAAAGAATGGCCAAAGAAGTGGCATGAAACTAGATCTGCAGACATTCACACAAATCATGTTAAGGAGAAAAACTTCACAAAGAAAAAGAATAAAAGATAGGATCCATTATAGCAACAGAATGACTAAGAGAAAAAGATTGATGGTAAGGTTTTATTGGAAAATGACTGCTATGAGACATTTGAATGGAGCAGGAGGGCAGACAAGAGAAAGCTTTCAGGTGTGAGCTGACTGTCCAAGCATAGGTGAGTGATAGGATTTATCATTCAGGGCCTCTCAGATTGGATGCCGTTCAGTCATGGTCCCTGTGGAATGCATGGAGAGCTTTTTCTTTCTGTACTGTATTGGGGGAAGGAACTGGTTTTCCATTTTCTCAGACCCAGAAAAGGATATAGTGTTAAGAGAGAAGAACAGATTCTATTTACCTCTGAAAAACCACACTAAGCTCCTTGAAAGAATGAAGCTGAACTATGCAATTCACCATCAGGAAAAAGAGAGTGTAATAGTTACTCTTAACTGTTGCTGTGCAAAAGTATTCAAAGTCAAGCAAATTAAGGGAGATTTATTGAACTTATGGTTCCAGAGGGGAGAAACAGTCTTTCATGGTGGAGGTGACATGGCTCATGGCTGAAGCTGGAGGGAAGCTAAGTTACCGCAAACATCCTAGAGGCTCAAAGCTGCAGAGTCTCTCTTCAGAGTCATCTATTCTATGGTTCCTTTTATCCATTCTGCTATTGGGAGGTTCCAATCAGATCTAGGGCTGATCTTTGTATTGTAAATGTATTGATCTGGATAATCTCTTCAGGTAGCCTGATAGCTGATTTTAGTTAATGCCAGGTGTGGTCAAGTTGACACCCAGGTTTAACTATTACAGAGTGGGACTCCAAGTGTGGGAAGTGAGCTTTTTGAGATCCTGGTAATTTTAAGATATGGTTTGAGTGGATATGAAGGAATAAGAATTCACTGAAGTAGTGGTTTCTTCCCTGCAATATATGAGGTTATGATGCCAAAAATATATTAGTACAAGATATTTGGGAGTGTCAAGGCTCTACCTAAGAGGAAACACACACACCTAAGAGCACTGGTTTTAGGTAAGATAGGTCTGAATAGTATAGTTAGCTACTTGGATCTTATAAAGAATTTTGCATATTCTGGCCAGTTTGCATATCCTTCAGGTTGTCCATTGAAGAGAGCTGAGTGCAGCATAGGGTACGGAGCACTTTGCTTCTTAGGAAGACTCCAGTCTGATCAAAGCTTGGTCAGGCACAATGGAACACAGTTCAAGCTGCCTCCAGAAATTGTAAATGGCTTGATACTTATAAAGAGTCAGGCTTTTATTCTTGCTTAGGATTACAGGAAAGTGGCTGTCATAGCAACAAGTCACCTTTTCCTGTTCCCGTAAGTACAAGGAAACCCCCAGGGAGGAAGAGATGAGGCTTGGGAAGTTCTAATCCTACTAAGATTGATTCAAGAATTCAATCCTAAAGCAATTTCCTTCTTTCCTGGAAAGCCTCATAGATTCTGTATGGCACCATAGTTTCTATGCTAGAAATTACTGCAGAAAGAAATCTTTTTTTTTTTTTAATTCTGGTCTGTGGTCTTGAGACAGATAATAGCTTTTTACTTTATAACAACTAAATTTAAACTGAGCTACTTTACCAAATTACTATATCCTAACTCTTCTGTTTACAATCCCATTCTCCTAAATTCCCAGTTTAGTAAAGATCACATATTTTGTTTCATAAATGCAAGCTTTAAAATGGAACATTACTGTGATTTCCTACTTTGTAGTCTAAAATTACTTTTAACACTCATTTATTTTGTTATTGTCTCTGTCCCCTCCCTCCTTCCCGCTTCTGTGGAAAATATGAAATGTAAAGCCCTCTTTGAATGTAAATGTAAAGCCCTCTTGATGAACTGATCTGTACCTTTCCCCTTAGTCACGCTGACTCTTGATGAACTGCCCTGTACCTTACCCCTTAGTCATACTGACTTGTGCTTCACCCCTTGAGCCATCCTTATCACCAAGAACCAGATGTCTCATCCTGTTTGCTGTGTTTGCTGTGTTTGAAATTTGTTCCCTGCCCTATAAAAAACCCAAACCCTAAGTGCTCGGGGCCGCTTCTGCTCCCGAAAAGCAGGGTGACCCCAGCGCGCTGGTAATTAAAGCCTCTTGCCTTTGTATCGATTCTGGCGTCTCCGTGTCTTTAGTTGAGGGGCTCGATCAGGTGCAGGAACTTTGGTTCCAACACTTCCTACCTCCCTCTTTGCTATTCCACTCTCTCCTCCTGTAGCCTAAAACTGATGATCAGGTAATTTTGCCTGCTCAGTCCCGTGGTCCCAGTTCGTGGCATGCAAGCCTTTGAACAATCTTCTCTTGAAACTGATTCCTGGGTATATCTGTATTTGAGAGTAGTCATTTGCATTGTGAAAGTTTCATAACCATTAAAAATAAAGGACAGCACAAAAAAATGAGATAAATATCATTAACTGTGATCTAACTCAACCCTTGAGCATTATCAACACCATGGTTGCCTTCTTTGTGCCCTTGACCTTCCATTCCCTGTCCCAGATTCTAAGAGTCGATCCTATTTTGAATGTTCTATTTACCTTTCCCTGGGATGTGTGCAGATGTGGGCTTTCCTAAATAGTCAATGAGCACATTTTGTTTGGATGGTATGTAAATGTTGTCAGACCTTATGTGATCTGCCACCTGCCTTTTTTAAATTCTGCAGTGGTTCTGAGATTCGTTCATACTGGTGCCTGCAGCTGTGGCTTGGTTATTTATAGTCAGCAATGACTCTAGCACCATTCATTCATCTAACTCTCCCCTGGATGGATATATGAATTATTTTCAGTAATTTTGGATGTGAACTTGGGGGCTGGCACACATATTAAACAGTCTCTATATCACATGTCCATGAGGAGAATGCCAGACCATTTCTTTTTACTTTTGTTTCAATAATGCTAGCTATTATTATTGGCCAAAGTGACTGTAGCAACTGAATCCCACAAGTAAGAATGAACATCTGTGCTGTTCTGTATTGTTCTTGTCACTGGTGACTACCTGCTAACTTTTGACTGTATGCAACCCTGTAAAATTCATACACTGAAATTGAAGCCCCAAGGTAGGGTGTGAGGTGTTTTGGAGGTAATAGGATCCTGAGGGTTATTTCCTTGTTAATGTCAATAATCTGACCCATTTGCTCCTCTGGCGGTTCTGATGTATAAATACAGGTGCTTTTTTAGAGCAGAGAGATAGAAAGCCAGTCCTCATAAGGCATTGAATTTCTTTGATCTTGCACACACGACAACTCTCCCTTCCCCAGCTTCAGAACTGTGAGACATGAATTTTTCACAATTTAGAAATGATCCTGTGATATGTTGTTCTAGAAGCAAAATGATAAAACTCTGCACAAGTTTTTGTTCATAAATTTTATAGTGAAAGATGTAGAGTGATACCATGACTGTGTGGGGGTGAGTAGAGATTAAACCCAAAGTTTTGTGTATAAATAGACAAGTACTTTTCCTCTGTGCCCACCTCTCAATGGTCTCATAAGCATTATCTAATAATTAACGAGGCAGAGTGTCTCATATGTACTAACATTTTCGCTTTCTTCTCTGAAAATCTCTTGTCTCTTGCTATGGAATTGCAGGTTTAAAATCCCACAGATAAAGCCAATGAGACAGATCAGCCGGTAAAAGTGCTTGCTATGATTATTCAATATGTTTGTAAAAATAGAGAAATAAATAAATAAATTTTAAAAAGTGCTTGCTCACCAAAGCTCAGTGATCTGTGTTTGATCCCCAGAACCCACATAAAAGTGGGAGGAAAGAACTGACTCCACAAAGGTGTCTTATAGTCCATATGTATGTTGTGGTACATTCACCCTTCTCTCAGCACCTACCCACACACACTACAAAGAATCTGCAGTGATTCTGAAGAGCGTCCAAGAGTCTGAGTGGCTGTCCTAATGTCTCTCCTGCTATCTAGTCCTCATCATGGTGAATAGATCTGCCCACTCAACACAGACGATCTCTCTCATTCATAGTATTCTTTCTGGTGTCCATGCCTCAGTCACTACACCATCAATTCAAGTGACCAGACTCTTCCTTGTAGATTCTAGCTGGACCAACAATCTGAAACTTTCATGTTTGAATCGTTAGTACTTTATCGTTGGCTACAATTAAAATTTGAACTTCCCGTGCCTCCCTGGCTCACCCCTACATCTCTCAGATCGAGGCCTTTAAATCTCATGACTTGCTCTTTACTTCTGCTAACCTCAATACTTTGTTAGTCTCAATGGGAGGGCCATGGTTTATTTCCGTGTCTGGCCACCCATGAGCATCATTGTTGATGCCTGTGGACTCCTCGAAGCAGGAAGCAACATTTTAAAATGGTTTATGTTTTCTCCATCCTCAGTACCACTTTCTACCTGGTGTTTCCATTGTCTTAGGCACTATAGTGGGCCTCACATAGAGATCTTCATTTTTTCCCTCATGGATTTCAGTGCTTTTTATACAGTAGGTCATGATTAGGTATTGTGTGAGTGTGTGTGTGTGTGTAAGTTATTCCTAGGTTGTTTATATAATCGACATGGATTATAGATTATGAAAGGATATGTGCATGGGATGTGTGTGTGTGTGTGTGTGTATGTGTGTGTATGTGTGTGTTGCATGTTAGTGGGTGTATGTACATAAGTCCATTTGAGAGTATGTTCCAAGGGAATCATTCTCAGTTGTTCTTCCATCTTTTTGCTGTGAGCGTTGTTCTCTAATTAAATCTAGAGCATGGCACGAGAACTCGTCTGAGCAGCCAGCTTATTCTGAGGACTCTCATGCTCTGATTTTCAGGATTAGAATTACAAGCATTTTTACATGGGGTATAAGGATCTGAAGTCAGATCCTTTAGCTTGTGAGACAGAGGCTTTAACCACCAAACCATCTCCTTGGTTCACTTTGTTGTTGTTAAAGCAAGCATTTAAAAATGTATCATAATGTACCCTGAAGATTAACTCTGAACTAAATTTTAGTGATAGTAAATAGTAACTATTGTAGTGTGAATTTTTTAAAGAAGCCACTTCAAACATCTATTTGCTTATATTTATTGATATGTTTAGATTAGCATGCAAGGTTTCAGGATGTATCTTCATGCACACATATCACCAGACTTTGTTCGCAGTAGTTTTCCTCCTGCTCTGTCCTCTACTCCCTGTCCCCGTGCAGCTGCTTCCCCTTCTTTTCCCAGGTGGAACCTGCTTCTGCTTTCCATAACATGTACTCAGGTATCTTCTTCTCATTTCCTTTCCTATTTCATGACACACACCCACACCCACTCACCTACCCCCACACATGTTTTAAATGTAGGTTCCATATATGAAAGAAAACATGCTGTATTTGTCTTTCTGCATCTGGTTTATTTCATTGAACAATGATTTCCTCTTGTAGTCACTTTCCTCTAATGCCATGATTTTATTTGTCTTTATGGCCACATAAAATTTAATCATGTATATTTTTTGTTATCCATTCATCTGTCCTGGGACATCTAGGCTGATTCCATTTCCTGGCTATTGTGAATGACTCAGAAATAAACATGGATTTGCAAGTAACTGTGGTGTGCTGACCAAGAATCTTTCAGGCATATACCCAGGAGCAGCATACCTGGGTCATGTAGTAGTTCTATTTTCAGTTTTTTTGAGGAAACTTCCTGACTTCAGGCCAATTTCCATAGTATCTGCACTAGCTTATATTCCCACCAACAGTGAATGAGGGGTGCTGCTCTTTCCTTACCAGCCTTTGTTTTCTCTTGGTTCTCTGATGACAACCAGGCTGACTGGAGTAAGAAGGAATCTCAAAAGGGTTTTATTTGCATTTCCTTAATGGCTAGAGGGAATACCGCATTTTTCTTTGTTCCATAACAGTTTCATGCATGTATACAATGACTTTATGTCATTTTATACTCATAGCACTCCATTTCCCTTCCTTCCCCCATTGAAAACCTTCCTTCTTCCTGACCACTCTTCCTCCTACTTTCCTGTCTTGTAGTGTGTGTAGCCCCGTGAGTTTCCTTGGGGTTGCCTGCATTAGCATCTTGGAACATGAATGATCTATCAATGGGTACATCACTGAGGAAAGTTATCTCTACTTCCCATATCTAGCATATTAGCCTTCAGGAAGGCATGGCGCCCCATGAAGTCCTCCTCCTTTCATAATGAAATATTAACAGGTCAGATTTTATGCAGATCTCATGGAGGTAGACACAGCTTCAGCAGGTTCATGATTATAGCGTCCTTATTATGTCCAGAACACACTTCTCTGGCAGCACCTCGCCCTACTCTCAGGCTCTTACATTCTTCATGCCTGCTCTTCAGCCATGTTCCCTGATCCCTGGGGTGGGGGAGTGATGTAAACATCCTGTTTAGTGGCCCAACACTCCTCAGTCACTTTGGCCAGTTGTGATTCTTTGTATTAAATGCCTTACAGTGGCAGAAGAAATTTCTGGTTGAAGACTGTGAACCACACTAATCTCTGAGCATAATGTTAAAAAATTAATTGGAAAACAGTTTGATATACTCATATAGCAAAACAGTACAAGTTTGTTTCTCCCCTAAGGTCTAAGACCTACACATCAGCTTGTTCTTAACCTGTTTAGAATACTTGGCATGAGTTCCCTCCTGAAGACAGGGCATTAAATACATTGAATACAATCAGAAATCATTTGTTAATACCCACAATATCCATGTCACTGTTATTTCAGTGGGCACATCTTGCCAGGGTAGTTATTATTGTAGATCGCAGAATTCCCAAGCTAGATAAGACTGTTTATGTCTTTTCTTCCCCAGCAGCCTGAATAGCACTTTCTAGTGCTAAGAAAGCCTGCTGGCAAGCAGGAAGCTTCCAGGTCAGTTCCAACTTGTTTTTTTACATCCTGTAATAAACACATTTTATATCTTTAGGAAAAGGGTCTTAACTACCCAGTTCTGGAGGGCTACCAAAAGTAATAGCAAAGCCTATTTCATTTTCAGAGTCTTTGGATCCTCCGTAACCAATATCTTATTTGGAAGTATCATGTACCTGGCACTAGTGTTTTGTTTAATCTCCTATGACTTCTGGAAGAAGCATCTCAAGATGGTTTCTGTGCATCCCTGATTTTTTTTTTAAATAAGTTGTACCATGCATCGTTAGTGTAACTTTTGCTGTCCCCTTCCCTCCCCTGTCCCTTCATCCCCTTTTCTCCTTAAACCTTTCCTCCATTCTTCTCCAGTCATACCACCTGCATTCTTCTATTTTCTCTCCTTTGAACTGCTTTCCCCCCTTTACGAACCTTTCTAAGTTTTCTGGCTTTTACCTAAAGGTAAGCAATATTATTTCAGTATTTGTTGGTCATTCATATTTCTTCTTTTGAGAACTATTCAGTTCATTGGCCTATTTATTGACTGGATAATTTGATTTGGGGGGTTAAGTTTAGTAATTTTATATTCCTAATTACCGCCTGTCAAATGCACTGTCAGCAAAGAGTCTTTTCCCGTTTCTGTAGACTGTCTTCTCCTGCATTTGGGATTTTGACAGGAATTACATTGAATCTGCAGATTTCTGTTTGTAGCATACCCACTTTCACAATACTAATTCTGATTATACATCAGCAATAAGAGGTGCTGCATCTTCTATTGCCTTCAGCTTCTTCAGTGATTTAAAGGTTTCATTGCCTCCTTAGGTTTGTGTGTAGGTATTTATTGAAGCTCTTGTGAAATGGATCCCCCAGCCACTGACTTCTGTAGAGAAACTTTGTAATTTCAGCTGATTCTGTTTGTTAACTCTTGGGTCTGTTGCATCTTCTATTGGAATCCTGTTCAGAAAATCCTTGCTTATGCCTTGTCTTGAAGTGTTTCTCTATAAATTCTGCAGCAATTTGTCTTATATAAGACCTTTGATCTGTGGTGAATTGATTTTGGTGCAGGGAGTGAAATAAGTATCTAGTTTCATTCTTGTATATGTGGGTGCCCAGTTTTTCAGTACCATTTGTTACATATATTTTTTCCTTTTCTATAAATTTATTAAATTAACATTTTTATATACATACTCCTTGCTCTCTAATACAGATAATACAGAGAGAACCCCAGGACCCATAAAACCCAAGGACAGGAGAATAGGAGGGAATAGAATGAGCCCACATAGGAATGGAAGGGAGAGTAGAATGAGATGGGAATGGGAAGGGAAGGAGGTAGGAAGGGAAGGGGGAATTAGAGAGCTCTTATAATCTTATTGCCCCCTCTTCTGCAAAGTTCCCTGAGCCCCTGGATGGGGAGAGATTTGGCTGGCCTGGTACCGGTGCTCATTGTAGGGTTGCTGTTCTGTTGTTTGTTGTTGTCCAATTTGCTATTCTTGCACTGCACAAGGCTGCATCCTATCTCGGTGTTGAGATCCTCTCCTACCTAACAATACAGAAGCTGTTAAAGAGAGGCCTGTCCATAAAGGAAGGCTTGAAGGGGAGGGAGGATCAGGAATAGGGCACAGTAGTGGGTGGGGTCAATCTCCAGGACACCATCAGGCTGTCAACTAATCACTAGCCCCCCCTCCATGATGGGGAACATATGACCAGTGTTTCAAACCAATCCAAACGCCAGTGATTAGGAAGGACTCTGACCATGGATTGGATCAGATATTTCACTAATTATAGGTCTTTCTTGATGGTGGTCTTATTTCTCCATTGAACTTTGTTCTTTTGTCTTCATTCTCTTTGGGTCTTCTCTGCTGTACCTTCCTATTTCTCATCCTTCATGGTTGTAAAGGGTAATAAAAATATTTCCCTTGAATGTGTCATTATGAGGGCTTGGGATTAGGTTCCACTTATAAGAAAGAACATTTAATGTCTGGATTTCTGTGCTTGGGATACTTTGCTCAATGTGAGTTTTTCCATCCATTTAGCAGCAAATTTTATTAATTCATTTTTTGATACCTGTGTAGTATTCCACTGTGTATATGTGCCACATTTTCATTGTCCATTCGTCAATTGTTGGACATCTAGGTTGATTCCATGACTTTGCTATTATGAATAGTATTGCAATGAACATGGATATACATGTGTCACTATAGTACAATGAAGTATTTTTTGGGGGAATATTCCCAGCAGTGGTATAGCAAGGTCATATGGCATTTTAATTTTTAACATTTTAGGAATCACCATACCAATTACCATAGTAGTTGTATAAGTCTGCATTTCCACTAGCAATGTATAAGGGTTCCCTTCTCCCCACATCCTCTCTAGCATGTGTTGGTGCATGTCTTCTATATTTTTGCCATTCTGACAAGTGTGAGATGATATCTCAGGGTACTTTTGATTTGCATTTCCATGGTGGGTAGGGAGGTGGAAAATTTTTAAGGTATTTGTCAGACATCTCAGTTTCTTCCTGGGAAAAATTTTTAAATTCCATGGCCCACTTTCTAACTGGGCTGTTTATCTCCTTGGTATTTAATTTTTTGAGTTCTTTGTACCCTCTAGATACTAGTTCTCTATCAGATATGTGGTTTTATCCTATTCTGTAGGTTGTCTTTTTGCTGGTTGTTAGCTGAACAAAGCTCTTTAACTTCATGAGATCCCATTTGTTAAGAGTTGGTTCTTTTTCCTGAGCTATTGGGGTCCTGTTTATAAAGTGTTGGCTTAGGCCAAGCAGTTCGAGGGAATTACCTACTCTTTCTTCCAGGATTTTTGGTCTTTCGTCTGATATTAAGGTCTTTGATCCATTTGGAGTTGATTTTTGTGCAGATCACAAGTAAGGGTTCAATTTCAATCTTCTGCATGTGGTTATCTAGGTTTTTTTTTTTTTTTTTTAGCACCATTTGTTCAAGATACTGTTCTTTTGCCATTGAGTTTTCTGGACCCCTATGTAAAAAATACCTTATTTCTAGGTTTTTGATCCTTATCCATTGATGTATGTGTTTGTTTTGGAGCAAGTACCATGTTGTCTTTATTACTATGATTTGTACTATAAAGGTCTTGTATGCTGATTTCTCCAGAATAATTTTTTATCGTTCAGGATTATTTTAGCTATCCTGGGCCTTTTGTACTTCCATATGAATTCTGAGATTGCTTCATTAATTTTTGTGAAGAATTGCCTTGGAATTTTGATTGGCATACCATTTAATCTGTATATTGCTCTTGGTAGGATGGCCATTTTTGTGATGTTAATTCTACTGATCCAGGAGTATGGGAGGTCTTTCCATTTTCTGGTGTCTTCCGAAATATCTTTATTTAGGGTTTTAAAGTTTTTGTTGTATTTATACCAAAATATTTAATTTTTTTAGGGGCTATGGTAAATGGAATTGTTTCTCTTAGGATTTCCTCACTTTCTTCATCCTTAGTGTATAAGAAAGCCACTGATATTTGAACGTTGACTTTGTAACCTGCCATTCTGCTGAACTTATATATTAGTTCCAGGAGTTTCCTGGTGAATCATGTCATCTGCAAATAGGGATAACTTGACTTCTCTTTTTCATATTTGTATCCCTTTTATTTCCTTCTCTTATCTAACAGCTGTAGCTAAGACTTCCAGTATGATAATGAAAATGGTGAGTGGACAGCCTTGCCTGATTCCTGATCAAAAAGGGAATGCTTCAAAACTTGCACCATTTAGCATGATCCTTGCTTCTTGTATATAGCCTTGTATATAGCCTTTATTATATTGATGTATGTTCCTTCCATTCCAATTGTTTCCAGGACTTTGATTGTAAAGGGATGTTGGATCTTACCAAAAGCTTTTTCTGTACCTGTCAAGAGAATGATGGGATTTTCTTCCTTGGATTTGTTTATATGATGGATTACATTTATTGATTTGCATATGTTGAACCAAAATGTGCCTGAAATAAATCCTTCTTGATCATAGTGAATGATTTTGTTGATATGTTTTTGAATCTGGTTTGCTAAAATTTTTTTGAGGATCTTTGCATCTGTATTCATCAATAAGATATATAATTTGTTTTTTATTGCATTTTTATTTTGTTTTGGGATTAATGGGATTAATTATGTTTGTAGAAAAAATTCAGGAATGTTCCTTCCTTTGCTATTTTATGGAATATTTAAGTAGTAATGTTATTCAAATGTTTGGTAGAATTCTGCACAGAATCTATCTGGTCCTGGACTCTTTTTGGTGGGGAGATTTGTAATTACTTCTTTAATTTCATCACTTGTTAAGGTCCTGTTTAAATAATTCAATTTATCCTGATTCACTTTTGGTAAGTTGTGCATATTAAGAAATTCATCCATGTCTTTCCAATTGTCAAATTTTGTAGAGTATAAATTTTTGAAGTATGATCTTATGATTCTCTGAATTTCCTTGGTGTCAGTTGTAATAGCTCCATTTTCATCTCTGATTTTATTAACTTGAGTTTTATATCTTCTGGCTTTGGTTAGTTTGGCTAAGGATTTGTCAATATTGTTGTTTTTTTTTCCCAAAAAACCTGCTCTTTTTTAGTTGATTCTTTGTATCATTTTCTTTATCTCAATTTCATATATTTCTATCCTGACTTTTACTAATTTCTGCTTATCTATTGTTTAGGAAATTGGATTATTTTTGTCTCTATAAAGCTTTAAGTTGAATTTTAAGTTGTTTCCTTGTGATGTTTTCATTTTTTTTTGATATAAGCATCCCTTTTGATATGTTTCCCTTCATCGTATCCCAAGGATTTTGATAGATTTTATTTTTATTATCATTTATTTCTTGAAATTTTTGAAATTCCCTTTAAACTTCTGCCTGAACCCTTTCCTCATTTAGTATTGTGGTGTTTAATCTCCAAGAATTTGTGTATTTTCTAATGTCTGCTTTGTTGTGAGTGTTTAGCTTTGTTCCATGTTGGTCAGATAGGGTACAGGATATTATTTCAAATTTCCTATATATATGGAGGTTTTCTTTGTGCCCCAATATGTGGTTTATTTTGGAGAAGATTCAGTAGGCTAGTGAAAAATATGTGTGTTAGTTATTATTGGGATGGAAGGTTCAGTAGAATTCAGTCAGGTCCTTTTGGGTTTGGGTTGAGCTCCAATATATCTCTGCTCAGTTTTTGGCTTGTTGAGCTATGTAATGGTGAGAGTAGGGTGTTAAAATCCCTTACTATTATTGGGTTTGGGTTGATTTATTGTTTTAAATGCTGTAACATGTATTCAATGAATGTGGCTAAGCTTATGTCAGGCATGTGTATGTTCAGTTGTGAAATCTTCCTGATGAATTGCTCCTTTGACTAATATGTAATATCCTTCTGTGTCTCTTATGATTTCTTTTTGTTTGAAATCTATTTTGTCAGATATCAGAATTGCTAGTCCTTCTTGTTTCTTTTTTTCATTAGCTTGCAGTACTTTTGATCGCCTTTTACTCTGAGAATATGCCCATCTTTCATGGTGAGATGTATTTGCTGAAGTCAGCAGATTGATGGGTTGTGATATTTGATCTCTGTTTGTAATCTATGTCTTTTGAGAGTTAATTCCATTAATGTTAAGAGTTATAATTGAGAAATGCTTGCTGGTTCCTGTTATTTTCTGTTTTTTTTTTTTTTTTGTAGTTTTTATGTGTGTATGTCTTTGCTAGGAAGTTGTGTCAGTACTATTTTTCCCTTCTGTCCTTTGGACATGTTTGTCCTTTTCTTCAAGCTTAAGTATATTTTCTAGCATCTTTTTTAGGCCTGGTTGGGTGTTCATGTAAGTCTTAGCTTGTCCTTGTGGTGGAATATTTTTCTTTCACCCTCAATCATGACTGATAGTTTTGATGAGTATATTAGTGTGGGTTGGCATTTATGTTTATTCATGACGTGGAGTGTATCTTTCCAAACTCTACTGGCTTTTATTATTTCCACTGAAAAACCAACTGCTATTTTAATAGGCTTACATTTCAATGTGACTTGATTTTTTCTCTTGATGCTATCAGCGTATTGTCTTTGTCACATATCTGTGTTGTTTTTACTATAATTTGTTGTGGCAAGTTTCTATTTTGGTCATATCTGAATGATGTATGATATGCCTCTTGTACTTGGATGGGGATCTCATTCCTTAGGTGTGGAAATTTTCATTAATGATAGTGTGAAAAATCTCTTTTGGAGTACCTTTATGGGTTTCTTCTCCTGGTATTCCATGAACATGCAGGTTTATTTTCTTCAAGGAGTCCCATAAACCTTGAATATTTCTCTCCAATATTTTTTGGCTTTTCAACCTCTGTAATTGAACCAATTTGTTCTGCAATCTTGTCTTTAGTTCTGATATTCCATTTTCTGCTTCATTGGTTCTGCTGGTAAGATTTTCTGTTGAATGTTGGATTACAGCTAGCTTATTTGTAATTTCAAGATTAATTTCTGTATGAGTTTTTAACCAACTGCTCTATACCTAGTTTTGTTTCCTTAACTGCCCTTTTCATTCCATCTGAGTACCTGTTGCGTTCCTGTTCATATTGGCTAATGTGGTTATTTAACTCCTCTCAGATTTCATCTTTCATTATTTTCATCATGATAAAGATCATGCTTTGAAAATCCTTGTCTTGGTTATTGAATTCTTGACTAATATCCAAAGGGTTATTCTGGTAGGGATCCATTGTAATGTAGTCAATGTTTTTTGTGGGGGAGTTGTTGTGGTTATTGTTGTTTTTTGTGACTTCATGGTGTGACTTGGTAATTTTATGTTTGATTTCTAGAATCTTTCCTGGTGTGTGATTATGACTATCATGAGTCAGACAGAACTGCTGCACTTGGACTGTTATTGTTAATGCTTACCTAAGAGTTTAAGTTCTCAGTCTAGGATCCCTTGTTATTTTGTGGATAAGATGATGTGCTACCAAAAAAAGTATGAAGGCCCTACTCTGTTTCTGGTGGCAGAGTTTAGGTCTATATTTTCCTGGATGTTTGGGATTGTATGTTAAGAGTTGTTATATATGGTTTGGGTTAAGTATTGAATCGGCTTTATATGATAAAATAGGGTGGGTTTAGTAGTCAGGGGTTAGAGCTTAGAGTACTATGGTGACCTTTAGGTTCTTCCATTTTATGAGAGTGAATAGTTAATGACCTAAGGAGTAGTTTGGTAGGGTTTTGGGTCTGCTGTACAGAGGTCTGAAGCAGAGGTGACTAAACTCTGATGAGACAGAAAGTAAAAGGGGTTACTTATCTTAGGGTTGGATGGGAAGATTCCCTTCTGTTGTATAGAAGGAGCTTTAAGGTTCTCAATTGCAAGGTGTTGGCGCTCTGATCCCAAGACTGGTGATGCCTGTGGTTCTATTCTTGGTTGATTGGGGGTTGTTGGTTAAGGCTGCCTTGCACTGGTCCCCGCAGAGAGAGAAAACCTGATCAGCCAAAGTCTGCTGGTGTCCCAGAGCTTAGGGGAGTGCCCCATCCAAGCCCTGAGTCCAGAGGAATTCAGACCTGTTATGGCCTGCTGATGACCCATAGCCTAGGAGCACGGCCTGGGGGCTGCCCAACTTACCACCAGTACTCAGGCAGGAAAGCTGACCTGCCAATAACTGCTGGTGTCTCAGAGCCTAGGGAAGTGCCCTCTATTTTATTCTATCAGTTCACACGACTTTTTCCTAAAATATTTAGTACTTATTTATTTGTGTGTGTGTGTGTATGTGTGTGTGTATGTGTTTGTGTGTAGTGAGTGCCACGACATGCATGTGTAAGTCAAAGACAACTTTTGAAAACTGTTCTCTCCTTATACCTTGTAGGTCCTAAGGATTTGAAATCAGTTCATCATGCCCAGGTAACAAGTGCCTTTACCTATTGAGCCATCTCATTGGCCCTACCTTCCTGTTTGCCTGTCTTACCTTTTATAGCCCTTTTTTTTCTTTTTAATTCCTGAAACAGGATAATTTATTCCCAGAAATCTCCATATTATCATCGAGACCATCTATGTAAATGGGACACTGACCCCCCCCCCACTACGGTCTCCTACTCTTATTCCATCTACCTTTGAATCTACTGTTATAGTAAGACTCTATTTTAACAGCCTTTTATCTCTGGCTAGGAGGTGACATCCAATACCAATCTAGCCCTTTTTTGATTCAATATAAATTTTTATTTTTTTCCCAGTTGTTTCAAGAATGCATTTGGAATTTTGATAGGAATTACATTGAATTTGCAGGTTTCTTTTTGTAATGTACACATTTTCACAACTTTACATGGGCAATGGGAAGTTCTGCATCTTTTAGTACCTTCAGTTTCTTCAGTGACTTAAAGATTTCACTGCCTCCTTAGGTTTATTTCTAGGTATAACTAAGCATTTTCTGTGAAGGTTTTAGGATCTTTTAGGTATAGGATTATGCCAGCTACAAACAGTGACAATTTGGTTTTTTTCCCTTCCATTTGTATTCCTTTCATTATTTTCTCTAGTCTTATTGTTCTAGTTAGGACTTTGAGTCTCATTTCAGAGTTTAGGAGAATCTCTTTCCAGAGTATTAGGACTTTGAGTCTCATTTCAGAGTTTAGGAGAATCTCTTTCCAGAGTTTAGGAGAAATGCTCTCAGTTATTTTTTTTTCCATTTGGAATAACATTAGCCATCTGGTTGTCATATATAGCCTGTATCATGGTGTAGTACAATCCTTATATTCTTCGTTCCTTCAAGGCATTAATTGTGAAGGGATGTTGAACTTTGTCAAATACTTTTTCTGCATCTGTTGAGATAATAACATAATATCTCTCCTTAAGTATGTCCATGCTGAATTATACTTATTGATCAACATGTACTGAATCAACCTTAAGTTTCTAGAATAAAGCTAACTAGTCGCGGTGTATAATCTTAATGGGTCATTTAATTGATTTTGCAAGAATGTTCTTGAGAATTTTTACACCAGTGCTTACCAGGGAACATGTTCTATAGTTTCTTTTTTCTTTATTGTACTCCAATTCAGTTTTGGTATCAGGATAATTCTGGCTTTTGTGAAAGAGCTTTTTAGTGTTCTTTCTCTTTCTATTTTATGGAACAGTTTAAGGAGCATTAGCATTAGCTCTTCTTTAAAGAGTTGGTAGAATTCAGCAGTGAACCCATCTAGCTATGGACTTTTCTTTATTAGAAAGGTCTTTTATTACTGCATCATTAATATCATTGTTACATATCTGTTATAGTTAGGCACAGTTGTCAACCTGACAATTGAGGATTTGAGCTATGGGCATATTTGTGGAGAATTAGTGATTGGGTTAAGCCTAGAGCAAACCTGCAGGAGGATTGGCTGATGGGGAAGGCCCATGTGGATGGGATTAGGCCCTGGAGTGAAATACAGAGGGCTGGTTGAGAGAGTCAGTATCCTTGTGTATACTTGGTCAGACATTCTGGTCTGGCAAGTAAGGATTGTCTCTCTCTCTCTCAGCCATTATGTAGAGATTGTGTGGCCAGTTCCCTTGGCCCTGGTGTTGGTGCATGCTCTCCCATCAAGTTGGACTATAAACTGTAACTGGACTATTATAAGAAAATAAACCCCTTGTTCCCTTAAGCCATTTGATGGTGATTTATTAGCAACCATGCAGGCTGACTGCAACAGTATCTATTTAAGTTATTTTTATCTTCTTGATTTAATTTAAAAAGGTTATAGGTGTTGGAATTTATCCATTTCTTTGAGATTTTCAAGGTTTGCAGAATATGAATTTTCAAAGTGCTCTGTGATGATTCTCTGTTCTGATAAGTTGCACTTCATTTTCATGTGATTCTTAGAACTTTTTAGATACTCTATGATTTCCTCAATGGCCCTTTGTTCATTTAGCAGTGTATTGTTCAGTCTCCATGTATTTATGTAGTTTCTGTAACTTTTTTTTGCTATCAATTTCTAGTTTTATTAAAATGTCTGGAAACATACAAGATTGTTTTGTTTTGATTCTACTATGCTTTAGAAGACTTCATTGTAGCCTAGAATTAGGTCAATATTATACAGTTTCATGGGCTCTTAATGAAATGCACTCTGTTCCTCATGGATGCATTATTCTGCAGATATCTGTTAGGTTCATTTGATATATGATGTTTCCTTGCCGGCTATTCAAACTGAAGTGTTGAAATCATCCATTATTATTCTATCAGGAATTATCTGTCCTTTCATGTCCTTAACTCTTTGGTTAAAAATTTGAGAATTCCAACATTGGCTATATATATATTGTGATGCCTTTTTGATGGGCTGTTCTCTGTTTTAGTATAGTGATCTTTATCTCCTCTAATTTTTGTTTCAGGTCTACTTTGTTGGCTATCCAGAATAGCTTGTGGCACTGCTTAAAGTTTCCATTCTTTGATATGTTGTTTCCCATCCTCTGACTCTTCATCTGTCAGTGTCTTTATCAGCAAGGTGTGTTTCTAAGAGAAAATAAACAGTTGTATATAGTGTTTCAATGCAGTCAGCCAGTCTGGGTTTCTCCCTGTTAATATCAGGGATTTCCTGGTTTCCTGTGTTGATCGGGGAGGGGATCCTTTCTAGCTACCCACTGTTTAATCATTCTACACTTGAAATTTATTCTTTCCTGTGCCCTTGTTATTGAGACTGTCTTTATTCCTCCTCTATGTATAGCTTTTCTTTAAGTGTCTTCTGCAGTGTTGGCTTGCTGGTTATCAACTGTCTTAACTTATGTGTGTCTTGAATGTCCTTATTTTTCATCAAGTGGTGGATATTGCACTTTGGTTGTCATTATTTACTTCTAGGCTTGAAATAGATCATCCCATGCTTTTTTAGGTTTTAGGGTTGTAGGTGAGAGAAACAATGCTTCTGTCATTGTAGATAAGTTCCCATTTTTCCCTTACAGTTTTTTACTGCTATTCCTTATTGACAAATTGCTCTTTGACAATTTCATACATGTATGTAATACATTCTCATTTCTCTTCCTTCTACTTTTTCTTAGCTCCTCCCAGTTCCATTATCTCCCTTCCCTCTCTCTGCCATTCCCAAAACTTACAAGTCTGCTATGCCCAGTTTCTTTTATTTTCTTCTATGTCCTGCTGGGTTTAATCAGGGCTTTTGTGTGATCTTAGGCTTGAACTATCTCATGATGCCTAATAGGTTCTCCTCTTGGTATACCCCCATATCTTGCCCAGTATTTATCAGTACTCTGTGGAGCCCCATGGATTTCTCTTCAGTTCATTGCTGAGCAAAGATCAGGCTGCATGTCAGTGACCACCTTTCTTGTGAATTCACAGTCTCTCTTGTAGACACAGGTTGTGACACAGGCTGCGTCATTTGGAGGATGCATTGCACAACTCCTTTTCCTGTTTCCTGGCTCATACATCCACTATCTCATACATGTCCCTATCTTCTGCAAAGATCTCTGATACTTTAAGGGCTATATATATGACATGACATGCACTAAACCTTAGCCTTCACTTACTTTCAGTGTAACATGCATACATGGTTCGATGCATTAACCTCTGGCAACTGCGGCAAATAGTCCTGGTGATATGAAAGATCCAGTCTGTTTTTCATAGTGATGGCTGAAGGCTTTATCACAGTCCTTTCCACTAGAAGTTGAAAAGGCAGATACTGGCTTGTGAATTCGTGCTAGTCAGAAACAAGGGAAAGATTGCTGAGGACCTTCTGAGAGGGCTATTCATACAATGAAGTCACAAGCATTACCCTCTCCCTTTCCATCTGTCCTGGAATATTGATGAAAGGACACTATGTTGGGAACTGTAGAGGTCATCCTTTTGTACTAGAGTACAAAAGCCAGCTTGCCTTAGAGGACATGGAGCACAAGATGGACAGAGACTGGAACATGCTGACTCTGGTGAGAAATTGAATGAGTGTTTGAGATGCGTCTCTCCATTTACATGTACAGGTAGACAAGAAATGCATCCTCATTTACTTTACACTGCATCCTCTGTTGCTAAAAACTGAATAAATCCTAACTGATAGTCACATGTTGAAAGCGTTCTCCATTTTTATTACACATTTTTTGCCTAATCATTTTTATTTCCTAAATGATTTGTTGCAACATCTGTATTATTCATTTTCTTTTTCTTTCTTTCTTTCTTTTCTTTCTTTCTTCCTTCCTTCCTTTCTTCCTTCCTTCCTTCCTTCCTTCCTTCCTTCCTTCCTTCCTTCCTTCCTTCCTTCCTTCCTTTCTTTCTTTCTTTCTTTCTTTCTTTCTTTCTTTCTCTCTCTCTCTTTCTTTCTCTTTCTTTCTCTCCCTTTCCCTCCCTCCCTCCCTCCCTCCCTCCCTCCCTCCCTCCCTCCCTCCCTGCCTCCCTCCCTCTCTTCCTTCCTTCCTTCTTTTTTCTTTCTTTCTTTCAATTTAATCTTGTGTTTCCTTATCTTTTTTCATCTTAATGTCTATCTCCCATTCATCATTTATTCATTTATCTATCTCCCTGTTTTCTATCTCATTCATCTGTATGTCTATGTGTGTGTGTATATATATGTCTGTGTGTATGTATCTATTCATCTATCATCGATCTATATTTGTCATTTATCTATATCTGTTATCTATCATTTATTATGAATTTCTCATTTATACATATAAGTTATGTATCTATGCATCCGCTATTATCTACCATGTATCACTCTGTATCTATTATCTACCATCTATCAATCATCTACATACTGAGCTTCATCTATCTCTAACATCTATCTCTTATCTATCTATTATCTATCTGTCATCTGTCTATCATCTATATATCAATCATTTATCACTATATCAGATATTCACATAGACTTTTGATTTGTCATTTCAACAAGATTGAAGTGAATTTTCCACTTCATGTCCTAAAGTGAGCTTTAAGAATCTTTACAAGTCCCCCCTCCTGATTTTTAAACAACTACTTAGCTGTTGTCTTTATGCAGTTCTTCCTGAAGCATTTGTGAGTCCTTTTGCAGTGATGATCAGTATTATCATCTTTATAGTAATGTGATTCACATTCAAATTCCATCATATTTTTACATCTGGGTGAACATCAAATACCTTCATTCATCTCAAAGGAAAATGCCTGTTTCCCTGGGGGATTTAACAAACTCTTCACTTATAAATCACTTATAAAGTGATTTTCTTTGCAGAGTCCACATCTCTTGGAAAATTACAAGACAAAATTGTTTTTTATTTTATTTTGGAAAAGAGCTAAATCTGTCCTATGTCCTCTTGGTGCTTCTTTGAAAGAAGATGTCAGTAGTCTAATCTGTCACTTGCTTTGTTCATGGCTCCTCAAGGTCCAGAGCACTGGCCTTTCTTGCAGCATGATAGCCAGTAAATGTGGACCTTTTCATTCTTGAGAGGAGCCAGTAGACTTTCTCTAGAAAGGGCCAGGTAGAGGTAGAAATAAGAAAGGTTTTATGCTGCCTTTGCAGCAAGCAGTCTGCAGCTCTCAGCTTCCAAGATGTCTGCAATGACTTAGCCTCCTCCAGCCAGCCATGCCGCCTCTGCTTTGAGAGACTGTACCTTCCCTCTGGAACCGTAAGCTGAATAAACCTCCCTTTCTCCTTTAAAAAAAAAAGTAAGGTTTTATGAGTCATTCATTGTTAGGTCCTGTGCCACACAAGAACAAGGTACAGGGTAGATTTGACCTAAGGACTGCTGTCATTTGCTACTTTCATTCATTTAATGCATTATCGTGGAGTATTATGTTTAGAAGCTTCCACAAACATAGCAGAAAATCAGATTTACCAGGAAAGTCAAAGATCCTCGAAGACTTAACAAATTCCAGAGCAAGGGAAAGACTTGCAAAGTGACCTTGAAGCTTGTATAATTGTAAGAAATTAAATCATCAAAAACAATTTTGTAGAAGCCAAGCTGAAAAAAAATCTCCCTAAGCAAGAAAATAATGTAGGTGTTCAGTTATAACATAAAGTACAGGCTAAAGCATAATGGAGACTGATTGACATATATGGTAAAATAAGTATATTGGCAAAAATATTTCTCATGGTCTATGGCATATTCTCTCTTTCTGACAATCATTTAATTCTCTTTATCTTAAGCATGGGCTGTATTCAGGTCCTGCTTTCAACACTGAATATGAAAGGAGACAGTTACTCTGCAATGGAGAGCACTAGTACATAGTGCCTTGGTTAGTTCAGAGTGACCTGTAATGAGCCGTAGTGGATAAGAAGCACATGGTGCTAAGGCAAGCTGAGGTCACCTCAGCTCCACAGCATTCTTCCTTCCATCTCCTATCACTATCCTAATAGTGAGAAAAGCACCAAATAAGCCCAAGGTACTGCAAAATAAACTAAAAAGTTTTCTTCAAGCCTATCGCAGTCATCACATAAATACAAGGAGAGTAAGAATCCTTCACAGACAAGAGTATAACAAACATGACATTTCGACACAGAATTCTGGACAGGATCTTGGAATGGACAAAGGACAATAGTCACAAAATGAGTGAGATATTAATAATTTTTTACTATTTCCAATATATTAGCATTGGTTTCCAAGTTTTGAATAATGTACAAGGATTATGTAAGTTGTTAGTAGCAGAGAACAGTAGGTACTGAAGGTGCAAGGGAGTTCTGTGCATTGGATTTGCAACTGTTTTATAAGTCTGTCTAAAACTTTTCCATGATAGAAAGTTAACTAAAATAGAAAATGCAACATTTCAAAAAACTGGGAAAAGTTGCTAACGCAGGGTTAAGAGGTGTATGTCTCTGTTCTAGTCATTTCTGCTTACAAGAAGAGAGGGCAGGGAGTGTGGCTCACTAGTGGAGGACTCACCTGCTGTACCTGAATCCTGGGTTCAATCCCTAGCCCTCTGGGAAAATGATTATAAAAAGAATGGTTAAGAAACCTAAGTGCATATATTTAAAAAAAAAATCACAGTGGCCAGAGAGATAGCTCATGCATGAGTAAAGTATCTGGCTGTAAACTTGGTGACCTGAATTCAATCTGAAAGTACATATGGTAGAAGAAGAGAAATGACTTCTGAAAGTGGTCCTCTGATCTCCACCTGTGCACTATAACATGCATGAGTGTGCTTCTCTCTCTCTTCCCCCATCTTCCTCCCTCTTCCATATAAATAAACAAGAATAAAATGAAGCATTTAGAAAATTAAAGAAGCTGGGGAGAAATCGCTGTTACTTCTACCACTCAGGAGGAGGGGGTGTGGAGAATTGGAGGCCAGAAAAGTCTAAGATCAGAGATTAATGAATGAAACTGAAAACAGAGAACAACAAACTTAACAAAACCAAAAGCAAAGGAGGATCAATCTAACTACTGACAATTCTCTTGCATGACTGGTCATGAAAAGCAGAAAACACAAATTACTAGTATCAGGAAAGACCAAATCCACAAACATTGTTTGAATAGTAAGGAAATAGAGAAACAATCATATGCCTTTATCATTGGTAACTTTGATAGAAGTGATCCATTCTTTGAAAGCAAAAAAAAAAAAAAAACTATCCAAATTCATTCAAGAAGATTATAAAACCTGATTAGTCATGTGAGGATTAGTTAAACTAATTACTTAGTTTAAGATATCAAAATAGGGAACCTGTTAAATTCTATAAAATGTGCAAGGATGAAGTTTCCCAATTATTAATAGTATGTTCTTTAAAATTTAAAAATGAGAGAATGCTTAAGATTCATTTTTATGAAACTAGCATTACTTAAACCAGGCATAGTTGTTGTAAGAACATTCTGGGCAAATATTTCTCAGGAACATAAACACAGGAATCTTCAATAAAATATTTGAAAGTTGACTTAGCAATATGTATATATGAGAATAATAATCCCATTGAAAAATATTTAGAGCAAATAAGAGCAAATATCCCTTCATGAAGCCATTCATGAATCCATTCATGAATCAGGCATGGATGTGTTCCTTAAAGAAACAAAGAATGACAATATGTCAGCATTATACCCTCTTAACATGTCAAGATCTTGCTGGAAGCTTGATCTTGCTGATAAAATCCTTTTACTCTTAATAATATATGTCAGATTGAAAGGAATGACTAGAATATCTAGGGTCGAAGTAATCAGAACAGGACTTTGAATGACCTGCGCAATGACGGACATATCATTGACCCCCCAAAGTCTAGCATGGATCACAGGCACTAGGATCCTTAGAGGCAAGGGATTAAAAGCCACAATAGTGTTCCTAAACTAAAGGGGAACACAAGAAAGAGCTCTAGGCAATGGTACTGAGTCCTTACAACTCATCAGAGAGGAGGACCCTGAGGGAAGTTTGACATGTACACTAAAGAATGCTCCAGGGATGGGAGGGGGGAGGGGGCACTGGGAGAAAGGGAGGGAGGCGGGAAAGGAAAGGGAAAAGGGGGGAGGGAGTAAAGAGGTCTAGGGAGGGGTGAAGGGAGAGAGGAGACCAGGGTACCTATTAAGTTTGTATAAGTGGGCTAAATAAATAAATAAATAAATAAATAAAATATTAAATAAGTAAAAAAAAAAGAATAGGAGTATTTTCATAAAGAGAGGAGTGAGACATAAGGACTAGTGAACCCATGAGCTCACAATTGGTATTTTCATGATGAAAGTAGGAAAGAGTAAAGATCTACAAGTCAAATGGCTGCTGTCTATAACTATAATTAAGAAAAGGGGACAGTTTTTGACAGACGATAAAATGTGTGATCAGCAGACAGGAAGCATATTTAGTTAATGTTTAGTCTACATGGCTATTCAATGCTTTAATTTGAAAATGGAAGTAGAGGAAGATTTATTCCAAATAAATGAATATAGCTTCTTTTGGTTAAAAACAGGAGAAAGAGACAAGACTAAGGGTTCTGGAGGTTCTCAGGATCTCACAGGAGAAAGTCACTGGGAGAAAGGAATTGGTAGGGCTACCTCAGATATTAATCCATATGTCATAGGAAATAAGAAGAGTATATTGTGATTATAATTTGGGGAAAATAATTGATCTTGTACATTTTGCCAAGGTATATCAGTTACTCTTAACTATCGCTGTGAGAGAACACTCAAAGTCAATCAACTTAAGGGAGAAAGGGAGGTTTATTCAGCTTACGGTTCCAGAGGGAAAGTACAGTCTCTCAAAGCAGAGGTAGCATGGCTGGCTGGCCAAAGCTGGAGGAAGCTAAGTCACCGCAGACATCTTGGAAGCTGAGAGCTGTAGACTGCTTGCAGCAAAGGCAGACTTCTCCTGGAGGTAGGGTGGGACTAATCCACCTCAAGGCCTACCCCTTGTGACTGCCTTCCTCCAGCAAGGCTCCACCTCTCAAGGTGCCATGACCTTGCCAAATACATGAGACTGTGGGGGACACATTTCAAGCCATGACGCAAAGTGAGGGGGAATGGAAATCAACTTCATAAGTAGCATAGAAAAGTTTTCTTTAATTCTGATCCTTAGTTTTCAATAGAACCTAAAAAAAATGGTAATAGTGAATATCTGAAATTCCTGTGGAATGTTATAGAGATCATGATGTAGTTCCCTGATTAGAAGTACTAGGTAGATATAAATAATGTAGATTGTAGTAGGAATTAGTTAATATCAGTTAATATTTTCACTTCAGAGTATGAAGAATATTGCTCTTCCCTGCTTTTCCTTGAAGTTAATTTAACCATTGGACTTTCTATAATGAGTAAAAGCAAAAAATGTGTTCAATGCTATCTGGACTTGAAGAACACCTTCAGGACTGGGAATTAACTTCTACATTCTAAGTTATTGATATTTTTAAGGATATTTTTTACTGTTACATAATATACTCTTCACTGATTCAAAGATAATGTGATTATCAAGTTTATAGATTGGTGGTTAAATAGTACAGAAATTATGAGAATAGGTTTCTATCAGGTTTCATCTATAAAAATATTTCCTCAAATACAGACTACTAGAGATTGTCAATATGTAATGAGATAGCATCTTTGATAGAGATAGCTCTATCTATCTTCTCCCCTCAGATATTAAGGACACTGAGATCCATGAGGCTCATTTGAAGAACTTCTAAGGCTTAACAAAGCACAACTGAAAAGCAAACCAAAATTGTTTAGTATCAATTGGCGCCCTATGAAAGGGGTGCTAACTGTCTTTGAGAGATGTGCAATGATAACACAGTTTACTAAAGTATAGCGCTCCTGCCCCAGAGGGGCGTGGGTTGACTATTCTAGGTAGATGTGATAGCAAAGGGTGTTCTGTCACTGGTTGACCATTTGTAGCTGGACTTTAATTCTGTTATTCTTATCTCATTCTCTGTTTCACTCTTCTTTCTTGAATTTTTCATTTGTTTGTATTATATTAAACCTAGTCCTCTATTATTTATCTAACTATTGGTATGGTGGACCAGTTTTTAAATTTTCAGACATTTTTGAAGCTGCTCTTTATTGCTTGTGTGATGATATGTGGGTGGATGTACAGTGGATGATATGTGCAGTGTATGTATAAGAGGTCACTCCGGTGTGCCTGTGGAGACCCAAGAGCGACATCAAAAATCATCCTCGGTTGCTCTACCAACTTATTACTTTGCTCTGGGGTTTCCCAGGCTCAGTCTCACAGGGCCAGAATTATATGACACTGCCATATCCACCTGACATTTTTATGGATCTGGACTCAGGTCCTTCTGTTTGCAAGGCAAAGCTTTTAACCACTGAACCATCTCCCCAGCCCTGAAGCAGTATTTGAAAACAGACATTATTAAATATTCAATTATGAAATTATACAAACTTGTAAATTATATACAATTAATTATAGACAATACTTTTCAAACCATCTGTTCTTAGTTACTAGGCTACATTTTGTTGTAACCTATGCTCCTGAGCTTAGGTGCACCTGCTGTGTCTGCTTTATGGAGACACTGTGTAACATGGCTACTAAAGATCTCTCCTAGCTTCATGTTTATGGTGTTGCTGACAACCTCCAGCCAATACAGCGGGAGGATTTACACATCAAGAATTATCAAATGTGGCAACTCAGTGTCTCATCCTGTAGATCTGCTGCAGATAAAAATCTACTGCACATCACCATATTCGGTTAGGTCTCTATCTGTCTCTATCTGCAATTTTACCTCCATAAAAGTACAGATTTTTGTTATATTCAGTGCAGTGTCCCCCAAGATAATTTAGTGGCCAGCTCAAAGCAGGTCTAGCAGGAATTCTAAAAGAAGATGGGGGATAAACGAGTTTGAGGGGTGAATGAGATTTTGTGTTTCCCGGTGTGACTACCTCCGCTGTTTTACAGGGAAGCTGCATAGGAAAATTGCGTTTAACAACATTCAGTTTGCTTAGAGTAATTATGCCTCCCACTTCTCCAAAGAGAGCTTCATAAAGCAATTCCTGTTCCATTCACAAGTTCCCTAAGCAGATTTGACATTTTCTTCCCATCAAGCACATTTGCAGGCAGGTGTACCGTGTTTTTGTTTTATTTTTTTATGAGCCTGAAGATATGATCTAAAAATCAGAAAAATCTTAATCCCTCCAAATGACAGCTTAACTAGTCTAAAGAATAAGATGAGTTGGGACCTACTTTGTCTGTAGGTCCATAGAAGTTAGGCTCTTTGAGGAATGCTGAGCAAGTCACGTGAAGTATCTTACATGTCACCTTAGGGGTTTACTAGAAACTTCTCTGCCTTTAAATGCATTGGTTATCTCAATGAAGTCACAAGAAGGACCATATTTTTAAATTATTATTATTATTATTATTTATTCAACTGTGTGCATGTGCGTGTGAGTGTGCGTGTGTGTGTCTGTAGAACCACGGACGAATTGTCGAACCACCATGGATCGCCTCCACCTCCTTCTGCCCCGGGATTCACAGGCTCCGCCCTACCAGGACCAGAAGCGCAGGCCGCCTCACCCCCCCCCCCCCCCCCCCCCCGCTTCCGCCCGGCGTCTGTCTATACGTGGGATCTGGGATCCGAACTCAGGACCTTCCGCCTGCAAGGCGGAGGCTTAACCCCTGAGCCACCTCTCCAGCCCACAAGAAGGACCATATTTTGACTAGTGTTAGTTTATTTTCCTGTCTCTATGACAAAATTCCTTCCGATAAGAAGCAAGTACGTGGGGAAAAAGAGTTGAATTGGCTCACAATTCTGTGTTGCCATCGTCCATCATTGTGGGCTTGAAGCAGCTGTGACTAAGTAGATGTGATGATGAGCATCGTATCCATGATCCAGAAACAGAGGGACATTTGTTAGTGCAGTGCTCACATTCCCCATCTTTATGCTGTATTCACAATGGGCTGGTCTTCCTACCTCAGCTAAGCTGACAAAACAGTATCCTAGAAGAATGCCCAGAGACCTGCCTCTTAAGTGTCAAACTGGTAATTGAAACTGACCATCACAACCAATTTGGCTGCTGGAACAGATGATCCAGAAGGAACCCTGGGACCCACAGAAGCAGACAGACAGGAGGGTGGGAGGAACTGTGATGGACTGAGGAAGAAAAAGGGGAGGAAGGGAGGAAGAGGGGAGAAGGAGGAAGAGGGGAGAAGGAGGAAGAGGGGAGGGAGGAGATGTTCAGTATGTCTTTAAAACTAGAAAAATATTTAAAAATATATATTTAGGGTATTTTCATTGTTGTAGAACAGGTGTCATGAACTAAAAATCTGTAGTCTATGACTGAGATGTTGATATGTCAGCTTGCATAGCAGTTCAAAGAATTGAATTAGTTTCCAACAATTGCATATCATATTTGTAGTAAAGTTTTAAACTTATCACTTCCCTTGAAAATTCTCTACTGGCCGACACCAGGCCTGCAGCAGCAAGGCAAAAGTCCAGTCTCTGGCTGGTCATGCATGTTTTTGCCTATGCCCAACCCGCCCCAGTTCAATGTCCTATAATAAGTTGTCCATGTATGTTGCAGTCTGCCTGCGTGGTTGCTGATAAATGGCCATCAAACGGCTTAGGGAACACAGGGTTTATTTCTTGACAATTGTCCGGTTACAATTCTCAGTCCAGCTTGACGGGAGAGCATGCACCAATACCAGGGCTGAGGGAACTGGCCCCACCATCACCACATAATGGCTGAGAGATGGACAGTCCTTATTTGCCAGACCAGCATGTCTGGCTAAGTGTACAGAAGGATGCCAACTCTGTTAACCAGATGTTTGTATTTTACTCTAAGGCCTATCCCACCCACCATGGGCTGGGCCTTCCCCATCAGCTAGACAATCTCCTGCAGGTTTGCTCTGAGCTTAACTCAACCACTGATTCTATACAAATGTGTCCAGAGTTCAAATCCTCAACTGTCAGGTTGACACCTGTGCCTAACTATGACAATGTGTCCTTGGAGTCTTTGACACTGTTGCACAACTACTTTACTCATAAAATCAATGGGTGATAGCTGCCACAAGTTGTGTTCTGCTGCTTAAGAGACTAGAACTTCATCAGTCTATAGTCCAACTAGACAGTTGGGGTCTGTTTTCTTCAGATGTGAGTGAAGTGATTGGGTCAGGTGGTCCTTAAGGCTTCCAATGCCCTGGTGTTCTGTATCCTCCCAAAATAAGTTTAACACCCAGACTGTTTTCTTACAGTTTAGCTCCAACTCTCTTCTATTGCTTTCGCTATTGTTTTCCTTTTCCATTTCCTACTCTGTCATCGCCTAAAGATTACCATTCTCACAGTGTGTGTTTCAGAGAATGCCTCCAGGATGATTCATAGCAAGAGGAAGGCTGTTAAGTTCTTCTTTCTCATGCAAGCCATGTGTTCAGTTTTCATATGGTAAGAAGAAATAACACTTGATCTTAAAAAGAGTTCCAGGACTCAGAGTATTCTTACTTCCATTTTTTAAACCCTCATAGTTTTGTTTATAATTTGCTCATATTAATAAGAAAAGAACTGAACTATTTCAATGTTCACTTTATAGCTTATGAATTTAAATAGACCGGCCAGCACCAGTTCTTCTTAAGCTACCGTGGCTCTACATGCTCTAGATAAAACAGGTCAGAACAATGGACATCTTTCTTTGCATACTATACAAGATGCTCATTTATGTAAAGGACTTATCACATACAAATGGACAGCTCCTGGATTAGCTTGCAAGAACACAGATGCCTTTTTCAACACAGGAGTTACTCGGATAGCCAGAGGACCAAAGTTTAAGGTCCAAGGTGGTGGGCAGCCCTTCTGGGAGGGGATTTTGTCTTAAGTGTACCTAGTGCAGCAAACTGGTTATACAGTTATAAGATGTTGCTGTAAAATAGTTATATAAGATGTTGCTGTAAAATGAAGTACATTTTATTTTAGTTTCTTAGCTAGGAGGGATATGCATAGTTAGATGAAAGATGTGCTTTCAATTTTTCTTCCCAATTTATTTTTCTGTTCACCTAAGGAATGTGTCTGTAGTCTGTAGTCAGTGGAGTCTGTAGACTGTCTAAGAAATGGCATTTTCTGATGAGGTTAACATCATTTTCTAATATTCTTCTTAATTTGTGCTCGCAATCATGAAAAGACCTTGGTGACAAGAAATTTAATTGCCTCTTGGTTCAGGAGGATAAGTAACATCAGAAATGATGTGGAAATAAAATCTGCAGTAGATTCATGATTTCACACCTTAATAAGATATCTAGTTTATAAACTATTTGAACTGGAACACTTTACATTTTGTTTTCATTGCAAATATAGTTTGGTGTGTGTGTGTGCGCGCACGTGTGTGTGTGTGTGTGTGTGTGCGTGTGTGTGTGTGTGTCTGTGTGTTTGCTTTTTTATTGCTGAAGCAGATAGTGCTAGTGATCGATCTCACTCTGGGAGATAGGTTGAAAACTCCAGGTCACCTAATTGCATTCCTTTGCTTTCTCTTTCCTTTAATAAGAAAGCCAGAGAAAAGATCCCTGTGCTCTTTGCAGCTCATAACGGCACCTTTAATGCCAGTCATTTTTTCTGATTCACAAGATCTCAGGTTTCTATTGTTTAAAAGTGATAGAGGCAAGAAAGGCTTTTATATAGAAATAAAAATTCACTGTGAAGCTAATAAATGCTTTGTGTAATTTCATTATGTTGACTGATGACTTAAAAGATTGTACTAAGGAAAATAGCACTCCTGAAAACTGGTTATATCTAGTATGTAATGGGATGTGCAAAGGACATAATTAAGACAGAAGACTTCATGCTCTTCTTTAGGATGTAGAAATTACAATATCATCTGGAGTAAGCTATCTCTATATTAATTACATTCATCATTCCAAGAGGAGTCCTGATGCATGTCTATGCTGCTGTTATATTAAACACAGACAAAATGTACATCAAAAAGCCAAGTGAAGATAGTATATGTAAACAGCATGTTATTAGAAAGATGATTGCTAAAGTTCATTTATGTAACATTGCACTTCAAATTATAAACATGTCCTTAAAACTCAGTTATTAATAATTCTGTTAACTCTATTGTTTCTTAACAAACACAGTAAATGTTGAATTTCATATAAAGATACATTATCCTCTCTCATCTGTCTATCTCCCCTTATATGTATTTTTCCTTATCTATTTAGATGTCTGTCTATCTATAATTATTTATTTATTCTCTTCAAAGTCAGTTTCATCCTTCTACTGTAGGGCTTCCGAGGATCAGGTTGCCAGGCTTATAAACAGGCATTGAGCCATATCTTTTGTGCCTATCTTTCAATCTCTCGATCATCTAGCTGCCTGTCTAGAGGTACAGACATGAAGTATGAAGCTGTGATAGAATCAAAAGAATGTAACTTTCTCTAGATGAAGATAAGAAACCATATTCAATGCAGCACATTTTTTTTCTTCTTTTTTTTTCTCCCACATTTTATTTTTTCTTATTCATACAAGCTCAATAGGTACTCCCGTCCTTTCCTTTCCTCTTCCCCTCCCCAGTCATCTCCCTGGCACTCTCCCCTTTCCCCATTCCTTTCACCCCTCTCCTTCCTCCCCCTCTCCTACTGCCTCTCCGTTCCTCCCTCCATTCCCCTGGATAGAGCATCCATTTTTGTGAACTCCAAACCTCCCTTTGAGTCCTCAGAGGGTTCAGGACTCAGTGGCATAGCCCTGAGCCCCTTCTTGGGCTCCCAGTTAGTAGGGGAATTCTATTCTGACTGTTTAATCCCTAGCCTGTAAGGATCCCACTGCCTGGAATCTTCTCCCCTGTGATCCATGCTAGACTTTGGGGGGTCGTTGACATGTCAGCCATTGTGCAGGTCAGGCAAAGTCCAATCCTGGCTGCTGCAGCCCTAAACTTATTCGAGTATCTTGCATATCTTTGGTCCTCCCTATCTTTAGACTCTTACAATCTTCAGTGTAGCACATTTTAAAATAACTGATTAATGCAAATAAAACATTAATTACAAAAGTATAGTTAGGTTGACCAAGTTAATGTGCAGAGTAACACCAAGTTTGCTTTTAAAATAATTATTTTCTTAAAATATTGGAGTTTAATTCAGATTTTCAGTAAATAATTGAATATATGCACTTTTTTAATAACCTTATAAGAGCTTAGTGAATTGTCAGTGGCATTTTCCACAGTGAAATAAATATTAACAACATTAAGAAACAAAACAAAAAGCAGAGGGATGAGTTGGTCTGGGAAGGAAGGAAATAAAAGCAAGAAATGTTCATTGATAATATGAGCTATTTAAGGCATGAGCCACTGCTGCAAGTGATTCACTAGACAGTACCTCAGGACTGCTCATTAGCTGCCAGATCTTGTGCAGAGCACTGGATGAATTAGAGATGCTTCCTGTCTCTGAGGACCGATGAAGTGTCTAGCCTTGTATCTGACATGTGTATTATTCATCTCAACTTTCAGGACCTAGCATAGAGCTAAACACCTAAAAGGTAATCAATATCCATTTGTATTGAGCCAGATACATGTTTTCAAAGAGAACAGCTGAGATTTTGGAATCTGTGCTGAATCATGTTTGGGCTTCTTAAAAATGTTTTAGATGGAAGAGAACACAGACTTAAGCTCTCTTGAAATCATTAGGATACTGCTAGGTTGCACATTATTTAACAATATTAACAATGATATTATTTATATATCTATATCTGTGTAAAACTTTTGGAATGTGAGTTTATAGTGTTAAACATTTCATGTTAATACTGAGCCTAATGGCACAAACAAGAGTCAGGATAAAACATCTGTGATCTTGGACATTAGCCTACAGTCTTTGAGGCTGAGATTTCTGTCTTTGTAATGAATGCTAGCAAAGTGTTCTTAACCTGAAGTCACAGGGTGACTTTGCGTGACTTAGAATGGTTTGTAAAAGAGTATGAGAATGGTTGAAAACAGGTTTTTATATTTGGTGAGAGTCTGAACATCGGTGGATTTTATAGCAGCCTTTATCTCCACCCATTAAGCTTAACTTCTGGTTTAAATTATTTCTAACACCTATTGATTTAATTAATTAGTTTACTTGAAATTATTTTCATTTGAGAGAGAGTTGCTATTCGGATTTATTAGGTATAAAGCATATAGCTTTTTGAGGTATGTATTAATCCGTTTGCACAGATCTGGGGACTGATTGTGACAGGCATAGAAAAATACACAAAACTCTTTCAACATTAAATACTATTTCAGTGAAGGAAATGGATATAGAAATAACTCATGACCATGTTGTAGTGCAGTGTTTTAGTTCAGGTGTGAACAAGCTGCCTGGGGAAACAGGGGGCTATTCTAAGATCGCCTGCCTTGTTCTAGTTTTGATGGATTTTGAATCAAACTCAGCAATATCAAAAATATAGTATCAAAAATAAGTGAAAGTTGGGACAAAATAGGTGGCATGATAATTATTTACCAAGTGTCACAATGGTTCTGAGAAAGATAGTCTATATAGAAAAGAGATCATAGAAAATAGGCTTATATGTGGAATCATGGTTGGCATCCATCTGTTACAGGAGAAATGCACAAAGAGAAGCCAGGACAGCAGAGACTGACCAAGGATATATTTTTGATGTAGCACATCTGGTTTCTCTAAAACACAAGTTATGGACCAAACAACAGCAGGATCAAAAGTTAGAAAAGCAGACTAGGGTTAAAGGAGCGTCTGAACCTTTTCCTTGCGATATGAGGAGGCAACATAGACCCATGCAGAAGGGAAAAATGAGCAGAGCCATGTGCACTGAAGCTTTCTCTGCCTGGGAGGGGTAAAGGGTCAGAGAAAGACCTGTAGATTCAGCAGAATGGTAAACAGAAATGGGAAGCCAGACAGAGCTGAGTGCAAAGAAGACAGTAGATCTATGCTACAGAGGCACAATAGCTGGATTTGATGGTGGGTACAATGTAGAAATAAATAGGCAACAGGCAAAGATGAGTCAGGTTGAAGAGCAGGTGTTGCTGTTATTGATGGCGATAAGAAAACCTGGAGGAGTGTCGTGTGCAGATAGGACCATGGGAGCGAGTTTAGTTCTCATCAAGGTCAGCATAGATGGTCAAATTTAGGAGTGTGACCTATGAGCTTCAAAGGGTGAACAGTTTAGGCGGACGTAGAGGAGTGGATTAGACATTTCAAGCTCTAAGGCCACCATGCATAGAGGCTCCTGAGACTATTTAAACAAACCATAGCAAGGTATTGTTTTCATTTAGCACATGTGTATTGAGTGTTAGAAGATTTTATGTTCTTGAAAGTCCTAGAAAGTTCATGCTTACCTACATGGGTACTAGATATGAATTCAGGATATATTTGCAAAGCAGATAAATGAGAACTCACTCCATGCTAAGAATGGCACATATGATGAACAAGAGAAGCAGAGAAGAGCAAGTTGATGACTTCATAGGATCCACATCGTCAAATCCAAATGCCACCTTATCCAGAGCAGTCTGCAAAGTGCAGCCAGTGTACCCAAAGAGGTGTTGCAGAAACTCAGGTGACATGTAGGATGATCAGCAGGAGCTCATCCCAGGCAGAGAGGAGGGTGGAGGGAGGAGTCCCAGTCAGAGGGTCTTACATGGAAATACACAGATTTGGGGAAGTGATGAACATTTCTCAGGTATATGTGGAGAGGATAGAGGGGAAACGCAAGACACAGCTGGACACTGATTTCTAGTTCTGTTCATCATACTAAAGATCTGGGAATTGTTACGAAGGCCTGGGGTACCTGAAGGAATTAGAAAGAGGTTGTGTACAGTTAAACTGTGATGTATGGTGACTAGAAAGAGTCAGATTGGGAGAGGCCCTGATTAGTGCCCAGAGAATAATTTTCATGTCCTGTAGAGAGGAAGGTCCCAGAAATTTGCCAAGGAAAAATATCTCAAAAGATTCATTTACTGGTATCTCTGATCATTGGCTTCAGTCCTTTCATTCTGGAGACTAATTTCTATATGAGAAACTACCATTTCTTTGCTTGGAACACCACACACACACACACACACACACACACTACAAGTCTGCTCTTTTTTTTCTTACATTTGCAAATAAGAAGCTTTGTACCCAAACATATCATTCTTCCAATTTTTAAAAATAAAGTTGTAGTTTGAAACTTCCTTTTGGTTAAATTTAATTACTCTAAAATGGACATATCTCTACATATGCTTGCTGGAATTAAACATTACTTGTCTACACTGAGAATGTGACATAAGTGGGAAGAAGACAACTATAGACTATCCTGGTGACAAAGTCACCATACAAAGTGTATGTGAGTGGATAGCTCTGATTTTTTTTATTTCAAGTGCTCAAGTTCCTTTTATTTTTCTCCTGGTTTTTGCTTTCTGTCTGACCTCAAGGGACAGTAACTGCATTTATCTCAAACCTTTCTCATCCACATGTCTTCAATATATAATCATAATATTTGGTACATCTGAAGTGTCTGATGTCTGGTGCTCATAAATTGCTTTATAAACGTGGACTTAAGCCTTGTGGGCAAGAGAGCAGAAGTAGCCAACAGAATAAAAACATTTATTGGCTGCTAATGATTGTACTGGATGCTGTAGGGGATAACAAAATTGAGAAAGAAACTATTTTCTTTGCTTTCAGCTAGCCTGTAATTTAGCCAGATAGTCCAAACACAAACACTTTATAAAAGAGGACTGAAATAACACACATGAGGATACTTGGCATTGCATCCATAATAAGTACCAAGAAATATGTTCTCCGAGCTGAATCATAGAAACCATCATGCTATCCTTGATACACAGAAGCTTTCCAAAGAGACCAACTTGTTCATTACTATTCATGTGGTCAGCTGGACTAACTCGTTTTGTGTCAGAATTGAAATAAAAAACAAAGTCAAACTTGAGTAGCTTATAATTTCCTTTATTAGAGGCAATTTTGTCAGCTGTTTTTTATTGTGGAATTGCGGGGGAATTCTAAGGTGAAAATGAATTCTAGAGAGGCTTTGCTTAAGAAGAGTGATATAGGGAGTTGGATTGCTTTGGGTGGCTGTGGTTTAACATTCTCAGTGTTAACTGTGAGAACAGACATTCCCCCAGTGGAGAGTTTGGTCTTCATCTGTCTAGTCATGTTTTCACCCATCATTTCTATACTCTGGCTTCTGTTTATGATAAAATATTTTTAATTAGCATCACAGAAATTTTTCTGTCTCATGTAATTTCATCAACATAACATTTTCAGCTCAAAAGTAACTTTCATAATTTATTTCTCTGCATTGATGTAAGAAATTATCAATGGTTTCTTAAGAAATAAGCACTCATTGCAAAATATAAACATAAAATACTTACATTTGGAAATCTAAGTTATCAATCCTGTTTTTTCTTAACACCACCTGGCATAGATTCCCTAACTTTTTAGTCATGTTTTTGTTGTTAAAGCTTATTTTGACCCAGTTTGAAACTCCAAAGCTACCTATTTGTACTTTGTAAGCTACAGTCCCTTCTTTATTATAGGCATCAAGCAAGGTCTGTCTCTGAGACAATACGTTTTGCTCTTTTAGTTTGCGCTAAAAGGAGAGAGAGAAAATAAAAAGCAGTGATCTTTAGTGTAACTGGCTTTGTGTTTGTGTTTCAGATGTTATATCCTGACACTGGCTGATCCTGGTAGGCTGTGTTTGTGAGAAGTGTGCTCACATACATGCTGAGATGGTCTTCTCTGAGTAGTGGTTAGTCTTACCTCTGCCCTTGTTATTCTCAAGTGTTCCTTCAGACTTCAGAAATGATGTCTTTCTTTAATTCTGCATCTCACTATAGGAATCCAGGTGATGCCCCAAGACTCCTTCCAGTGTCTTCTTAGAACTTCAGAAAAAATGAGGAGACTGGTTCCCATCTTGTTCTTTGTAGTATTTTATGTCTCCCTGCTGGCCCAAGACCTTACATGAGCTTTCCATGTGCCGCAACCTGTTTCTCAAGAAAACTTGCAGTTTCTAGCTTCAACTTCAGTGCTCTTCTCTCCTGTTGCTCACCTTCATGACAGCATGGAGTAGACCTGCGTGTAATTTTTTCTTGGGAAGCATCCGAACAGAGTGGATGCCAGCACTTCCCAGTCTGTGTACACGGCTCTCTTCACTTGGTTCAGGTAGAGATGAAGCATGGAGAGAGGAAGAGATGGCTTCTCTCCAAGAACTCTGGTTTTCCCAAAGCTTGTGGAGACCTGCAAGCCACAGCGGACTGGACTCAGTACTGGATAAAGCTTGTATTAGTAGGGCAAGAGGATGAGATTTCAGGCAGAGACAAAAATGAGTGAAGGACTGAAGAATCGAAACATGTCTGAAGATACCTAAATAGTTTTAATTGGGTTGTGGCATAGGGAAATGGTGACAAAACAAGCCATAGCTAGGACAGAATAGCTATGGAAGAATGTGAATTTTAGGTTGATAAGCTCTGAGTTAATTTAGTTCAGGAAAGGTTGCAAGTCTCAGATGATAAGGAAATAACTATGTACAAAATAGAAAGGCAAATGCTTTCAAGTTTGGGCGTTGTCTGTGCTGTATTCTGAGGTCTTTGGCAGTAGAAGCAAATGGTTCTGATGGTTCCAGAATTCTCCCATGTGACCTGTGATTGTCATTTTTCAGCATTTTTTTCCTTCAGTGATAGAGCCTTACGTGGTTTATAGTTAAGTCACTTCACAGAAAGGAAGCATTGTTTTATCAGAAATTTGTGCCATTAGGAAGTTCTTAGAGTTTACAGATAAGCCTCCAAATACATGCTAATTCATGATAATCTTTACCTGGTGTCCACAAGGATAGCAGCCCAGGTTTTTTATGTTGTCAAGTTTAACTCTTCTCTGGCATTGATTGGTGTAGGAAAAAACTACAGTACAGTGATAATATCATGAGTATGTTCACTGTTTTGGATTTCTAAAATGCAATTTTGTGCTAATAATCGTATTCTTTTTCATATTACTGAGTGTCATGGTTAGATCATGGTTAGATGGTTAGGTCATGTTGACAATGGAAATCTTGAGCTCTGGACACAGTTGTGAAGAATTAGTAGGTGGAGAAGTCCCAGCCCATGGTGGGTGAGTGTTTCCAAGGGCAGGTAGATAAAATAGGCCAGGGGAGGGCTGGAGAGGTGGATCAGGGGTTAAGCCTCCGCCTTGCAGGCGGAAGGTCCTGAGTTCGGATCCCAGATCCCACGTATAGACGCCAGGCGGAAGCAGGGGCGGCCTGCGCTTCTGGTCCTGGTAGGGCGGAGCCTGTGAATCCCGGGGCAGAAGGAGGTGGAGGCGTCCATGGTGGTTCGCGAATTCGTCCGTGGTTCTACACATACACACACGCGCGCGCACAGACACACGCACACACACACAGACATACACGCACGCGCACATACACACGCGCGCGCACATACACACGCACATGCGCACAGTTGAATAAATAATAATAATAATAAAAAATTAAAAAAAAATAGGCTAGGGGAGTAGGAGACTGGGACTCGGGATGGGAACACTTGTTATTTGTGCAGTAGGCTCATTATAGGCCGATCATATATCTTAAACCTTTAGATCTTTGTTCTGACACTTCTCAGTTGGCTATATGTAAGGGACAGCTGCATCTAACACCTGTGTCTTCAGCCTTATCTTCATGTAGCTAAGAGAGCTTCATGAGCACAGGGAGGTTGAAGTAGATGGCACCAAGGGAAGTTTAGACAGTGGCAACTCTTCAACAGATCATTACTGAATATCAGATTCTTAGCCTGCAATATTCTGCCCAACATTTTTTTCTCTGTTGCTCTGTGTACAATGTGGATCCAAGCAGACAGCTCTCCACAATTTTCTTCCCAAATTTGGCATTCTTTCCTTATGTCTAAAGGGATTTTTTTTCACACATTTTTCCAGCTTTCTTGTTGTTTACAGCGAGAGTATATTTAAGTTGGTTTATAATTACAGGGGGATTTCCCCTAATTTGTTAACATTTGATAGATAATGAATCTTTTTTTGTGACTAAAACTCATGTATTTGTTGTCCTCTATAATCTTTGGCTTTGGGTGGATTATATTAATATTTGAATGCTTTCCAGAAAAACATTGAATTGATATCTAAGGATATAAAGATTCTTAGGAGTTTGTCTTCATCAGCCATAGAAAAATCTATGAACACTGTCATTTGTAATGTGTCTGCACCTGAAAGCTGACAGCCCCTCCAAATAGGGGAACCAGGTCTTTAACACTAGGACCTTTGGGGAAACATTCAAATTCTGCTAGAGATCTATATAGCACATGCTGTTTGTAAAGCAGTGTATTTAGGATTCATGGATGTCATATTTAGGGTGGTTCATGGACTCATGACTTGGTTCTATACAGAATCCAACATCTGGGTTGTTCATGTTTCTTTAATGATCTGCTTGGCCCTCTTGAAATCCTTCATAACTTTTGAGCAAGAGACCTTGTTCAGGCATTTGCACTTTACTCACACTATCATGTTAATATAACAAAGACAAAAAGCTGATTTTAAAATATGAAATGGATCTCTTTTTCTTTCTCTCTCTCACTTTCTGTTCCTCCCTCAAGCAGATTGCCTAATATATGGCTTAGCTAGAGCTCCTTTTGTGTTCTGACATATTTTTCTGGCCTTGAAATTTGTTATAGAGTTGGAAGTCCCTAAATAACTAAGGTATATCTGATATATATATATATATATATCATATATATATGGTTATTTCTTCTGAGAACTAATTTTGTTATTTGCAGTTTCTTTCAAAAAGTTGATTCGTTTTCTGATGGCAATATTAATTTAATTTCTGTGGCAACTCATTGTAGTCACTAGGAACCACTCTGCAATATAAAGATGAATTCACTTCTATTACCAACATTCAAAGTCATAATCAGTCTTTATTTCTTGCCAACTCCCCATCAATGGTAGTTTTGTATGCAGGTCAGTCCACAGAAGCCCATTTTAGCCACATAAGTCTGAAGTCTAGATATGATAATCTTGTATTCATATACTTTATCAAACAATGAAACTGTTTCTAAGAACTAAGCTGCCGCGCATGTTACTGGGGCATAAATTCCAAGTAATTGATCTACAAATAGTTTTGAAATTCAGTTTTGTACTCATTACTCTTATCTGTTGCTGTCAGAGAACACCCAAAGTCAAACAATTTAAGGGAGATATAGAGATTTATTCGGCTTATGGTTCCAGAGGGGAGATACAGTCTTTCATGGCAGACAAGGCATGGTGGGCTGACAGTAGCTAGAGACAGGCTACATCACACCCATACAGGAGGCTGAAAGCTGCCAGACTCCTTGGTGCAAAGGAAGACTTCTCTAGAAGGTACGGTGGGACTAATACAGCTCAAGGCCCACTGCCTATGACCATCTTCCTCCAGCAATGTTCTACCTCTCAAAGGTGCCATGACCTTTCCAAACACATGAGATATGTGTTCCAAACACATAAGTTTGGGTCATAGTTAGTTAGAAACTTTTCATTATCCAGGATAAAATGTAGCAGTCTAGCTTGATTCATATTGTATATGGGAACTTAAAATCTAAATGTGGTAAGTATTATTTGGTATGTGGTAATATTTAGATTTTTTCCATCCCTTTTCATGCCAAGTTGTGCCTTTTTAAAATCAGCTCATGCTCATGTTTTCTTCTTTTATGCCTGTATCTCCTAGTTTAACAGTCTCCATTCTGAACTCATTTCTGTTTCTTTTCCAAGAAAGTTGGGATGAGGGATCCCTTCTATAATCTCAGGGGTGCTTGTATTTGGCTATATTTGATTTCTTATTCTCCTGTGGATTAATGGGAATTTTATTAAATCATCTATTTCTACAACTTGGCATTGAAATGTTCTACCCAGGTATTTGTGAAGTGGCCTTAATAGATTCCTGGATCTTTGATAACTTACTTTGTCTATCCATGAGAATAATTGGAATGTTTAAATTTTTGACTTGATGATATAAGAAATATGATATAAGAAATTCTGGATTACCCAGATGCCAATTTTATATTTTGAACTTAATGTTTGTTTTGAAACAAAACTGACACTAACCAACATCACAATATTTATTAACACAAACTTTAACCTTAGTTTGAATTGAGAATTAATTTATCTCAGGAACCTGGTACAGGGATGTCAAATTCAATTTTTTATCATATTCTCTTTTGCATTCATTTATTCGTTTGTTTATTCTGTGTGGATATATGTGCACATGAGTGTGTGTGTGCATGCTATTGTATACATGTGGTGTTAGAGGACAACTTGTGGAAGTCATTTCTCTCCTATCATTGTGTAACTTCTCAGAGATCAAACTAGGTTGTTAGGTTTGGTGGCAAGTACCTTTATTGGGCCATCCTGCCAGCCCAGTAATGTTTAATTTAAAAGAATATGCACCAGATGACATTTACTTTCCAGGTGAAGGTGCTGGGTGTGAGGTAACTCCCGTTTTTATATAGATTGCAACACATCTTTGTTCAACAAGATAATGAAGATTTTTGATAAATAGCATTTTAGAGAATTGATGCTGTGTTTTAATGGTCTGCATTTTAATTGTCACATGCAAGGACCAATGTCAAAAAGGAGCCTGTGAAGAAGAGTTAAGGCTAATGAAAAATTATAAGATAATGAATTTAGTCTCTTGATATTTGGGTTAAATTAATTTTCAAAAAAATATAAATTGTATAAAATTGACTATGAGTTAATAATTTTTAAGTTGATTGAAGTGCCCTATTATATTATTTCTAGTGTAGAATATGTTTCAGGTTTCATATGACAAAATTTTTAAATGCATTGAAAGCCCCAAAATTGCTTAAATAACACTGTGTCCTGGGTGGACTGATTGTTGTTTTGCAGAGAATGTGCTTTCATAGTATAAAATGAAGAAATGCCAAGTCAGATTCTAAAATCCCAAGTATCTAGCAAAAATAACTCCAAATCTGCACAAATATTTGGGATCTCTGTGAATCTACAACAGCCATTTCTTTCAAAGTCACTTTGGAATATGTTTTTACTCTCATAAGTCCAAGGTTCTGTCTTGTTGACTGCAGTTACCTTCGCTGGCAACTAAACCACAGTTTCATAAGTTGGGTTTTGAGAATGAATAGCTCTTGTCTTGGTCCAGGGGAACTCCTGACCTCTGGGCAAAAATGTCAGTCTTTAGCATATTGTATTGTTTTCTTCTGAATGTCTGATACAGACTTGGCAGTCTTCATTGTGTGTCACACTAAAAACCGGTGGGACATACTAGACTATACAATAACACTGTCTTGTGAGGCCCCTCACAGAAATGTAGTTTAACATTTAAAGAACTATTTTCTATGTCTGTTATATATCATTGTTTAGAGTAATGATAAGAACCATTAACTTTGCTTAAACAGAGAGTCCCCTAGGAGAGAGGCCAGTGTGTTAATCTGTCAAGCAGCATGTACTTCTCCGTTTCCTAGATAGGTGTTTGTATTTGTGCATATATGTATATGTATGTGCATGTGTGTGCATGTGTCTGTGCATGTGTGCCTGCAAATATATGTCTCTGTGTTTATGTATCTCTTTATGTGTATCTGTGCATGCCTATTTGTATATGTCTATGTACATGTATGTATCTGTGTGTCTCTCTGTGTATCCATGCACATGTATGTCTGTGTATTTGTGTATCTGCGTGTACATGTGTGTTTCATTGCATGTATCTCTGTGTATTCATGCACATGTATGTCTTGTGTGTGTGTCTGTGTGTATACATGTATGTGCATGTGAGTCTGTGTATTTGTGTGTCTATGTTATGCGTATGTCTTTGTGCATCTGTGTGTGTATATGTGTATCTCTGTTTGTGTATAGTATAGATCTAAGAGTGTCATGATAATAACTAGCTCATTAGCTACTGATTAATGGGTCTCAGCACCATTTTTTACTTTTCAGTGCTAAGAATCGGTCCAACTTTATTCTTGAGAGAAAGTTTGCACATGACTTCTGTACATTGGCAATAGCTGATGACAACCAAAATTTGATCCTTATCAATTCTGAGATGTTCGTGCTTGCTTCTTTTAAATTTTTGCCAAAAGAATACTGAAAAAAACCTGTACCTGTTCTGTGCATCACATTTTCATCATTCTGAGTCTTTCCAATCCTTCGGGGGAGGACATGTTCTGAGTATGTTCACCTGTGATGTGACTTTTCAATCAGCTCAGAGACATGCTGCCATTGAGGTTGATTATAGCCCTTGGTTGTTTTCTCTGTAATTGTTAACCTTCTTCGTTAGAGATGGAGAGAATAAGAGTCAGGCGTGGGAAGGAAGGATATGAGGACTAAGACAGCTCACATATGTCATAGGTTAATTTTAGACCGGATATTCTTTTTCATTCAATGCTCATTTCTCAGTTTTCTCAGTATCTTGCTAAGTTTAAAATAACCTAGAAATTTTCGATGAGAGAGAGAGTTGAGTCATTATGCATGTAGATTCTTCTCCAAGCTGAATAAAGTACAGAGCCAGACTAAGAAATGTATAAGATGCTTGTGTATCCCAACCATTTCTCCAGAGCTGACATGTGTTGGCTCTTCAGGCTGTGTTGTCTTTAGATTGTGCTTGAATCCTCACAGCATTGCTTGCTGGGCAGGAAGTAAACCAGATCTTTCAGTCCCTCCTGCCCCACCCCGACAACAACACTAAAAAACCCAATTACTAAAAATTATTAAAAATTGCTTCATATACTAGGATATATTGACATTATGGAACAACTATTTGAGGTTTAATTTTACAAAAGAAGCAATAATAAGCTATTGGTACATTTATAATAATAAGCAAATCAATGCATTTCTATTTGGCTTATAGAGCATAACAAGTGTTTACCACACACTAATTCATCTTTTACATCGTCAGTGACTAAAGCTTACAGTGAGGGAGGAGGGGCTGTATTTTCTGCCATGCATATAAAACTATCTAAATATTAGCTGTACGACTGGTGCTTATTGCTGTATAGATGGCTTAGGCTATTCTGTTTAGCCTGGAGACAATCAAGATTAGGAAGAGAGCTTGGTGACAACTATGCGTTGTGACTTAGGCAGTTCCTGGCATAAATAATTTTCATGTTATAAAAGTTAGGTGAGTAAGAATGAGGACATCTGGAAGAAGACAGTAACATATCAAATTACAGGTGCTGACATTAGAGGAAAAAATCATGCTGCAAAGCTGATGTCCAAGGGTAGAGAGGTAGCCCTGGGCATGATCAAGCCAATGACAGAGAGTGGTGAAGAAGTCTGGTTAGCAGGCTTGCTTTCATGGACTTGGCTGCTGGAGTGTTCTGAGATCAGAAGTGTTAAGTCTTTCTCTGACTAAGCTCAGTGTAGTCCTGAACTTAAACTGCTAGGTTTGGATGTGTAAGAATTAAAATATAGACTTTCCAGTAACAATCCACTAGCTGAAAATACGGTCCCTCTTCTAGTTGATAGAAAGATCAGTTCACTTCACTACTAATTAGTATACAGTATGGTAGATAGAAGTTAAATTTATAATATTTGATTCATTCCTTTCTTGCTTTGGGACCCATGGAAGATTGTTTAATCTGAAAACTTCTGTTTTCTTACCTACGAAATTCAGTTAACAAAACTGAGCTACGCACAAGGTAAATGTGGGCCAGTCTCAGCTACATAGTGAGTTTGAAACCAACCCAGGCATCATAATGACCCCATTTAAAAAACACAAAACAGCAAAGAAAATCCTCACCAAGTTATTGTTAGGATTCTTGTAAAACACTTGATGTAATCCCTCATACCATAAAACAAGTAAATGAAAAATTTAAAAGGTCCCTAAACTTAGCTAATTAGAATTTCTATATTTTTGTTGATGTTAAGTAGTTAGTTACCAGCTAGCACAAAAACTTAAAAAAGGGAAGGAAATAGATCAATAGGGAAAAGCAGTCAATGAACCTGTAGGTAGAAAGACAGTACACCAAACTGCTCTGTAAATAGCTGCTATTATACTCATAGGTTGGAGGAACACTTAACACTCAGCCTAGAAATCTACAACCAAGGTAGACGATCTCAACACCCTGACTGGATGCAGCCTAGAGCAGGAAAGTAGACAGCAAAGACCAGCCATAGTGTATTGTACCAGCAACCTAGCAAGGTTCACCCAGAATCAAGCCAACATAATCTTTCCCTATCCCAAGTCTTTGAGAACCTCAAAGAAAAAGTGGCAGTGAGATTGTAAGAACCTAAAGATGGGAAGGTTCATCGTTGGAAGACATTCCATTCAAAACAGGACTGCTGCATCTGAGAACTCACTCTAGTGAGACTTGTCCTTACCAGACCTGTGTAATGACTGACATATCATGCCCCCACAGACTATAGAGGAACTCAAGAGAGATAAGAATACACAGTGGAAACCTTGGGGACTACTAAAATTGGATGAAATAAGGGAAATGCTTCTTATCAGTGGGGTGGCCTGAAGAGAGGCAACTTTATATGCCACAAGAGGCCTGAACCCCCAGAGGACTAGAAAGCCAGAGAGAACCTTAGGGTCCATAGAAACATACAAGCAGGCGGGTGGGAGGGAGTAGGATGGATTGATAAAGGGAAGAGAATAGGAGGAAGGGGGGATGGAGGGAAGAAGAGATGAGTACTCAAAATGCTTATAAAACTAGAAAAATGAATAATAAAAAATAGTATTACCAGGTAGGAAAAGAAGACCGTGAGCTTGCTTGAAGAACAGATTGTTTGCTTCAGATGTTACACAGCTACGCATCATCTGGCCATGCCTTTGGTTGACTGATTTTTCTTCTCTCTAACTTTATTTATTTGTTTTGTGTGTGTGTGTGTGTGTGTGTGTGAGAGAGAGAGAGAGAGAGAGAGAGAGAGAGAGAGAGAGAGAGAGAGGGAGAGAGAGAGAGAGAGACCATTATGTGTCTCTGTGGAGGACCAAGGATGACTGCAGGAATCATCCTGGATTGTTGTGCTCTGGGATTTCCCAGACTCCGTCCACCAGAGTCTGAAGTACAGGCTTCCACTGTTTCTGCCTGGCATTTTTACATGGAACCTGGGATGCAAACTTAGGTCTTTCACCTGGTGAGGCAGAGTCTTAACGCCTGAGCCATCTCTCCAGCTCAGCTGACCTTTTCTGTTCTTTCATTTCATGCATCATATTGGCTGAATTGTGTGACAGTCTATTGTTAAGTATCAACAGCCCCATAGCAATGTCTGCCAAGAGATGCAGCATCTGAAGGCCTAGCTTTAGATGTCTGTTTAATATATGAGTCAATTTCACCTAAGCTTTAACTGTGGCTTTTTACTCTTCAATACAATGGATTTCTTATCCCCTGCTGTATGACTTTTTTATGAAAACGTGCCCATTGTACTATAAGTAAGGTTTGAACATTTTTTATGAGGATATTTAAAGCTAAAAATTGTTCTCTTAATGGTTACACTTTTGGTTTCATGTGTAATTTTATGATGAAACTTGACATGAATCATATCTAATTTCTTCCTTTATGCTCATCAACCTCATGTGGTTTTTTTTTCTCCAAATGTGTATGTACCTACCAGAATTAAGCATATTGCAGAGAATGTGAATTTTTCAAAACCTTATCCCTACTCACCAAATTATCGAAGACTTTGGAATCATTCTGAGGAAAAAAGAGTCACATTTACAAGTACTGAAATTAGATGTGAAATGTATTGATTGACTGTTAATAATTAATGACATAATGAGCCACAGTCAGGAGACAGATTCTGGCCTCAAATTAATGCTTCAATTGACTCTGGGTTCATTGGAGAATGGGAAAAGAAATAGAATCTCTTTTTTTTTTTAAACAAAGGATTCTTTTAACATCATTGCCAGTTTTGTGTATATATACTGAATTTTTGTCATTTTTATAAAGTACTCTACCCAGTAACTACCAACCCAAAGATGATTTAAATCCCCTCGACACTTGGCATACCTTAGATCAAAGCCTTACTAACAGATGAAGCTATTAACAGTGGTGGGAACTCCAATGCCCAGCCATTGACCATTGCATTACCCAAGTAAATCTGTTTGTTTATTGTCTGATGAAGTAGGAGGGAGGGCAGCTGTTAAGCCACAGAACAACAGTAATATTGAATATGGAAGCTTCTTCGCTTTTGACTAGTCAGCATATTTCATTGGATCCTTACTGTATGTGAAGCACTGTGTCCTAGATATCCTAGAACACATAAAGCTATCAGGAAGAGGTTGTGTGTTTTGTCTCTCGCAAAGGCAACCACTTGCACCATATCTACCTGGCATTTTTACTTGGGGTCTGGGGATCTGGACTCAGGTCCTTTACTTGTGAGGCAAAGGTGCCAGCTCCCCAGCCAATGAAAGACATTTTGAACGGAAGCCAAGGCAGGCACATGTGCTGCTGCCTCCTTTTCTGAGGTGCTGCATAGCTCAGCATCTGGTTGGCAGTTGGCAAGGGATGCAGGGGGTGTCCTTCCCAGTAAGCTGTGGCTGCTGCCTCAGTGAAGGACTCCGGAGTCTGGGTGCACTGGTAGTACAGGCTGTGGAATGACTTCTTCACTCAGGAGTTTCTCTCAGGAAATTCTTCGGAACCTTCCTGCAATGCATCGCTCTTTGCAGGAATTTTTACTTAAATGCACTTAATATTCCTCATTATTTCAAGGCATCCATCCTTTTCATAACCCTACCACATGCAAAAGTTATCCCCAGAAAAGCATGCTAAGGTAGCATCGCAATCCGTGATGCAAATTCAAAACTGTTAAAGACAATTTTTATATGTAAACAGCAGATCTAGGCAGATGACTCAGTGGGTAACAGCGCTGGCCACACAGGCATGAGGACCTGAGTTTAGATTCTTAGTGCTCACATATAAAAAGCCAGAAATGGCCATTCTTGCTAGTAATTCCGTGCTTGGCCTGGGGGTGTTGGAGACAGGCGAATTGCTTGGGTTTGCTAGGTACCAGTCTAGCCAGAGAAAAGTAAGCTGTGGTTTCTGTGAGAGTCCCTTCTCAGGGTGAGAAGACAGTGACAGGAGACACTGACTATCCTTCGGCCTCTGTTTGCATATGTTTGGGTACATGGATCTGCACATACACATATACACACTTATACCATGCAGATACACAGACAAATGACTAAGCCATACATTTGGGTTTTTTTCTCCCACATTTTATTTTTTTCCCCATCATACAAGCTCAATAGGTACCCCTGTCCTCTCCCTCCCTCCTCCCCTCCCCAGTCCCCCTTGCACTCTGCCTCTCTTTCCCCCTTCCTTTGACCTCCCCTCCTTCCTTCCCTTCCCCTCCATTTTGCATTTGTGTGAATGCAAAAATCTCTCTCTGAGTCCTCCACCCTAGTGAGGGGTAAGTACTCAGTGCATAACCTGGAACCCTTTCTTGGGGTCCCTGTTAGTATGGGAACTCTCTTCTGACTGTTAATCCCTTGCCTCTAAGGATCCTATTGTCTGGAGGGTCATTGACATGTCAGCCATTGTGCAGGTCATGCAAAGTCCAGTTGTGGCTACTGCAGCCCTAACTTATGAGGAGTATCTTCCATATCATTGCTCCTCCCCATCTTTAGGCTCTTACAATCTTGCCGCCCACTCTTCCGCAAGGTTCCCTGAGATTTGGCTGGTTTGGTTCCAGGTGACTAATGTAGGGTCTTTCTTTGGTGTTCTGAATTATGGTTTGTTGTTTTCAGTTTTGCTTTCCCTGTTCTGCCCTTGGTATCGACTCTGATACCATCCTGATTGGTATCGAAGGTTACCTCCTAAAATCTCATTTGTATCTTTGGGAAATTTAACTATGCTAAGCCTGCAAATATGCTTTGAAAAATGGAGGAGTTCCATAATTTCAGGTGTGATGGATTTGTTTTCTTTTTGTACCATATAATCCCTTGTCACTGTTTTGCTCACTTTAAAAATTTGAGTAGATGCTTCTGTTAAGGGAGTTAGGCTCTGAGTATGGACCCTGGCAGCTGTGATAAGCCAGGTTCAGCTGCTTGTCCTCAATAGCTCAATTAAAGTCACAGCTATTAGTGTAAAGCAAAAAAAAAAAAAAAAAAAAAAAAAAAGATTTACTCAGCTTTAGTCACACTGAAAAGGAGGAGAAGACAAGAAGGTTCAATGATTTCTCCCAAGTCAATTTTCAGGGTCCTGACATGAGGTTTAGGGTTAAAGGGCCAGAGCTGTGCACAGTTAGGAAGTCCTGGTCAGTGTGTGGTTCTGTCCACCACTATTGTCTGTGCTCTAGTTTCTCCTGCAAGGTGACCTGACAGGCAGTTAACACCAAGTGACTCATTCCCTGTTGGTTGGCACCAGGGTCCAACCCTTTTTTTCTTCCTACATGAGACTCCTGGGGGAATTCAATTCCTTAGGGTCCGTTTGTTTTGATAATCTGATAGCCAAAGATAAGGGCAAGATGTTTCTAGAATATCTTCATTCCTGCCAGAATTTTCCCCATTTTTAAAAAAGATTTTGAAGATTTAAAGATTGGTTGGGTTGGATATTTGTGAAAATATTATTGCTTGTAGAAAGATAATTTTATGAAATGTTATTTCCATGGCATAATATCTGTCATGTTTAAGCAGTTTCATGCTTATTTTAATGCAGTTGAAAGTCTCAGCCTTTCCTACCTGGGACACTAGGGAATTGTGGGATTCATTCAGCATATGAGGTAGTCACCATAGCCAAGGAAAATGGACTTAGTCTTGGTTTCTCTTTTCTTACTGTGGGAACTTAGGCATCCAAATTGGCTGAGTCAATTAACAAGGCAGACATTATGACATCTTGAGTTATACATCCGCTCTGTCTACATGTTCTTTTGCTCAAGCTTAGGAGACACAGAAAACATATTGATAAATTAATGGATAGCCACAGTCAGCTGTAATCAGAGTCAAGCAAGGAGTCCTGTCCCATGAGAAACCATTGGAGCTGACTTTAATGGATGTAGGGAGAGGTGCTTGCAATGCAAGCTGAGGCACTCCCCCACAGCAAAGCCACTCCCGTACGAAAGATGCTGCAAGCCTAGAAAGTCATTCCCTGGTTTAAATTTTCTCCAATTTAGTGCAATATGTTTTTAAGTTATGACCTAATGATTTTCTGAATTTCAGTAGTGTCTGTTGTAACAGCTCGATTCACTTCTAAGTTCATTCATTTGTTCTTTTCTTCCATTTGATTAGTTGAGCTATACAGATTTGTCAGTCTTTTCAGAGAGCCAACTCCTTACTTTGTTCTTTTATTGTATGTTTATTTAGTTTCAATTTCATTAGATTCTGCCCTAGTCTTAATGATTTCTTTCTGTCTACTGATTTGTGGTTTAGCTTTGTCTCTCTTTTCTGTGTACCATTAAGGTATTTATTTGAGATGACTTTGAATTCTTAACATAGGCATTTAGAGTTATAAATACCCCTCTTAGAACTGCTTTCTTCATATCCCATATATTGTGCTTTCATTTTCGTTCAATTCTAGGATTTTTTAAAATTCCCTTCTTGGTTTCTTCAAGGATCTATTCATCATTTAATAGTGTGTTGTTTAATCTCCAGATGTCTGTCTGTGTATATTTAGAATTTTTATGGTTGCTGATTTATATTATTACTTCACTGTCATCAGAATGTAAGAAATTATTTCAATGTTTTTATTGAGAGTTGCTTTGTTTCTTAATATATGGTGTAATTCAGAGAAAGTTCCATTGAATGTTGAGATCAATGTGTGTTCTATAGTTTTTACATGCAATATTCTATAGATGCTGGCCAAGTTCTTTATAAACCTAAAGAACTTAAAATGACATTATTTAATTCTCTTTACTTTTGGGGAGATGGCCTGGGAGAGACGACATTGAAGTCACCCCCTATTGTTGTGAGTTAATTTGTGACTTCATGTCAGTAGTGTTTATTTCATGAAATTCTGTATGTCTGGTATATGCAAGAATAGTACTTCTTATAAGGTTTCGACTGCCATTCCTGGGATGGTGTCATTTGGCTGATGTGGTGACAATTTTCAGACTTGCCTTTTATCCCAGAGTTGAGAAGACCTGTGGCGTGGCACTAATTCCTGATGCTCCCGTCTGCTTCCCTGAAGAGATCTCACCTGGTTTAATAAGCTCATATACAGACTTTTTACTCTGGAAGGAAAATAGCTTTTTGTGTATTCTCTTGACTGTTTTCTTTCATGAAGTTTCAATGGCGTGCTTCTAATCTACCTTCTTACTTGGAAGCAAAACTGTGTTTCCTTGTCAACTGTTTTTGTCACATAAGATAGGGTACTAAGGATGATCCACTTTCACCAAAGGAATCTCATAGATTGGTGTCAGCGACCACCATGGGCCCCTTTTGTCCAACTTTTCAGCATTGCTTCCTCCAGGGGATGTTAGTAAATTCCTACTGGGGCTCCTTCCTCTGATTGATGATCCATTTTTTAATACATATCTTTTTTAGTTTCATAGTGTTTGGCTTAATTTTGATGTTATAAATTTCACCTATTTGTTGGCATTTCACCTTTTCTCCAGTATCTAATTCTGCTTATTGGTGCCTTGATTTTAGGAATTCTATGGGTACCTGAACATACAGGAATTGAAGATAAGAGATACTTGCTCTCTCTTGTCCAACAGGTTGACCTACCACATCCAGTCAGCCGATATTGAAGAGCAGCAAAATATACCCAGTTCCTGGATTGGGGGGAATGTTACTAGCTCAGACCTTATATTCTGATCCCCCTCACCTTATGAATGTGCAGGACAATCCTGAGGTCTAGTGAGAGGAACGGACATCACAGTGATAGCCAAGGAAGCTTATTTCTCAAAGATCATGTAAATCTGGTCTGAAACACGATTCCTAGCTAGCAGAGAAAACTAACACAGATTCCTGGTTACCAAAGAAAAGCTTGTGATTTTTAGAAGAAAATGAGAAGCAGATTCCAGGAATCAAGAAATATTTGGAGTAAAAGCTGCCATTTGGTCTTCCAGCTGGCTTCGTGTTCCACAATTGTGTTCATTCAGCTCATAAGTATTTGGCCTCTTGCTTCTGTCCCTGTTGCTAATGACACTTGGTACATGGCAAACAGCAATTTTGTTAAGTAGGAATATAAAATGATGATTTGTTGTGATCTGAATTCTTCTATAATGTGACTATCTACTTACTTTCCCACACAAAAATCTGGTAAAATGCCAGAATAATAGGGTAATTGAAGGGATTAGTCATACATAAACTAATAAGGTAGTTTAGATATGCAAGAGCAGTCTTTCTTGGAACTCACAACTCCTCATGTGGAGACAGCTATAAAATCAAACTAACCAAAAGAAAACAAAAGTAAAAGAGAAAATAATTTGAATATTCATTTCCAACAGCAAATAAACATTTCATAAAAACCAAACATAGACACTGGAGAAACATTTAATCGAACTAGTTACCGAATATGATTTTTGGGTTAATTAAAATGTCCCTTTCTCACGTATGCTAATATTGCTCTTTTGATCATACCGTGTTCTTGATTATTTAGCTTTAGGTAGACTACTTCTGTTATGTTTACATGTCACATGTAAATCTTAAGGTGAACAGCCATTTACAAAGACAATCAACATCATTTCCAGCCTCAAAACATGCACTCATACACATGCATATGCACTGGAACATATATGCACATCACACACAAGCAAAACATATACATACATGCTCATATACCATACAAACATGTACCTGCAAAAAAGACTGTTATCAGACAGCTGAGAACTATTAACAGATTTCTTTGCTTTGCTATAAACCACCTTCTTGGTATCACTAGCAATATTTAATAATGTTTAGATTTATGAATTTCCTTTGCTGTACAACAATAAAAACTTCAGTAATTACTATCATGCATTTGGGATAACTTTACTCTGTGTTACAAGGCTGTTATCACTGTACTTGGCTCCAGAATAAACTATCTTTTATTCCGTTTTAAGGGAGGCTTGTTTGCATGCGTACCAACAAAGAACATAATCATGGGAGATTTACATGTGTTTGCCAAATGAAGGGTGTGTTTCTTCCTTCTCAACTGAGCACCCAGACCTATGCACATGCATACGCATGCAACTAAAGAACTCATAGACACAGAAGGAGATTAAGCAGCTGTGTGGTGGTCAGAAATACTGGCTATAAAGTCAGACTGTCTTGGTTTTTGGCCCAACTTTTCTTATTATTGCTGTGACTTTAGATAAGCCAACCTTGGACTATAAACTTCAGGTTGGTTGTTTTGCTTTTAATAAAACTGTAAAATGGGACTGATTACAATATTGCTTTATATAGACAGGGAAATGTGAATTAAAACCGCTTTGAATGGCTGTCACTAAGAAAACAAATGACAACAAATTCTGATGGAACCATAGGGAACCATTTCTAATGGGTGTATAAACTATTGTAGTCACTGTGGAAATCAGTGTGGAGGTTCCTCAAAAATATAAAACAAGAAAAATCATATGACCCACCCATACTACCTCTAGGCATATACCTGAAAGGCTGTAGGTCTACTTATCACAGAGATGCATTTTTTGGTTGTGATATACACAATAGTTAGGGAATGGATGTAGCTCATATATTTACCAACAGATGAATGGATAAGAAAAATGTTTATATATGTGTACATGTATACACATGCATATATGTGTATGCATATGTATATATGCGTGAATGCACATGTATTTATGTAGTTATGTATATGTATATGCGTACATTATATATATGTTTATGCAATACGTTTGTGGAATGTATACATGAATATATGTGTATTTACATATATGTGTCTGTGTGTATGCATATATGTGTGTGCATGTGTATAAGCATACATATATGTGTTCATGTATATGTGTGTATATAGATAAATGTGCATATGTTTTGTATATATGTATGTCTGTGTGTATATAGAACATGAAAGTAAAAAAGAGACAGAGAAAGAAAATCTTATAAAAGGGAGGGGAAAGGAGAAGTCATGGCATACATGTGACATGAGAACTGAAAGGAAACTATTTGAAGGACAGGGTAGAAGGGAAGAGCAAGACAGGGAAGAAGGGAGATGAAAAGAGCAAAGTTTAATGATAGAAATGTATGAAAATACCACAGTAAAACCCATTACTCTATTTGCCTAAAATTAATTTAAAAGAAAAGGACAGTCTAAAACCAGCAACAACTAAGCCAACAGAACCTGACAGAATATTGTGACTATTAAAGGTGAAAAAGTACCAAGAGCTATGAGGTTGGATATTAGCAAATGCTTACTATCCCTTGTCACCAGGTGATCAAGTATTTGCCAGGGATTTATGCTGGAGTCTCATGAGCCAGAACCTGTACTTCTATTATTAAATTACGTCATTTGACCTTTGTGCTTTGAGCTTCCAGTTAAAAGAAGTACTCAAGATGAAACAGGTTGCCTAGTGACCTTTCTAGTCTTAAATAGCTGAAACTTGTTGAAAGTAGATGTTTGCTGATAGGAGTACCTGTTGTCTTAAAGATTAGTCATTTTTCTTTTTTGGTAGTTCCACTAAAATTTAGTGAACTTTCAAATTATGGTATATTTGTGTATTTCTCTGATCAACTATTTCCTGATATCTGCCCAAGTAGAGAATCAAACCTACCAACTCAAGATTACAAAATAGACTTTTTTTATTTTAAAAACAGAAATCTGAGTTGCATAAAAAATTCTGATTGGATTTATATCAGGATAACCATCAGAATTTATAAAGTACAGTGCATTCACAATAGTCGACACCTATAAAGTTGTGATGGATTATGTAAATAATATTAAAAGATCAATTGATTTTGTTTCTGGTGGTAGAAAATTACATCGGTGTCTTTTAAAGGTCAAACAATTGTAAGAGTCATTGATAGAATTGGATAACACCTCTGATTACCTATGAGGCCAGGACCCTGGGATCTGATAATCTCCTTTACACTTGGCTGCTGTGCTGTTAATCTCATGAATATATATCCCGTTTTTGCATTTTAGTCTATCTATTGGTACCTTAATGAAAAAGAAACTGTAGGAAAGTAATTCCTCAAATTTTGCTTCCTTGCTTTTTAAGATCTATAAAGCCATAGATCAAAGCCATAGATCATAGAGCTAGAAGGGGTATGTAATACTTGCCATGTATAATATATATTATGTTTGCCATGGTTGTCCCATTGATGAGGATACTGAGGTCCACTGAGTTCTCATACTTGCTCAAGACAGTAGTGACAAAATCAGATCAGAATGGATCCTTTGTGTTTCTAAGCATTTTCAGACCAGGAAGACTCATAATATCAAGAGTATCTAATTTAGCCACACTTGACTTAAGCATTTTACACAGAGACAGATAAACAGAAAGAGAGGGGGGGGGACAGAGGGACAGAGAGAAACAGAGACAGAGAAAGAGAAAGAGAGAAGGAAAGTAAGAGTATACACAGAAAAAGAGAGAGAGAGGTACACACACACACACACACACACACACACACACACACACACACACACGTCAGGTATACACCAAAGCCTATGTATGTCATCTGCTCAGCATTTTAGGTCTTGAAGTTACCATGTATCCATCATCTATTACTAGATAATATTTTTTAGAACCAAAGGGTAGATTTAAAATATAAATTATTTCTTTTATCCCTTCAGCATCCAACTGCCCTTGCAGCCTTCCTCTTTCCTTCTCTGTCCTTCCCAGCATGCATTGTTTTCTTGGAGGTCTATTTCTCCCACGGAGCTCCACCAGTTATCCTTTCACCCTCAGCCACTTCCTGACACCTGTCTTTTTAGCAGGCACATTTCTTAGTTAAAGCAGCACCACAAGTCCTTTCCTCCTTTTCCTTTGTTCTTTTTTTCAATGTCAGTACAGAACTCGGTTCCAAAGATAAGTTCAGTCCTCAGGAATTTCTCTTATAAATTTTCATAATTAAATTTTCTATAGATTAAGCACACATTTATTACTAACTGTTATATAATTCATATCATAAATGTATATGAATATAATTTAACCACAAAAGACAATGTAATGAAAGTTCAATGTACCCCATTACCTGTATGAAAGATGAGGTGACGGATGGTGGGTCTGGAGGAGAAGTATATAGGCATCATTCTTTGAAGGAAATGTTCCTTCTATACCAGTTTCTCGCAAACTTAGAATCTACCAGTAGTTTATGGCTTCTCCCATTTAAATTGCATTTACGAGTAAAACCACTTCAGAAAAAAATGGCATGATACTTACTGAAACATATTAAAATGAAAAGTCTTTGGAAAGGTGGCAGTTTTGAATGGGAAAAATAGGTGGAGATATTTTCACTAGTTCCAAAGTATAAATGCAGACACTGAAGCTTGCTGGGATGAGTAGGATATCCAGTAGCATTCTCCTGCATATGTGAGCAAGGAATTGTCTATTTATGGTGCCTGAGTAACTGAAACATAGACAAAAGAACATTTCAGCAACTGGCATTGGGTATTTTGACATATAGATGAAAATGAATTTAATTTGATAATAATTCGTGCCATGTATTAAAAAAACACACACTGGAGACAGACATACACATTAATTTAAATGTATGCATTTCATAGGAAAATATATAAAACAATATATATTGCCACACGTTAATTTCTCTAAGAATATAAAGAAAGCTTGTACCATAAAACAAATGCAAATTCATTAAACTTAAAATTCTTGCACTCCAAAAGCTATTAAAATCAAGCTTCATGCCTCTGTGTTGGAGGAAGTATTTTCAAAAATATCCATCTTATAAAAGATTTGTTTTCAGAATGTATAAAATAACTATTACAGAACATGAAAGAGAGAAACAAACATAAAAATTATGGGCAAAGGGATTAAACATATAATCCACATGAAAAGATGTGTCTCTAGAAAATAAACACATGAACATGCATTGATTTTTACTATGAAATATAAATCAAGATAATGAAAGACTGACATTTCTGTTAGAATAGTTAAAATGAAAACAAACATTTTGACAACAGCTAATTTTGGAAAGGGGTTAAAGCACTTAAATTCATACATTGTTGCTAGAAAGGCAAGCAGTTTAATCACTCTGAAAAAGAACTTGGAATTTCTTTTTGCAATTAAATGCCCACTTACCTAATGATGCACAAGTCCAAACCTAGATATTACCTTCTGAGAAATGAAAGAGGGTATTCATTTGGCTTATGGTTCTCACTCCAAAATGGGAGAATGGAGGCATAATCAGGAAAGATTTGCCCATACCTAAAACTAACAAGGCAAATTCCAAATCCTGCATACCTAAATCAAGTATATGAGCCCTCCGTTGAAATAATCTCAGTCCAAAGGACTTTATTTTTACCCCTCTATTTTTAACTGCCTGAAGAACACATCTTTCTCTTGGGCTGGCTCCCCCTATGAGATGTAGCCTTCCTTGACAGGTGTCCTGCATTGGGCTTAGCATCTTTAATATCTTCAGGTCTCACTAACATTCAGGTCTCATTTGAAATATAGGTTCTTACTCCATATTACACAGTGGCTTCTCAGGATATTATGACAGGGACTGTGTCCTTAGTACACACTGCTTGGCCTCAAAGGTTCTTTGAAACTTTAGAGGAGAAATCCATGACATTGTTAATCTTGCAGCTTTACTGTCTCCAAAACCATTACCACAGTATTCATTTTGGTAAGTTATTTTATAACTTCTAGATCAAGACTGACTAATTGTATCATAGCTGATTCAATATTTTAGGGGCTGGTGCTGGGGGAGAACTTCCCCTGGGCAATTGCTTTAAAGGATCAGAAAATTCCTATAGGGTTCAGTCCTTTGAAAAGAGTTTGTATTCTTTTTTTTTTTTTTTTTTTACTCAGCATTTTTTTTATTATTTCAGCTCATACAAACTTAATAGGTACACCAGTTCCCTCCCTCCCTCCTCCTCCCCCCTTACCCCCTGCTCCCCATCCAGTGCCTCCTCCCTCCCCATCCCCCAGTGCCTCCCGCCCCAATTCCCAGAGAGTCTTTTCTTGTGCATGCCTGATTTTCCTCTGGGCCTTTCTCTCTGATGATGTACAAGGACCCAGTGGCTTTTCCCTGAACCCTTTCCCGTGTTCCCCTTAAGTATAGGAACACTGCTGTGGCTGCCAATCCCTTGCCTCCAAGGATCTTGGTGCCTTTAGCAGATGCTAGACTTTGTGAGGTCAATAGTGTGTTGGACATTGCGCAGGGCATGTAAAGTCCAATTATGATTGCTTCAGCCCTAACTTGTATGGAGTATCTTGCATATCATTGCTCCTCCCATCCTTTTGCTCTTACACTCTTACCGCCCCCTCTTCTGCAAATTTCCCTGAGCTTCAGGATGAGGAGAGATTAGGCTGGCCTAGTTTTAGGTGGTTGATATAGAGTCTCTGAAGTTCTGGATTGTAGTTTGTTGATTTTCTTTTGCAGTTTTGCTGCTCTTTCAATGCCCTTCACTCCATCCTGGTGGGCACTGTATGTCACCTCCTGGCCAGAAACAAAAAGCTGTTAAACTAGAGTCTTGTGATAAGAGCACATTCAAAGGTAGATGTAATAAAAGTGGGAAACCACAGTGAGGGAGGGGTCTATCACCCATTTGCAAAATGGTTACTTTTTATCTGCCAGACTATATGCCCTCCCCTTCTGGTGAGATCATACCCCCTCAGTAGTAAATGATCAGGAACGAAAGTCTGTGAACTTAATCAGATGTCTCATTACTTATTTGAGTCCTTGATGGAGGCCTATTTTCTCTGCTGTAACATGGTCCCCTCTCTCCTTGTTTCTGGTGTGGCCCTTCTACCCCATCCCTCCTGTTCATAATCCTTGCAATTACTGTAGTTATTACAGAGATTTTTCTTAGAGTGTCTCTAGGTGGGCTGGGTGGGTTTGGTACTAGCAGCCATCTATCAGAGAGTACATACGGCACTTAATTTTCTGGGTCTGGGATACTTCACTTAATATAATTGTTTCGAATGACATCCATTTCCTGGCAAATTCCAGTAATTCATCATTTTTGATGGCTGAGTAGTACTCCATTGTATAGATGTACCACAGTTTTCCTTATCCACTCGTCAACTGTTGGATATTTAGGTTGATTCCATGACTTTGCTATTGTAAACAGTGCTGCTATGAACATGGTAGTGCTTGTGCTATCGAGGTGAACCTCTGCTGTATGGGGGGTTATTCCCAAAAGTGGAATAGCAGGGTCATATGGCATTTCAATCTTTAATTTATTTAAGAATCTCCAGACGGCTCGCCAGAGTGGCTGTATGAGCCTGCACTCCCACCAGCAATGTAGCAGAGTTCCCCTCTCTCCACATCCTCTCCAGCATTTGGTGTTGTTTGTATTGTGGATTTTTGCCATCCTGACCGGGATGAGATGATATCTCAGGGAAGTTTTGATTTGCATTTCCCTGATGGCTAAGGAAGTGGAGCATTTTTTAAGATATTTGTTAGACATTTTAATTTCATCCCTGGTAAAATTTCTTTTGAGTTCCAGGGCCCATTTTTTAATTGGGCCATTGGTTTCCTTGGTGTTTAATTTTCTAAGTTCTTTGTGCACTCTGGACAGCCGAGTTCTATCAGATGTGCGGTTAGTGAAGATTTTCTCCCATTCTGTGGGTTGCCTTTGAGCTCGTGTTGCATTCTCTTTATCTGAACAGAAGCTCTTTAATTTCACAAGATCCCAACTGTTGAGAGTTGGTAGTAGTGACTGTGCCATTGGATGTCTGTTTAGGAAATGTTGGCCTAGCCCAATCAGCTCAAGGGAGTTCCCTATCCTTTCAACTATCCTTGATCCATTTGGAATTAAGTCTTGTACATGGTGACAAGTATGGGTCCAGCTGTAATCTTCTGCATGTGGAGATCCAGTTTTGCCAGCACCATTTGTTGAAGATGCTGTTCTTTTTCCATTGGATTCTTTGGGTCTCTTTGTCAAAGACCAAATGGCTGTAATTTTGTGGGCTTATATCTGGGTCTTCAATCCTTATCCATTGATCTGTGTGTCTATTTTGGAGCCAGTACCAGGCTGTCTTTATAACTATGGATTTGTAGTATAGACTAAGGTTTGGTATGGTAATACATCCAGCAGTATTTTTGTTACTCGGGATTGTTTTTGCTATCCTGGGTCTTTTGTGCCTCCATATGAACTTTGAGATTGTTTGGTCAACTTCTTTGAAGAATTGCTTTGGGATTTTAATTGGTATAGCATTGAATTTGTATATTGCCTTTGGTAGGATGGTCATTTTTACGATGTTGTTTCTGCCAATCCAGGAACAAGGGAGGTCTTTCTACCTTCTGGTGTCTTCTGATATTTCTTTCTTTAGGGTTTTAAAGTTTTCATTGTAAAGGTATTTTACCTCCTTGGTTAGGTTTATACCAAGGTATTTCATTTTTTTAGGGGCTATAGTAAATGCGATCATTTCTCTCAAGGCTTTTTCACTTCTTTCATTCTGGGCATATAGGAAGGCCTCTGATTTTTGGACATTTATTTTGTATTCTGCCACCCTGCTGAACTTCTCAATTAGTTCCAGGAGCTTCCTGGTGGAGTTTTTGGGATCACTCAGGTATAAGATCATGTCATCTGCAAATGGGGATAGCTTGACTTCTTCCTTGCTGATTTGAATCCCTCTTATGTCCCTTTCTTGTCTTATGGCTTCAGCTAAGACTTCAAGTACAATATTGAATAGAAGTGGTGAGAGTGGACAGCCTTGTCTAGTTCCTGATCGAAGTGGGAATGCTTCCAATTGTTCCCCATTGAGCATAATCCTTGCTGTGGGCTTGTTGTATACAGCTTTTATTATATTGATAAAGGTTCCTTCCATTCTACTGTCTCTAGCGTTTTGATCATAAAAGGCTGTTGGATCTTGTCAAAGGCTTTTTCTGCGTCTATCGAGAGTATCATGTGGTCTTGGACTTTGGACCGGTTTACATGATGAATTACATTTATTGATTTGCGTATGTTGAACCAACCTTGTGTGCCGGGGATGAAGCTTACTTGGTCCCCGTGAATGATCTTTTTAATGTGTTTTTGAATCCGATTTGCTAAGACTTGGTTGAGAATCTTTGCATCTGTGTTCATCAGAGAGTTCGGCCTATAGTTTTCTTTTTTAAGTGAATCTTTATTAGGTTTTGGGATTAAAACGATATTAGCTTCAGAGAAGGAATTTGGTAATGTTCCTTCCTTTGCTATTTGATGGAACAGTTTAAGGAGTATTGGTGTTATTAACTCCTTAAATATCTGGTAGAACTCTGTGCTGAATCCATCTGGTCCAGGACATTTTTGGTGGGAAGATTCGAGATTACTTCTTCAATTTCCTTATATGTTATAGGACTATTTAAATAATTCACAACTTCCTGATTCAATTTAGGTAAGTTGTGTTTACTTAGAAATTCATCCATCTCTCTTGTGTTGTCAAACACAAGTATAATTTTTTGAGTATAATTTTTTGAAATATGATGTTATAATTCTCTGGATTTCTTGGGTATCAATAGTGATAACTCCATGTTCATTTCTAATTTTGTTAATTTGGGTTTTCTCTCTCTTGCTTTTGGTTAATTTAGCTAGGGGTGTATCAATCTTGTTGATTTTTTCAAAGAACCAGCTTTTTGACTGGTTGATTTTTTTCTATCGTTTTCTTAATCTCGATTTCAGATATTTCTCCCCTTATTTTGCTAATCTCCTCTCTTCTACTACTTTTGGGATCAGATTGCTCTAGTTTCTCTAAAGCTTTAAGCTGTATTGTTAAGTTGTTTATTTCTGATGTTTCCATTTTTTTGATGTAGGCATTAAGAGCTATGAACTTACCTCTTAGAATAGCTTTCATTGTATCCCAGAGATTTTGGTAAGTTATATTTTCATTATCATTCACTTTCAGGAAATCTTGAATTTCCTTTTTAATTTCTTCCTGAATCCAGTTCTCATTCAGCATCATATTGTTAAGTTTCCAGGAGTTAGTGTATTTTCTCTTATTTGTTGTGTTGTGGATGTCCAGCTTTAGGCCATGGTGGTCTGACAGGGCACAGGTTAGAATTTCAACTTTTTTGTATATGTGTAGATTCGTTTTGTGGCCCAATATGTGATCTATTTTGGAGAAAGTTCCGTGTGCTGCTGAGAAAAATGTGTATTCTTTGGTGCGTGGGTGAAAAGTTCGATAGAGATCTGTAAGGTCCATTTCTTTCAGGGTTTGATTAAGTTCCAAAGTGTCTCTGTTAAGCTTTTGACCTTTTGATCTATCCCATATTGAGAGGGCGGTGTTGAAGTCCCCAAGAATTATCGTTTGGGGGTTGATTTCTTGCTTTAGACGCTGTAGGGTTTTCTTAATGAATGTGGAGGGGCCCGCTTTGGGTGCATATATGTTCAGTATTGTGAAGTCTTCCTGGTGAATTGTACCTGTGACGAAAATGTAGTATCCATCCGTGTCTCTTATAATTTTCTTTGGTTTGAAGTCCACTTTGTCTGATAGCATAATGGCTACCCCTGCCTGTTTTCTGCTTCCATTTGCTTGTAGAATTGATGACTAGCCTTTTATTTTTAGAGCGTGCCTATCTTTTGTGGTGAGATGGGTTTCCTGCAGGCAGCAGATTGATGGATTGTGATTTTTAATCCAAGTTTGTAATCTGTGTCTCTTGATCGGTGAATTAATTCCATTGACATTTAATGTTATAATGGAGAAACTATTTCTAATTCCAGACATTTATTATGTTTAGTAGTTTTTATAAGTATATTGCTTCGCTTTTAATGGTGTTATATTTGCCTTCTGTTCTCCTGGATATGCCTGTTTTTTTCTTCACGCTTGAGTATCATTTCTAGCATTTTTTGAAGGCCTGGTTTGGTGGACATGTATCCCTTCAAGTTGTGTTTGTGCTGGAAGATTTTTCCTTCTCCCTCGATCATGACATAGTTTTGCAGGGTAAATCAGCCTGGGTTGACAAATTTGCTCATTCAATACTTGAAGTATGTCTCTCCAAGCTCTTCTTGCTTTTACTGTTTCGACTGAGAAGTCATTTGTTATTTTAATAGGTTTACCTTTAAAAGTAACTTGTTTTTTCTCCCTTGAAGCTCTCAGCACCAGTTCTTTATCTTGAATGTGGAGTGTTTTGACTATTATTTGCCGGGGCGAGCTTCTGTTTTGGTCATATCTGTTTGAGATGCAGAATGCCTCTTGTATATGGATGGGCCTCTCTTTTTGTAGATGAGAAAAGTTTTCCTTGATGATCATTCGAAAAATTTCCTCAGGGGTGGTATTTTGAGATTCTTGCTCTGGTATTCCATGAATACGCATGTTAGACTTTTTCAGGGTGTCCTGTATCTCTTGGTTATTTCTCTCAAGTATCTTTTTTGCTTTAACAACCTCTTCCATTGAGCTGGTTAATACTCCCACTTTATCTTCAAGGTCTGAAATTCTTTTTTCTGCCTCGTTAGTTCTGCTGATAAGACTCTCTGTGGAGTTCTGGGTTGAAGATAACTTGTCTTTTAGCTCAGTTTTAAACTGCTTGAGTCTGCTTTAACTGCTCTATGCCAGTTTTTGTTTCTTGCACTGTTTTTCTCAACTCCTCCATGTGTCTGTTGTGTTCCTCTTCAAAGCGATTGATTCGATTATTTAATTCCTCCCGGATTTCCTCTTTACATGGTAATGATCATATTTTGAAGGTCGTTATCCTGGGTAAGGCTTTCTTGGCCATTTTCCATGGGTTTGTTCTGGTTGGAGTCTAGGTCGAGGTGAGTCCAGGCTGGACCCCGCCTGTCCCGGGAGGCGGAGTGGGGGAAGGAAGGATGGGGCATCGGCGGGGCGCTATTTAAACCTGGGGGACCTGGGGGCGGGGCCCGGGTGCAGAGGGGGTGCCTTCTCCTCCTCCCAGGCCCTGTGCGTCGGCTCCGACTGGATGGTGGGAGGAGCTGGGTCCCTTGGGCGGCCTGGGGTTCTGGGGGTGGGCGGGGACCGAGTTTACCTAGGTAGCGCGCTGAGGCCCGGCTGGACTGCAAGTGCGCATCCCAGTTGGCGGAGTAGAGGGAAGGGAGGATGGGGCATTGGCGGGAAGCTATTTAAACCTGGGGGACCTGGGGGCGGGGCCCGGGCGCAGAGTGAGTTTGTATTCTTATGGGTGAGAGCTTTGCTGAAGATAAAGACTTCAGGGTAGAGCCTTTTCTATCTAGCTCTTCAAAGGGCTTAATTTCTTTAACAACTTCCATTTTTCCATTTTGCTGTCTACTTTCTCCTGGTTCTAATCTATAAGTTTACCCATGCATTTTTTTCTCATCAAAGTTTAGTTTATAGTTTTTCTGCCTGATTGCTATTTTTTTATTGATAGGTATGAATAAAAGCACTAAAATGTAACCATACCACACATACAAGACTATGTTGCATTGAAACTTCTGCCAAGCACACTAATCCATTTCATTTTAAATGAATTTCACACAGGTTTTCAGGACAGGTACAAATTGAGACTAAGCTTTCTGCCAAATAATTCAGATTGCTCATAGACCAGTTCCGCAAAATTCTTTATCCTCTCTAGACCATTACAATCTGGGCCTCTCACTCTCAATATCTCTCTCAGTATTACTCTCTTCCAAACTTTTACTAGACTGATTTACTAAGCTCTTTTAGCCCAAAATTTCAAAATTCTCCACAAAGCAGTCCCAAAGGTACCACAGCCATATCACAGTACTAGTTATACTTCTCAGAAGCTTCACAACACATTCCACTTTTTTGTACCAAATACTCTTAGTTTTACAGCAGTATCCACTTCTCAGTACCAATTTCTGTTGAAGTTTCTGTTCTTTATGCTGTGAGACAGCATTCAGATCAAGCAGCTTATAGAATTATGAGTTATTTATCTGACTTATGGTTCCAGAGGGGATACACAGTCTATTTGTGGTGGGAGTCACATAGCCAAAGCATGGCAGAAGGCAGAAGCAGGAACATGATTCATATCACCACAGTCCAGGAGGCAGAGAGAGAAATAGCTAGAGAAAACGCGCTATGTTAAAACAAAACAAAATAAAGCAAAACAAAGCAAAGCAAAGCAAAGCAAAACAAAACAAAACAAAGACTAGAGGTCTGCCACCTGTGAATTGCCTTCCTCCAATAAGTATCTACTTCTTCAAGGTGCCACAACTTCCCCGAATATTAACACCAGCTAGGGATTCAAACATGGGAGCTTGTGGGGGAGGCGATTCACACTCAAACCACGACATTAGTCTTCTCATCATATTTCATTCAGAAGTCTATTTTCATCATGTATTGTGGCATAAAAAAATGTCAATTGGAGACCAGTGTGGGATAAAGAATAAGATCCAATCTCAAAAAAAAAAAAGTTGGTAGAGAGTGAATGATTAACATTTTTACAGTCACGTGACAATATTTTCATAAAATTTACTCCTGATAGTTGATGTTACAAATTTTAGGGTCTTTGAGATATGTTGAATCCTTGTCTGTGACTGTCATAAATCCAAGTTTTTGAGCTCTCTTAATTGCTTTTGCTGTTTCTTTCTGTTTCTTCCCACAAAGATCTGTAGGTGTCTTCCATAAATGTATCCAGTAAATGAAAAAATAAACTGGGACAAAAGCTGTACATTTTTTTTTGTAATCTACCCATTTCTCACACAAGATACATTTCTTTTTTAAAATTTTTCTAGTTTTACAAGCATATTAAATATTTACCCTGCTTCTCTACACCCATCCCCCTTCTCTTTCTTTCTTCAATCCATCCTACTCCCTTCCACTCTCCTGTCTGCTTGAAAGATTAACATTTCAAATACTTGTTTATATCTTACCCAGCAGACAATCAACTATTATGTTGAATATTTCCATGATATTTCTTTTGACTAGATTATTCTTCCAACTCTTTTTCTCCAGTGGCAGCAGTTCATCCCATGGAACCTTCAGGGGATATCAGTGATTGTGAGCCCCTTCCAGGCATTGCAGTCTATGTGACAGATGACGCTCATTGCTGTCCCAGCCCCCAAACCACACATACCTCTTAATTATGTATTTTTCTATATGCACACTGGTTGATCAGATGCTAATGAGTCAGGAAAATTCAGATTTAGATTGTGGAATATGAGAGTAGTTTTCGCTCTATGTACTTACCACAATGGTATGCTGGTTATTTTCTTATCAGCTGGACAAAGAGAAAAAGAAGGCATGTGACATCACATGACATCATCTATATCACTAAGGTATGAAGAGGAGGATTAGTCCTTTGTGACTTTTATATGTTGAATATTTGTTGTAATCTTCTTTAAAAATTGATTTATATTCTTGTTTTTATCATTTCTACAACTCAGTTAATAGAAAAAAAAATAGTAAACTCATCTAGACTGGTTGCCAAAAACTGACACATTTTTAAAGAAAATCTAAAGCCAAAGACTTTGAGTGACCTCAGGTAATGTCATTCAGCCTATAGTAAAAGAGAGAAATAAAATAGGTGTTTCATCCTCTTCACTAATCACTAAAGAATATTCTCCATTATCATCATGTCTAGATAGCAATTTGTCTGTAATTGTATTTGCTGTAGTCATCCATGAATAGACTCTAGTCTAAAAAACTCAGGATTACTATCATTTCACACATCATGTTATTTACTCATTTTATGGTTTGGCCTTTTGTGATGATTATAATATTTACTTTGTCAAATTCACTTTGACTGCCTGTCCAGATTGCTGAAGACTGTCTTTTTACTTTGTGAAGCATTTGTTACACTGTTTTGAAAAAAAAATACCAGGCATACATATCTCCAAAGAAGTTACATAAGGTTGTTATTTCAATAGCGTGTTAGAGGGAAAGCAATGTTGAGTAAGGACATCTTTGTTTAGAGAATTCTGAAAAGACTGGACTAATATATTTCATAGGATTATGGTCAGACTGACTGTTTTATGGGGACCTACTACATACAAGAGCCTGGCAGGCACCTCTCCCTCTTTTCTCTTTGAAATTACATTGTGATCTTATAAGAATCCAGTTTGAGAGAATCAAATAAATTAATAAATGTACCTTTTTAGCCTGTGACAGAACTAGAATCCCAAAGCAGCCTTTTTTTAGCAACCGGTTTCAGACAGACTCACACAGGAGGCGCTGGCTTGCTTTGAGTGGAGTTTATACTGGAGAATCTGGAGCTGCCTCTCGCCCACCTCCGGGACACTGCCACTTCCATCTTTCCCAAAGCATCTTAGCACTTTCTCATATTAATCACATCATTACAGCAATGTAAAGCATATGAAAAAGAAGTAACCAACTTTTATTAATAGAAACGAAAGGTTAGATGGGTCAAATGACTCAAATGACTGCATAATCACTAATTGAACTTTTGTCGGTAGGTGAAAATCCACGCAATCTTGTCCTGTATATGAACAAACTGACATCTTTTATCTTCCTGATGAAGGTGTACTTATATGTACAAACAGAGCTCAGACGCACTTTCTCTGTGAAAGTGCTCTTGATCTTTCTTGAAGTTGTACACAGTATTCCTTTGTGGTATTATTGCATCTTGTAGGACCTCTGTCCCATGCCACTGTTCATAAACATCTAGTACTCTACTTGACTCTACAGTTCTTGAGTAAAAAAACAATTCCTTTCCACATGTGCATCCTTAGCAATCAGTAGTACTTGGCCCACTGTCATTCTCAGCCAATGGCTGTTGGATAACTGAGTGGGAGAGCAAATACCTGGATACATGAATATTTAATTGAACAAGTGAAATTATTGGTCTTGAAGGCTTTCTTTTTCAAGCTTAAAGTGCTTTCTAAGGTATGAATATTATCCTTCTGTGAGACAATGCCATGACAGCCTGCTAAAGGAAAGAAAGGGAGATTTATGGGCTTATGGTTCCAGAAGGGATATAGTCCATTATGGTGTGAATTGCACAGCAGAAGACACAGCCAGAGGCTGAAGCAAAAGACTAATTCAGGTCACTGTTGCAATCAGAAAGCAGAAAAAACAAGAACAAATTGAGAGGAAGCAGGGCCTAGCTACCAAAGTTCAAGAGTCAACCCCATGACATGGCTTCCTCGCTCAAGGATCCACCTCCTAAAGTTACTACAAACCTTCCCAAACATTAGCACCAGCTAAAAATTCAAGCACATGAACCCTTAGAAGGCAACTCACATTCATACCATGATAATGAATAATCCTTCAAAAATAGAAAATAAAGCAACCGTTTAATTTAGAAATGACCAGTGTAAGCACTGAAGTAAAGCACATTGAGAACCAAAATCCAGGCTGTTGGGATTTTAGTTCTACTTATGCCACTCACTAATTGGACAATTGGCAAATTAATTTTTTGAGAATGCACTGTTCCAACTGAAAAATGAAGGAATTGTACATGGCAAAGGTCACACTTGATACTTTAAAGTTTAGAAATCCCTTCTCTGAGGCATTTTATGAAAGTATATTTTGGTCAGTTCCTTCTGCTTTCAGTTTTGCTGTTTAAGTGTCAGAATCTCTTAACAATGGAAACAGTACCCAGCATTCCATTACACAGAAGAGAAACACTTGAAATGGCATGACTGCTAATTTTCTTGACCGCTTATGTCTGCTTTTCTGCCCTCTTCATTGGGTGCATATAAAATGTATTACATGCTTGTTAAACACCTGGGTGAATCCATTAGTAGAGCAAAACCTAGTTTTGCATCTTAAAAGATAACTGTGGAACTGAGAGTTTTGAATGTAAAGCTATGTAAAGACCCAGCGTGCTTCCTTGTTCCCCTTTATGCCCTACGAAGCAGCATTCCATTTCATCCTGTGGTTGCCACGTTAGTTTCTGCCCTGTGGTATGGAGATTGCTGCTTTTGTGATGTCCCCACAAAGATCCTTAACCTATCTCCAATCTGATGTTGACTTCCCCACACTTACATAAGAGAATAGCTGCTCAGAGTTTATATGTTCTTTAAACTGAAGAGTCTTTTGTTGTTGTTGTTGTTGCATCATTGAAAGAAAAAAAATTCTGCTTCGTTTCTTGCTCTTGTATTCCCAGTTGTTAACCATAGCTTGGCACTGACCCAACCCCTTTTTGTGCTTGTTCTCTGATAAATAATGGCTGGTTTGGACTCCAAAGACTATGTATGATTGAGTATGAATCCTCTCTTCTTCTAGATCAGTGAGCTTGAAGGAGTCGTATTCCCTCTCTGTCCACTACCTATACATCCTCACCTATACAACAGAGATGAGCAGGTGCCGGCCATGAAGCATCTCGAATCCCTATCACAAGCACCAAAGTATTTGTTATTTGTGAGCTGATGCTCAGCAGGCCTTCTGTCTCCTGCTCCTCCTTTCCATGGTAATCCCGTTAGTGCATCTAGGAAGAAGCACACAGCATATTTTATTCATTCGAATGTTTTTCAGCAAATATCTATTGCTTGGCAGGGGGCTGAGTAATGAACAGTATTTGCCAGGAGCACCTGGGAGCTTTAAAGCTATGCATTCATAAAATAAACACAGAGTTATGATAAATACTGAGAATAAGAAAAATAATGTGATACATGTCTTGTGACAAGAAGGGGCAAACCAGGAAAGACTTTACCGAAGCAATAACATTAAAGCCAAAGGCTAAAGCACAGGTTAGGCAGGCAAAATTGAGGGAGACTTGCTGGGTAATAAAAGTTCTGTGACAGGAAAAGCATGCTGGATTAACTCCAAATCCAGTCTCACTCAAGATAAGTGAATTAAAGGGGCAAAGGTGGGGAAGTAGATAGAAAGTCAGGGCCACAAAAGCAAGCAGGGACTAGATCTATAGGGACTTGTGTTGTTAATCACTGTATTGAAGATGCTCATTATCCTTAAAATAACAGGAAATCATGATAAATGTAGGCAAGGCAGTAATATAGTGCATTTTGCATTGTTAAAAAGTAGTTATAGAAAATAGATGTGGGGGGATGGGCTTCTTTCCTTGTTTCTGAGGATAGTAGCCCCTCAGCATTGCCATCCTTGAAAGTTTTGCCCACAGAGTTGGCCTTCAGGGCTGGAAAATGACTCAGGGGTTAAGACTCTGCCTCACGGAGTCAGCCTTCACTCATCTGTGCACCTCATGAATCCATTGTCTCTTCCTGCCACAGCGCCTCTCACACTGCTGGGAGCCTGACACACGCCAGGAATGCGTTCAGAGTTCTATCATGAATAATCATGGATGCTTCTCTCCTCGAACCAGACAGTGGGCTTTTTGAGGTCATGACTATATCACACTGATCTTTGTATTACTCACTGTATGGAGCAGGTCTCTGTCACTTACTGGAATTTCATTTGCACTTTGCTGTTGAAGAACAAATGAAGTGGTCAGTATTCGTGGTGGGTGGACACATGGGTTTTGCATCATGAATATCAGTTAATCATTTGCATTTTTGTTGAAAGTTATTTAGATCCATGAACAGTCATAATAGGTTTATAAAAATCATTAAATAGCTATGACAGTGAATTAGTTCTAAAGTTGAACATGAGCAGGTGCTCAGTAAATAATTATTTTACCAACGATATGTTTATCTATATTTCCTTTTCTTTTTTGCATATTTTTAAAAAATTTTTCTTAATTTTAAAAGCATATCGAGTACTTATCCCTGCTTTCCCCCCCTCCCCCCTCCTTCCCATCCTCTCTTCTCTCCCTTTATTACATATTATCCTTCTCATTGGTTGGTGTACCTTCCACTGTTCATTTCAAGAGACAGAAAAATTCCTCAATCAGTTCCTAACCACATCTTTATTTTGGCACCATGAGTATGGGAGATAACTTCTGATGTCAGCTTGGCAATTAAAGGCTTTGGTTCTGGAAACATCTGAAAAGAATTAGTAGTTGAGTTAAGCCTAAGCAAACCTGCAGGAAATTGTGTAATTGATGGGGAGGGATCAGCCCATGGTGTGTGAGATTAACCTCTGACAGGTGAATAAAATGTAAGGAGCTGGTTAAGTAAGTTGGCATTCTTTGGAATACTTGGATAGACATGCTGTCTGGCAAGGGAAGTTTTCCCCTTTCTCAATGCCATGGATATAGTGTGACCAGTTCCTTAAGCCATTGGTATTGGTGTGAGCACTCTTGCCAACATGGAGTAATAACTATAACTGGATGATCATAAGCCAAGAATAAAACTCTTGCTCCCCTATAAGCTGTTTAGTTGTGAATTATTGGCTGGGACAATGAGAACAAAAGATGAAGGCTTTCGGATGTTGAAAGAGTTCATCAGATCATTTATTGATCTGAATAGAGGCATTAAAGCTTTGATCCAGAATGTCTCCCAAAGGCCCAAGGACCGAAGGCTTAGTTCTCAACCCAGGAATGCTAAGAGTTAGTAGGAAGCAGTTAGAGAGAGTTAGACCAATGAGAGTGCTCTTGAGGGAAGCATGGGGACTCCATGTCCACTTGCTGCCTGTATATCATGAGATGTACATACTCCATTGTGTGCTGGGGCCACCTGCTGCTACCAGAACCATGTGACCATAGACTAAAGTCTCTGAGGCTACAAGAAACCATTCCTCTGTATAAATTAACACAGGAAATTGGCCTTGAGAAGCAAGATCATTGCTGTCATCATACCTGATTGTGTGTTTCAGAAGCGGTTTATAGGAAGAAATTAGAAGACATTGGAGAAACCTACTAGAGAGAGCTTAGAATGTGCAAGTTAATGGACAGTGGTCAGAACTCAAATGGAGAGGAGTTGATCTGAATATGGCCAATAAAGGTTGTACTTGAGGAGGTTTCAGATGGAAATGTAGATTGCTTATTAATTTTTAAATTCTGGCAAATAACTTTTCTATATTTTTCACATGCCATGAAATTTGTACAAAGCTGTTTAAATGTGAGACCAATGTATCTGGGGCAAAAATTTCTAGATTTTCTGTGGCATGGATATTGAAAAAAATACTTGCCTTTTGGCCATTAAAGTAGTTTTTGCAGTTACTTTTCTTTTTGCTGTGAGATAATACTCAAACTCAAGCAACTCATGGGAGAAAAGTGATATTTATTTGGCTTACAGTGGATGGAGGAAAATAGGTGGATATGATTTGAGATCAATTCAAATATATATATGTGTATATATATGTGTGTGTGTATGTAAGTGAAATTTTCAAAAATAAATAATAAAATAATAAATAAAGAATATTGTTAAAAAGAAAGGGTTTCTCACACTTCACTGGAGTAGTTGAAGAGGTGCCTGTAAAGTACCCAGGAATTCTGTAGGACCTCACCCAGCTCCAGTCCACATGCTTCAAATGCTGTCATTTGGGAAGAAAGCCCATTAAGGCAATTGTCACATAGAAGAAATCATGGCTGAAGGCAGAAATAGGAGGCACGTTCACAGCACCTCAGCCATCAGGAGACAGAGTTACCAAAATTCCCAGCCTTCCCCTCTGTAATGTGCCTTCCCCCCAAAAAGCTCTACTTCCTAAAGGTTCCACAACCTTCCCAAGGACTAGCACTGGCTAAGGATGCAAACTCAGGGGTTTGAGGAAGAGAGTCACATTCAACCATGACAGGAATATGTTTAAAGTTGTAGCCAGTGAGAGTATGACTAGCGTCCTTCAAAAGATGTATCCCTGACATGTCCCAAAATACAAGATTTCACAGCATTCTTCCCCATTCTTTGGCTCTTACATTCTTTTAGCCCTCTTTTCTGTGATATTCCTTGTGCCTTGGTGAGGGTGTTGATACAGAAACTTGAGTAAGTGGATGGAGAAAAACAGGTGGATATGATTTGAGATCAATTCAAATATATATATGTGTGTGTGTATAAATGAAATTTTCAAAAATAAATAATAAAACAATAAATAAAGAATATTGTTAAAAAGAAAGAGTTTCTCACATTTCACTGGAGTAGTTGAAGAGATGTCTGTAAAGTACCCAAGAAATTCTGTAGGACCTCACCCAGCTCCAGTCCACATGCTCCAAATGCTGTCATTTGGGAAGAAAGCCCTGTGTGCCTTGCTTGTTCTGGTAACCTAGGGAATTACTGCCCTGGCTTTGCTGTGCTGAGTTGGACTTTCAGGGATCTCAGAGGCTACTGCAACTACGGTGTTCAAACCAACCAGGCAGCAGCTGGCCGTGGCCCTGCCCTCACGAGGCTATCATGCTGGTTTTAAAAGCATGCAGAATGCAACATTTATGGTCCATGGAGACTTCCGCTGAGGTTCGAAAGGCAGGCCAGGAAGTCTGTGTCAAAGTGGAAGTCCCTGCCAGTAACTTCTGGGAAAGTCATGTGAGAGGGAGGCTGTGAGAGTGAAGCCAAAGCTGCACTGGAGAAGTCATAGACTTAGAAATGCCAGCAGCATGATGCATCTCTCCAGAGAAACTGCAGGGATCAGGAAGCCTAGCCAGCCCCAGAGTGACACCTGGGCTTCAGCCAGCGAGGTATCTAGGCGTCACAACACCGCACCTTTGCCCTGGATGGTAGATGTGAATTTATTAGACCTAAGGCTTGTTGTGCTGGGTTTTGGTCTAGCTTTAGTCCTGCCTTTCTTTCTCTGTCACTATTCTTCCTTTTTTGGAATGTGAGATTTTACCTTGTATCATTGTATCCTGAATTATGTAAGTTAGTTTTTTATATATATATACTGGGACTTAGAGCTGAGGTTTTCTTGAGCTGAGAGGAGACATTGGACTTGGATTTTTTTTGTCAGCAGTTCTATAACTCATAAAATCACTGGGACATGTAGAAATGGGCTGTCCCAATTTCTCATTGGGGGAGATGAGCTTTTGAGAACAAATGACAGAATATTGTAGTTTGATTAGGACTGACATCCAAAGGCTCATGTGTTAAAAAGCTTAATTCCTAACCTGTGATGCTATTGAGAGTTAAAGAAACCATTCAGAGGTTGGACCTAGTTGGGGAAAGTTATGCCCTTGAAGGCATGCCCTCAGAAGGAATGTTGGCACTCCAGCCCCTTCCCCCTCTCTGTTGCTTCCCTTCTACTATGACATGAACAAATCTCCTTTATCTTCCATCAATCACCTGCCTTGATGACCTGTGTCACTGTAGGTTCAAAGTTATAGGACTGTGTAATCATCGATTCAAACCCCTGACTGCAAGTCATCATCTTTCCCTATAACTTGCGTAGATGAATTTTCTCAGGAATTTTATCATAATAGAAAACTGACTAACACATAGTAGGTGAAAGCAGAAATGACTGAGATATAAGCCATTTTATGTGTTGTCACAGTACTTAGTATATAAAAGATTAATTAGTGATGCCAGAACTTTTAGAACAGGAGAGATAATTCAATTCCTTAGAACTTTCCACTCACTACACAGAAAGTCCTCTAAGAAACCCATTAAGGTGTAATTGATGCAAAGAGAAGCTTGGATTGATTTCTCACTTTTTCTCTGCTGTGTTATTCTTGGAAATTGTATACTAAATAAATTGTATACTAAAAATTTTCTAATGTCAACATGGGTATTGATTTCAAGTTTGTACCCTCCTTGGTAATTTGCGAAGAAAACATTTTGTGGCAGAATTTGCAGTTAAGTGGTTGTTCTGGAGATAGGTTTGCTCAGAGTGGCATTCTCTGATGCTTCTACATTTCCTGATGACTTTATGAGAGAGCCATTATTATTTTTTCTTTTTACTTATCATTTCCTTAGGTTTAGTTCCAGTACATAGTCATTCAAAGTGCTTCTCAGTGCTTAATCTGAAAAGTTGTTGATGCTTATTCCTTGTTGACCAAGATGATTTTTTTTTTCTCAACAAAAAATAATAATAGAATGCTTGTTTTTAAATGTGTGGTGGAAGTTGTGAGTCTTGAACTTGGTAAAGGTTGTTGTTTCAAGTCAGGTTCCCTTCATGCGCTGCATACGTGTTGTGCAGCCCAGGTCAGGTTTGGATCTGTAGGAAGTCTCCTTCCTCATCCTTATGAGCGCTGAGAAGACAGGCGTGTCCCTCTAATTCTGGAAACTTTTTGTATCGATTGTAAGTTTTTCTGAAATTCGATTGCTTACCATTATATCATTGTCCCACTCCAACAATTTTTAGGAAGACCTTAGTCTCTCTTGTTTATCTTTGGAAAGCAGCAGTAACTGAATGAAACAATCCTGAATTATTGAAAGTATGATAATGCTAGTAAGTGTAAATTCAAGAGAAGATTTCAATATTATACATATCATTAAAATTCAGATTCTTTATTTACCAGTTGAGGAGATCAAAGACCCTGAGTTTAGCTAATATTTCTTAGGAGGAGGCATGAAGGATGGAGTTAAATTTTCAGGCTCCTCTGTACCCAGCACTTATTCCCCAGTTCATGGCACATTAAATGTTAGATCAAAACCGAAGCTCTCATTTTTTTGCGCTAGAATTCATACTGGTTATTTCATAAAGGCAAGATTCACTAATGTTGACATTAATTATTCAAAAATTGGTAAAAGATTCACCATATTAAGGGACTGACCCATACTTTTTAATTTTTAATTTCCTTGGTTCAAGTGACTGAGACACAGTAGTGGTCATGTCCACACCTTATGAAAGTATTATCATCACTTCCTAAGTGGTTATTTTCTCATCTGGACAAGATGACAATACTTCCTGCTAAGCTAGAAAGGGTCTTTGTAACTGAACCATCAAGACACTCCACATTGGCTAGAGAGTATTTTATGTAGACCTGCTTGGGCCCTCTTTCTGTTCCAGAGGGTCCTGATACCATTACTCACTTTGGTAATATTCAACTCTCTTATGAACAGACTCTAGGTAAGAACAGATGTGACGATGTAGAGAAGTGAGTTAATTGGCCAAGTGGAAATGAAGAACCACTTGAGCATTGATGGGGTGGAGGATTAGGGCTGTTTCTAACAAGTGAAAGATTCCTTCTGCATTTCTTAGGTTCCACTTAGGAAAGCAATGTGAGTTTAATACAGGAATCTGTCTGCATGGTGTAGCTCAAAGTTTTGCTAATTGTAAAAAACAGCTATGATTCTTGGGGTTGAAGGAGGAAACGAACAGGGAAAAGAAGGGTGACCATTACAGTCGCTGAGATCCCCAACGACTGGTGAGCAAACCTCTAATATGGGTATTATAAGACTGGTTCTTTGCTAGGAAGAGTCTCCACATTTTTCATGCCCCTGGAAAGAGAAAGGAATTTCCTTCTTTTTAGCTGTTTTCTACCATTGAGCCCCAATGGCAGGACCTAAAGGCAGCCAGGCACGAAAGAAATCTGGGAAATATAGTTTGCAGTGGCTCAGCTCAATATGCAGCAAAGTTTTAATAGTCAACCTGAAGCTGAAAGACAAGGCAAAATCACTGGTGCATCATATTTCTCCATCAACTATTTATGATAGAGATTTTTCTAACCTTCTCCTTTTATGTTCTTAAGAAAGAGGACAGAGAAATGGAAGGGAGAGAGGGAGAGCAGAAGGAAGAGAAAAAGAGAAGGGAAGAGGTGGAGGAAGAAAGGAAGAGAGAGGAGAGGAAGATGGCATGAAAGAGGAAACATCAGCAAAGACACAAACACCTTCACCTACTATGGACTAAACGGATACAGAGGCAGACTCTGAGGCTAGAAGAAAATGCCTATAAGAGTTTCAACCATACCAATATGGTGGAAACAGGAATTTCTTCCTGGTGCAGTATCTCCTACTTGCTCCTTAGAAAACAGCAGCATGTGTACACTATCTCAGAGAAGGTGTCAATGCATGTTACAACTTGGCCAGAGAATCAGTGGTACATCATGAATGAGGATTGTGGTAAAGTGACAAGTTAAGGAAAACCTCCCCTCCCCCTTTCATTGTTTCTGCTCTGCCATGATGTGGAAGGGTAGAGTGACAAGGGAAGGTCGAGGAGAAGGGACATCCATCCACTCACTGCATGTTGTACAGATGAAGTGAACAAGAGAGAGGAAGGAGGTGTGACTGAAAACTGGAATAAGGCTGGAGTTGTAGACTGTGTCTGAACGAAGGAACAGAAGATAGATTGGACATTGCACTTGAAGGAGAGAACATTGAAAGCCACTTCATTCCTATCTATGCTGTACCAAGTTCAGAATGTACCATAACCAATTACACAACAAGACGAAACTTTATTGAATATCATCTCCAATAAAAGACGGTTCAAACTGGGACATTGTCATTCCTGAGAATCCTGTATATTACCTTTCTTTTCCCATTGATGATTACTTTAGTCTACCATATAGCCATGATTTAGAATTTTAAAATAATCACGATTACTTACTGAAATCCCAGTCCTATGGGAATGCTCATACCAATAGCTATAATCCACCAAAATCAAATTCACAGTACTGCTACAGCAGCCAGTGACCTTTCCCTCACTTTAGCCTTTAAGTCTCTCTGGAGATAGGTACAGTTATATAAACAATGCTGTACTTCTTCAACACAGCAGAATGTCATGAGGGTTGGTATAAGTTCTAAAGCATCTTTAAAGTGGCAAAATATCAAAACAGAGAAAATACTTAAAAAACATGACAAAATAAACTTATTTTCATCTCCTTAGAACTGCTTAGAAATACTTTGCATTTTATTTTATTTTTCATTTCCTTTTTTGAGGCAGGATCTCATGATGCTGCTCAGGCTGGCCTGCCTATGAACTTGGAGAGACTGACCTTGAACTCCTGAACACCTGATCCTCTTGCCTCAGCCCCCTAAAAGCTGGCTAGAATTGTGGTGTGTACCATCATGCTTGTCAAATTCCTTTGTTTTTTTTTTTAAATTCTTTTCTACTTTTACAAACATATTGAGTATTCATCCCAGCTTCCCTTCCTCCTGCCCCCCTCCCATCCCCTCCTTTCCCTTCACCAAGCCTCCCACCCTCCTGCCTGAATGCTTCTGTGGACCCCAGGGTTCACTCTGGGATGGGGAAAGATTAGGTCAGCCTGACCCTAGGTAAGGCCTGCTGAGTTGCTAATACTCTACATTATGGTTGGCCATTGCTGTCCACTTCACTGCTCCTATGTCACTCTAGGTTGCATCCTGTCAGAGTATCAGGTTTGTTATAGTTGGGCACAGGTATCAACTTGACAGTTGAGGGTTTGAGCTCAGGCCCCTTTGTAGAGAATTAGTGGTTGAGTTAGGCCCAGAGCAAACCTGTAGGAGATTGTCTAGCTGATGGGGAAGGCCCATCCCATGGTGGGTGGGATTAAGCCCTGGAATAAAATACAGGCAGCTGTTTGAGAGAGTCGGTATCTTTGTGTACACTTGGCCAGACATGCTGGTCTAGCAAGTAAGGATTGTCCCTCTCTCAGCCATTATAGAGATGGTGTGGCCAGTTCCCTTGGCCCTGGTATTGGTGCATGCTCTCCCATCAAGCTGGACTGAGAACTGTAACCAGACTGTTACAAGAAAATAAACCCCTTGTTCCCTTAAGCCGTTTGATGGTCATTTATCAGCAACCATGCAGGTGAACTGAAAGAAAGCTCCTCTACCTCTGTCACAGAAGCAGATTTCTAGGCTGACTATTAAATGCCCTTCCAATTTATGGATATAATGATAGCTACCTACAAAGTACTATATTTTATTTTGGTTTAAATATTATGCTTTCATGTTCTACTGATTGAGAATTAAATGCTACAATGGAAGAATGTTCTCAAATTAAGAGAGACTGGCCTCTCAGTTCTAACATTTTCTTTAGGAGACTTGGTTTTATTTTAAACTCAGTGGGACCCACAAATGCATGTGCACATGTACATACATACACATACCAAACACACATAATAAAAATGTACATATGCACACCTACACATGTACACACAAAGACACAAAAGCAGGAAGGGGGCTCGTTGTGAAGGTTACAGCAGAAGAAGGAAAAGGAATGAATTTAAGTAATATGGGTTGAAAATGACTGAAATTCATCATATACATGTAGGAAACTGTGACAGAATAAAAGTTAGTATTATTAGTCATTATTATTATATATTAGCATATATTAATTATATATTATTAGTATATATTAATTATAGAAAATGATTTTCACTGTGACATTAGTAAAGGGATTGCACATGACATATTTTTGCTTAGTGTTGGTAAACATGGTTTGAATGAAATGCGCACAGAGGACTGGGGAGACAGTTCAGTGGTTAAAGTACTTACTGTGTTAGTAAAAGGACTAGAATGTGGATCTTCAGGTACCTTGAAAATGCTGAGTGGTATGGTGGCCCATCTATAATGCCAGACTGGAAGGCAGAGACTAGGAATCCCCAGAGCAACTTCTCTACGCAGACACAGACTATGATGAGCTCCGAGTTTGGTTCAGGGACTCAGGCTAACCAAATGTAGTAAAAGAGATATTCATGCTGGCTCCCAATATAAATCTCAGACCTACACACACACATATACACATGTATCTATACCTGCACATACAAGTGTGCTCACATACATGTGAACAGGCATACACGCAGCCCCCATATGCATGGAAATGGAAAAATAATAAGGAAATGTGCATAAAGATGTACTTTTATCACACTGACTCCTGTCACCTCTCCTATTCCCTGCTTCCTTTCCCCTTTCCATCCCCTTCTACGCTCATGAGGTTCCTCCTTTAAGTTCCACATACAAGAGAAAGCACACTAAAACTCGAGTGTTTTTCTCTTGATCTGTGGAATGTGTGATTCTGGGCATGTCATATCATCATTTTAAGACTAATTTATTCACTTGTCTTCATGGTTTGCCTATTCTAGTTGGTTGGTTGTTGTTCTGTGATCATTGAAGTCTGGACACACTATTTACAAAAGATGGGGACAGATTTGGAACTAACTGAAGAGTATCAATGGGCTCTTTGCAGCCTGGCACTTAGAGGAAGGACTGTGAGGGTTGAGACCTGCACCAGGGCTCTGTGGCCATAGATCTGTTTCTTATATATTCCTTCTAAATTGCTGAATGTGCCCAGGAGCCAGAGGACCAGAGGGCCAGAGATACCATAGGCACAATCCCTGAAGTCTAGTCTTCCAGGGTATAGAGCAGGAATGAGAATAGAAAAAAAAGTGGATCTAAATAGGCAAAAGAACATGCACAAAATCATCTATTTTCCATATTGACTGTTTCCCTATGTAATAGATATTTTTTTCTGAATACAAAGGCATTCTATTTGTATGACATTTGGGGAAATGTTTTATAATGTTCTATAATGATTTTTCCTAGTTAGGACAAGTTCCTGGTTGAAGTTATTATATATGAATTTGTCTAGTAAATTCTCACTCGCATACAATTTGTTTCCATCATTTAAGTAATTTGTTTCTCCAAAAGATGTTATGAATGGCATTCCTCTGAAACATATCATTCTTCCATCTTTCCTGAATTTCCTTACCATTTTCTCATATGGCATACACTCTTGTAAATTTCTTTCTATCATTTGCCTATAATTAATCAATCAATCAATCAATCAATCAACCAATCAACCGACCAATCAATCAATCAATCAATCAAATCTATCATCTGTTTATCTAACCATCCATTCACTATCATTATTTATCTTATATATATGTAATCTGTTTATATATTATCTTTCTTCATTGCCTATTATCTTTCTATCATCAACTCTTATTCATCTACTATTTGTCTTATCTAATTATCTTATCTGACTGTGTGCCTTCTTGTCTAATAATCCATCTACCTTCATCATCTATTATCTATCATCACCTATTACGTTTATCTATCTATCTATCTTTAATTTATCATCATCATAATTCTTTATGTATTTTGGAACACTATATTTTTCTGCACTCTCTTCATTAAATGCATTCTAATCATTATTTAATAACAAGAAAACCTCCTATAACTCTTCATGGTTTCCATGGTTATTATTTTATTTTATGTTTTTTTATTTTATTCTTTCTTATGTTCCTGTTTCATGGACTTAGTCACTGGGTATGTATATATCTTGTATTTGTACTAGATTTGAATCTTTCTCTTTTTGTTTTAGCTTGGAAGTGTGATATTTTCTATTTATTTTTCAAGTAAACATTGATCACTTGAGATCACATAAAAATATATGGTGAAAGATCTGTTGCTTGTCTATTGTTGATGAACTCCAAGCAGTCTTGGGAAGGAAAGTCTTAAACTTCTGCCTGCTGCTATGTGGTCAGCATGAGAGGAGCAAAGTACTTGTAATCATTCCTGGATTTAGAAAAAAGGAATTATTTTCCTTAGCATATTGAATCAAACACCTAGTGTCTGTGGGATTTTTTCCCTTGCACACAGATGAGGGTGAAGGCAATGATTTCTCCCTCCCCCACTTCCTATCTGCCTTGTCAGTTCCACCACCAACTCTGGCATAATATATTCAAATTATGTGCTGGAAATTCAATGCTGGTTTCCTGGGTGATTGTACAATGCCACTGCTTAGTATTCCTAGTCACATAGCTACAATTCCATCATGCTCTTAATCTATATATATCTTCATGGTAGAAACAGCCTTCCTAGTTCAAGCATATATTAAGACTTTAAATGTACAGAATGAAAAACATACAGGAGTTCTTAAGCTTGGCAACAATAGAGGGTGTTTTTACAACCAAGCCCACATGAAGCTGTCATATCAACCAGCACTTCCTGGACTCTGTTTTTATAAAACATCTGTTTCTAGTAAAACTCTGAAGACAGAATTCTTCACTTTCTCTCTTATATGATGGGACTTTATATTTATGTCTTAATAGCCAGAGTCTTCATAAATCAGCAATGAATTTCCTCTGGAGCTTGTAGAATAAGGCACACCTTGAAATGTGGTACTATTACAGATACTTTGGTTTTCTTCCAATGACCTACATGAAATGCATGTCATGAATGCAACTATCTGTACTACATAATGTCCTGATTCATGACATAAACCAGAAAATTTCTGCTCTTTCAAAATATTGGTTGCTACATTAAAGGATTCTCCGGGCATTGGGAGGGGAGGCACTGGGGGATGGGGAAGGAGGGGTGAGGGGAGGGGGAGCAGGAGGGTTAGGGGGAGGAGGAGGGAGGGAGGGAACCGGTGTACCTATTAAGTTTGTATGAGCGGAAATAATAATAAAAAATGTTAAAGGAAAAAAGTAACAAAAAAAACCAAAATATTGGTTGCTAAAGTTAACTGTGACAAATATCTCTTGTGGAATTATATATGTGAAATTTAAAACCAGTGGTAAGAAAATTGAAAGTTTCTTCTCTTTTGTACATTTTTCATGTATTTTGGTTTGTATTAATAACTTTCATATATATTATATATGTTTATAATACATGTATGCATATATAAAACCAGATTCTTTAGATTTTGAATCTCACATAATTTAGAAGTTTAACCTTGACCAAATAATTTTTCTAACTTTCTGTCCTCTCATTAGGAAAACAGATCATGAATCTCTCTCTCTGTTTCTCTCTTTCTCTCTCTCACTCATTCGCATGCACGCTCTTTCTCTCTTTCTAGTTTTCACCGCCTTTTTGTGTTTGTGTGCTGGGGATTGAACCTAAACCTAGTTTCTTATGTTTGTTAGGCAAGGCAAGCACTTTACTCCTAAGCTCTATTCCCTGCCTCCAAAACTTGATAATAATATTCTATGCCTGATGGGGATAACATGAACTATTTTGTGGGAAGGTGCTTTGTGAGTGAGAAAGTCTTGCCAATGTATATTGTAATTACTAACCACAGTAGAGATGTTTTTGCTTTGTAGTTCAAGCTGGTCTACAGCCAGCTGGTTCTGTCTCTGACATGGGATTGCAGGTGTACGCCATCACAGTTGGTCAACTATTACTTCCATTAACCTCACCATCATAGAATATAGCTGGTACCAATTGATTGGATTTTCTGTTAATCACTTTCCTAGCATATCAAATATGATTGGCTTGCTTTATTTTGTATTTGTTTATAAGTGTGTGCTAGACATACTTCCCATCTGTTTCTCCATTCATGTAGAGATACAGTGCTAAATCTTTGTGTGTATTTTCTCCTCTAGGTCTAAACAATTGTCAGAAAAGCTGCACTGAACAGAAGACATCCTAGGAGGGGCTCTTTCCAGCTTTATGATGAAGAAGAGCAGGAGTGTGATGACAGTGACAGCCGATGACGTGAGTTTTAAACGGTGTAATTGATACATTCCTCCTATACTTTCTCCAGCAAAGAAGCCACTCCACAATTTAACTCAGGTAGACAAAGGTGTTTAACACTGTTACTCAGTGACTAGGTGTTCTGTTGGCAAGAACTTCACCAGTGCCTGGGTCCAATGCTCCATGGGGCAGATAGCGTGATCAGTTCTCTTTACTACTTGCAGGTGAACTGATTTACTGCTTTGCAGTCTTCATTCAAAAAGCCTTCAAACTCCAGTTTGTGTTCCTATCTCTGAGTTAATTCCTAAATCCTCCTTTATATGGATGCATCTTCTGGTTACTTTCTTCACACTTTACTCATATGTACATGGCCCTTAAATGTCTCTTCCTATGGTGGAGTCTTCAGCAAGTCCTTCTAAAAACTTTGGGATGTACACACACCCTCTAGAATCTGCTACTCAGGTGTGCTTCTCAGACCTGAAGCATAAGACTATATGGGGTGCTTAAAGGAAAATCAGAATTTCAGATCTACAAATAAAGCTATCTTATCAAGATCCCAGAGAGTCATTGTTAACCCCCCTCATTAGTATGTCTTTCAGTGTAAAACCCTACCCAGACTTTAAAGGATCAGAGGAAAAGAAGTCACTTGATTTGTTTTGATAGCAGCTCACTTTATTATTGCAGTCCCATTTCACAGATGGAAGGATATCTTGGAAGGTCCTGAACTTACCAGGAAAAATGGTAAACTGGGGGAAAAGCCCAGAAATCCTCCAAGATTTCTCTCAGTTCCTGCACCTTCCCTTTTTAATCACAAGACATGTGGGGGATAGTAGGGAACTTAGGGTTCAATTCTATTATAGTAGAAGGCAGCATAGTATTGGGCTTGTCTTGCATTGGCATTTGATACTAGCCCTTCCTGTTGTGCGTGTGAGCAATACCGTTACTTCCCAGATTTTTGGCTGCCATTCTCTTCCTTGGTCCAACATTGCTTACAAGCTGTGGCTCTGACAGGGCACCTCCTTTGCTTATGGAGAGAGTTTCTCTCCCAGGACTCGGGCTTTCTGCTCACTTCTCAGTGGAACTCTGGTGGGTGAAAAGACTCAGTTTGTAGTCCTCAACCCATAATGACCACTGCATGGACCCTATAGTTCCTTCACCTTGTGCTGCAGTAAACTGTAGTTGGCTTGATGGGATAATTCTCAGCTTCCTTCTGCGTCTCTGTCTTAGTTTGCTTTCCAGTTGCTATGATGAAGATATCCTGCTCAAGAGTACAGTGCATCATGACATGGGCATCATGGCAGCAGGAACTTGAAGCAGCCAATCAGTTTATATCCACAGTCAGGAAGCAGAGAGAGAGATAAGTGTTGGTGCTCTGCTTGCTTTATCTTTCAGTTCATTCAGAACCCTAGTGTACAACAATGACATCATCCATTTTAGGGTGAGTTTTTGTTCCAATTTCTATTCATAGTCATAACTTAGAGAAACAAGGGATTTATTTCCACTTAGGACTTTGGTTATACTTCGCAGTTCAGCTTGGCAGTAGAGTTCATGCCAACATCTAGAGCCAGAGGAACTGGTCATATCATATCCATAGGAACTGATAAAAGAGGGGCCATCTTTCTAACTTGCCAGAATGCCTGGATGCCAGTCTGCCTAAGTATGCCAGTGTACTGAGCTGGCTCGGTCCATTGTGTCCATTGTATCTACCTGGACAGGGGATGGTCCTATCAACTGTGTGTTGGATTTTCTCACTTCAATTAGGTCATCTTTCACAGCCTTGCTTAGTGCTTGCCTTAACTACCAGTCCTTCACAGATGTGTCCAAAACCTGGGCCTTCAATTGTCAAGTTGACATCTGTATCTAACTAGCATGGTATTCTTACCTCAATTAACTTAATTAACAACATAATCCCACATATCCCTAGAGGCTAAATAATCCCTCACAGATGTATCTGGAGGCTTGTCTCCTAGGTGATTACAGATCCTACCAAGTCAACAATTAACACTAACCATCACAAGCTCCATGGAGAGGTGGGTGGACACTTCTTGGAATTTGTAAGTGTCAGTGGAGATATACTTAGACATACTATTTAGGATTTGGCCCCCAGAGTATAGTTGTTTACTACACGTCATTTCTCTCTTCTACACTGAGAGACCAGTTAGCTTATTCTAGTCTCATTGTTTATGCCATTATTTCTATCTCCCCCCCCCACTTTTCTCTACTGTTTACCCAGAAATAATTTTGTCTTTAATTTTCCAATTTTTTCTTGCCAATGATGAACAGTTTTGTACAGATTTCTGTGTTCTTCTTAGAATGCCTATAGAGAATCATCTGGAATATAGAAATCCTTTCTCTTAATAAGAAAGAAGAGAAAGAGAAAAAGAATAAGAGAAAGAGAAAGACGGAGAGAGAACAAACAAAAGAAAGAAACAAACAAAAGAAAGAAAGAACAACAGAGAAAGAACAAATGAGCAAAAAGAAGAGAGACGCTTGGCCTCACCTCTTAATACTCTTTATGTACATAGGTTTCAAATTCTTATTTTTTTAAAGAGCCAAAAAGAGTAATGTCCACTAAAGATGGACAAGCCATTTGTGTAAATTACTTTTCTCATTGCTTTCGCAAAATGCCTGCCAGAAAACAATTTAAGGAAGAAAGAATAAGTTTTTATTCACAGTGGAGGGTATAGTCCATCATGGTGAGGAAGGCAAGGAAACAGGAGCATGAAGCAGCTGGATCCATCGCAGGAAGCAGACAGATGAATACTGTTACTCAGCTAGCTTTATTCTTTTTATGTAATCTGGAGATGCCAGTTTGCACAATCATCTTGCCCGGGTTTAGGGTGGATTTTTCTACTTTAGCTAATCTGAACTAGCTAATTCAGATTAATCTCTCAAAGGTGTATTCAGAGACTGTCTCTTGGGTGATTCTAGATCCTGTCTAGGTGACAATAATAATCATCAAGCCAGTTTTTCTCATTGCATCCTTGTGGACATAATCCTTTTATCTCTTAAAAGAGAAGGAGATCCAGGGAACATGTGTATAAGTGACAGAAAGGAGAGTGGGAAAGATACTTTTGTGTATATATAAATATAAATTACATAACACATACAAGTTAACTCTGAGGTATCTATATTATTCATGTAATAGACAATAGATGGTGTCTTGTGTGTTGTATATAACCAAAAGACATGTCCACATTGATGTCCCAGTTACAAGTATACTTACATTGCTAATCATGGAAACTAATGACTGGCTTCAAAGAAGGGAGAAGGAATCAGTGAGCATGTTGATAATTTCCTCCTGACAAACTACTCTTATAATTCTTGATGTCTCATGGAGCATCATGACATTTAACCTTAGCAGAGGATCTGGTGTCACTTGGAACTTTCCATAATTGTCATCTCTGATCTGATAAGGTTTGAAAAAACTGGCTAGAGATACAAGTCAAATTTGAATTTAAGCGCCCTGGAAGTCTTATAAATAACTTAACCAAGTCTTCCTATGATAACTGTAACTGGAACATTGACTAATGAGGGACATTCAAAAAGCAATTTAAATAGACAAAAAACAAAACACAGACAAGAGATCCCCTATCTGAACATTTCAGTGCTCCCAAGTTGGTTCTGGAATGAGGATAAGACAGAGGTCACACCCAAGGGTGACCCTTGCCTGCTGTGTGTGCTGTCTTTTTCAATTTAAGTACCTCTACTAGCATTTCACATATGACAGCCTTTGTAACTACATTGGCAAGAGTATTGAGTTTTAAGAAGCAATTATTCAGAAATATGAGGAAAATCTAAAGCCAGGTTGTTTCTTTAGGGATATTCAGACAGAAGGTGAACTTTTGAAAGTATGAATTTATGCAAAGCAAGATAAAAATTGCAATTTCCAAAGATAAAATTAAAATTAATGTTCTTTCCCCCAACTCTCTGATTTGGTGAGTGACGAAGTTGGTCAGAATTATGTTTTTTAAAATTAGAAAAATTAGGCCTAAATCAGAAACTCAATGATTGAGAAATTACTGAATTAGACGGTTATCTTTGAGGATGTTAGTAACTGAGATGGGGAGCTGTTTAAAATTTATTGGTATAAATATAGAGTTTGAAGCAATTATTAATAGCTTTTCATGGATTAATGATTGTTTTAAAGAACAATATTAATGCTTTTGGTTTGGGGAGATGGCTCAGTGGGTAAAATACTTGCCACACAAGCAAAAGGATCAGCATTTGTATCCCAGTTCCTATGTAAAAATGCTGACTGGGTGTGGCAAGCCCACCTATAATTCCAAACTCAGAAGGCAGAGCTCAGGAATCATTAGAAAGAACTGGCTTTAGTCCTATAAGTGAGCTCAAAAGAATAAAGTAAAAGAGTGATTAAAAATGATTCCTGATACCAACCTTGAATCTCCACATACATGTACATGCATGTTCATATTCATACACTATGCCCAGCTACATGCAAACACATATAGTTTTATATGTACATGTAAAAATATATTGCTTTTTTGATAGTTCATTTAGTTTCTGAAAAAGTATTTTAATATGTTTTGGTGGGGCAATTCACTTTAACATTCACCAAGTTCTTCTGAAACAAATTATTTCAATTCAGAGGATGTCTTCAAATCTGTGAATTCAAACTCATTGGAAAGTAAATGTGGAAAACTTTGTAGTAGGCACGACTATGTTACTTGCCAAATGGAATGTATGCAATAAAAACCCACTTAGTTCACTTACTGCATTGAAATCTGGTTGTTAATATTTTCCTTCCTTAAAAGAGAAAAATATATCATTTTATCAGAAGGTTCTGGTGGCTGACAATTTTGTTAAATAGTGTCTGTATTTTAGTTTTTGGGAGCAGTGTTTAATGCATCAAGCTGAGACTCACCTTCTGGGTAACTGAGATTTTTCTTTATATTCATATTTGATGCTGGAGTTTTAATTTCTGGCCTTCAGTTTGTTTTTAAATGTCTTCAGTAAGATTTCATATGTCCTATATCCTCTGCTAGTTTGTCATCACTTTATGAAGGAACTTACATAATAAGGTTTCCCTTCCATCTAGTTTTACACACACACACACACACACACACACACACACACACACACACACATACGTACACCAGTATATAATGGATGCTAGACCTGGAGTGGATATACTATGGTAACTGAACAGTAAATCTGGCATATTGTAAAGAATTATTTTCAACTCTAGAAAACTCTAGAATTAGACTGTAATCTTACTCTTATTGAATTGTGGTTATGTTGGATTTTAAATACACGGTATTTCAAAATTATATACCAATCATAAAGAATATAGTAATATCCCCTTCCCTGAACACTTCCAAGCCTTTTCTTTCCCAGACTTCTATCACCAGAGTGTGGGTTTATGAGGTTAGTCTGGTAGCACAGACTCGCCCTCAACTACTCAAAAGGCTTAAATAAGAATTGTAAGTTCAAGTTCAAGCTCAGCCTAGACAATTTAGTGAGATCCTGTTTCAATAAAAAGTGAAAAGAGACTAGGGATATATAGCTTATATATAGGTAAAGCACTTGCCTTGCATATAGGAGGCTTCGTGTGAACTCTAGTAGCAAGGCAAGCAGAGCAGGAAATCTGAAAGATGAGGTTCTCTACCCCTCTGTTATTGCAGGAGTTGTACATAGCGCAGCATGAGACTGTGCTGAGCATGCACTCACATATGTTAGAACCACAGTTAATCATTCTCACATGAGCTGTCATAGAGAAGCTTATAACCCACAGAGATCTAACTCCTAAATCTAGTCAGTCAGTTTGCAGGGTATTTTAGGGCCATAGAATGTTTTTAGGGGAACAACTTTGACCTAATGATAGGCCGGCCATCTATTAGTCTTTGCTAATATATGTGTAGAAAGTGAGTCTCATAAAATTTTATTTTATGTTTTCGTCATGTGTATGTGGAGATTCATGTGTGTGTATCTATTTGCATATATGGGATAATACACATAAATATGTGGCGCCCCAAAGTCGACAGATGGACAGGTGTCTTCCCTGATAGCTCTCCACTGGGTTTATTGAGTCAGGTCTGACAGTTGCACCCAAAGCTTATCAACCTGCTAGGCTATCCAATCAGTTTGCCCTGAGGATTCCCAATATATGCCTCCCAAATTCTGGGATTACAGGCAGCCACCATGCCCGCCTGGCTTTTGCATGGGTTCTGAAGGTCTGGGTCGTGGTGCTCATGCTTGTCAGGCAAATAAATGCTTTATCCACTGAGCCATCTTCCCATCCTAAGTCACAGCAGTTGAATTCCAAGTTGATATTAGTGGTCATCACAATGGGGTAGCATTCTCTGTCTTTGGACATAGTACATGAGATAAGTACTTGTTCGTGAATCTCACTCCCAACAGAACCAAAATCCACTGTCACTATTGTCGCGTCTCATTTTTTAACACAATGCTTTTCTTCTTCAAGTGTTTTATTCTTGTCAGCATTGGGCATGAACTTGAACACAGCACTTCAGGACTGGATAAAACATACCTCTTCTTTCTCTGTTCTCTTCTATAATCCAACCAAGACACCAATAGCAACAAAATCATCAGTGATGAGAACTTTTTGTGGGAACAGAGTCACTTGACCATAATTATCAGTTCCCTCATATCTTAATTTAAAAATAGATTTACTTTAAAACGCTGAATAAGGGATGTCATACTTCATTGTAGTTTCTCAGACTATAACATAATAACACTGGCTTCTAAAAGATACTTTCAATTTATCAGATTACTTTTTAGCATATTAAAAAGGAAGAAAAATAAAAAATAAAAATAGAATGAAAAGATTTCTTGACTATATATACTATTCCTAATCAATACTGACCTGTGGGTCTAAAGAGTTCTAGGAATATATAACTGACAGGTTTGCACTGAAAGATGAAAACTAGTCCCCTGTTTGCTGTTATATCTTAAGCTGTGAATGTGTGTATGGGTGTGGTTGTGGGTATATATGAGTACATGCACTTATTCATATGTGTGTCAGTATGGGAACACTTATCTAGGGTTATGTGTATGTATGGAATGAAGAGTAAACTCAGGCATTGGTCCTTGCCTCTCTACCTAGTCTCTTTAATTTTGCATGAAGCAGACTAGTTGGTCCATGGCCCATGAACTGTTGGAGTCTCCAGTCCTTTAATTTCTTGTAGGGGAGAAGGAAATTACAATTGCTTTACTGTGTTTGCTTTCATGTGGGGGTCTGATGATCCAAATTCAGGTTATCAGGCCTGTGCAGCTGTGCTTAAGAGCTGAGCCGGAGCATCTCCACATTTCATCTTTTGACATTAGTATAGATTCCAATTGTGATGTAACAAATCTAGGCTTCCTGGGTGAATGATCCTATGCTGCTGGATCATTCTGTTCATTATTTTACTTTGTTGCTGGAAACATTTGACTTTCACTCTTTTTCTTTTGTCTTTCTTTTTGGTTCCTCTAGAATGTGAAAGATTATTTCGAATGTAGCTTGAGTAAGTCCTACAGTTCTTCCAGTAACACCCTTGGGATCGACCTCTGGAGAGGGAGACGGTGCTGCTCAGGAAACCTGCAGTTACCCCCACTGTCTCAGAGGCAGTGTGAAAGGGCGAGGACCCCCGAGGGAGACGGCATCTCCAGGCCAACCACGCTACCTTTGACTACGCTTCCAAGCATTGCCATCACCACCGTGAGCCAGGAGTGGTGAGTAGTCGCAAGAGCTATACCTATCTTAAATTTTATTCTCCAATTGTTCCAAATAAAATTTTGTGATATTAGAATGGAATTGATGAGTCCATTGAGACTTTGAGAGTTTGTTTCCCTCAGGCAGCAACGTGAAACCCCTTCAACAGTGGCTGTATTTTCTGCTTCCTAGGATGGAAAGGAGCATGTTGCACACAGAGTTCATTGAGAAGAGAGTGCAATGCATTTGCAGTAATCTCAAGGACAAGTGAAATTGCTGCCTGTGGTCTGCTTCACTAAAGAACTATCACTGTGTATCAGTAAACTTTCCATTTAGAAGAGAAAATTATTCAGAGTACCACATAGGATACATTTTTATATCTTACGTGTTTACTGATGTGTTCATATATATCCCTGGCTTCTTTTTTAAGACAGTCCCATTTTACAAGCTTTAGGTTTTTTTTAGTACAAAACACATCATTATCAATCAAAAGAGGGATGAAAATTGTGTATTGAGGGCTAAGGCGATGGCTCAGCTGGTAGTGTTTGCTACCCAAGCAGGATACTCTAAGCTCATTCTCTACCTTCAGTCTAAAAACTCTGGGCATGGTAGCTTGCATTTCCATGTTCTAGGGAGATGGAGAAAGATCTTCTAGGGAAAGATCTCTAGCTAGCCACACTAGCCTAGTTGATGGGCTGTAAGCAATTAAGAGACCCTGTCTCAAATGAGGCAATACCATGTCTGAGAGTGATTCTTAAGTGTATCCTCTTTCCCCTTATATATTCACACATGCAAGTACACCTACAAATACACAAACACACACATGTGTACATGCACACAAGCAATTTTTTAAAAAAGAAAATTGTTATAAGAGATTTGCAGCCAGTATTAGTAAGCAATGTTACTTTAAAACAGTGCAAATATTAATCATGAACATACAATCTCATTTAAAATTGTGCCACAACACTAGTTCAAATATTTTACCATGTATTTAATCACTAGTGCTTTCTTTTATTTCATTTTTTTCCTTTATGAGGTTTTCAACAATGACTTGCTTACACAAAATGGAGATTTTCATTAAAATGAAAAAATGTTTTCACCTCCATAAATTTTAAATTATCATAATATACTACTTTTAAAATCACTTTTTAAAATAATTTATCACAAAGAAAGAGCAATGCAATGAATCCTTATACAACATCATCCTAATAAATCATTGACTTCTATGGTGTGCTGGATACCCTTTCCACATGCTTAACTCTGCAGCACCCATGAGCAGTGCAATGCCATTGCAAATGACACAGGACATCTTTATCAGCATTTACTTAATACACACTGAGACAATCACTGTGTCCCATACTCTGCAGAGATTAATTCACATTAATACCATCATGGGGACAGTTGGTCACTGACTTCAAGTGGGCATCCTATTCCCATAGAATTTATGTAGCTCTGGTATTAATCTTGTGTTTGTACATAATTGCAAGTTTAGGGGGACTCAATGCCTTCCAGATTTACTTCTTACTAAGTAAGCAAGTTATAATACCTGTTGTTGAAATATTAACTGACAAACCATGATTTTCTGAGCTCTTTAGTTGCTATTGCCATAGACTCTTCCTTAGATGGCCCCACAGTTCCCATAACCCATCAACAAGGGATGACTGGAAGGGGGAGTTTGGATGTGGTCAGTGAGCATCAGTTTATATCTAATGTTTGATATGTTGAATAACTCACTACATACAATATACCTTATAAACGTTGGCTCAGCAAACTCAGGACATCTTGGCAATTGTAGAATTGCTCCTCCTTGAAATATCAAATTAGACTTTGACGTTTGAGGAATGCTAAGATATCTCCCTAAGTTGAATATTTTATTCTGACAACATAAAGACTTATAATAGTAAGTTAACAATGATTAATCAATTAATAGATAATTAATAATGGTTATAATTAACAAGAGATAATTATAAGGGTTATAACCACTTAATTACTGAAAGGCATGGAACTTAATGAAGCGTATTTTAAGTAATTTGAAATGATGCATTGTGATTTGAACAAGATATGTACCCGATATGTTTATGTGTTTGAACAATAGGAATTCAGTTGGTTGTAGAACCTTTAGGAGATATATCCTCACTGGAGAGGTTTTCTAGGCACCCCTGCTTCCTGCCTATTCTATGTTTTTTAGCTGTAGATGCAGTGTGACCTCTGCTTCTGCTGCCATGCCATTTTTGTCATATTGCACTGTGTCCCTTCTTAAATTATGAGACAAATAGACTGTTCTCTCTTTACTTTATTTCTTGCCAAGTATTTGATCACAACAATAAGAAAAGAATATAGAATATTGGTACTGAGAAATGGGACCATTTCTATGATAAACCTAACAATGTAGATCTGTTCTTTGAAACTGGTTTGAAGGGAGAATATAGAAACACATAGAGCTACAGACTAGAGAAGCTCTAGAATACTGCAAGTAAAGTAAAGCTTAATGTGTCATTCTGGTGGAGGTTCAGAAAGTTGGAATGCTAAGAGAAATAAGGACAGTGGAGACCCATCTTGTCAGGTTTCAGAGAAAAAGAATATAGGGACGTAGACTGGAGGCGATTCATATCATATTCTGGTAAAGAGTCTGGTTTGATGCTTCTCTTGCCTTAAGATCTTGAGAGATGCTAAATTTAAAAATGATGGACTAATTTGCTTGATGGATTCAGTTTCGAGACCTGAAAGTGTTTAGACTATGCATGGTTCCTGATCACTGTTCTTATGTACTCTACAACAACGGATAACAAGAAATGGAATAGAAAGATGAAAATGTGCCACTTGTTATGGGATAGGAATACATTTAAAATTGTAACCAAAGCAATTGAGAAAGATGTTATAATTGTTGAAGAATTAACATCATTAAAATGAAATCTCCTGCTCTGCACAAGGACAGTAGGAAAGGTGTCCTGAGGGCAAAGCCCCGCACACTGAAAGCTTTATCTTATAAAAATGCAATTAATTTGAGAGTCTAAGTTGAGAATGCCACTCAAAATGTTCCCTGCTCAAAAACAACCAAGAAAGTGTTTCCCCAGTGTCAGCATACAGAGGCCACATGATTGTGGGCCAAGAAGTCAGGCTCTATATGGAACTGGCAATAGAATTTGGCAGCATCCAAACAAACACAAAAGATTGAAGGATTCATAGAATCCTGTGCTATTATATCAAAATGGCACTGAGATCAGATAATAGGTTGCAGTACTGGAGTCCCTGCAAGGAGACCCTCAGGGATTATTGTGTGATGTCTGAGTTGCAGTGGAGACTAAAGAATGATGAAGATGACAGGACCATGGAACATTGCCAGGAAAACAAGGCAAGGAGTGGATCTGGCCTGAGAGATATTATACATACAGCAGGGCTACCCTAAGTTCTTTGAGGTGATTCCAACAAGAGCTCCAGATGCTAAACATGGAGCTTTAGGACTTGACATTTGTTCTGCTTTGTTTCAGTCTTGCTTTGGTTTAATGATTCCTTACTATGACTTCATTCTTCCCCGTCAGAATCAGAATTCTTACTCATGAACAATGGGATGATGGAAGAAAGTAACTTATTCACACACAGTTAAACATTTTCCTTGAATCTCAAGAGACTTTGGCCGTTTGAACAGTATTGGGACTGTTAAAAACTATGGAGAATTTTGATGTTTGAATGAATATATTTTTGCATCATGAGATAGTCATGAGTCTATTGAGGAAGCAGAGGCAGAACATTTGGCCTGAAGGTGAAATGTATCCCAAAAGCTCATGTGTTTAAGCTCTTGGTCCTAAGTTTGTGGCACTATTTAGAAAAGTTATGGAACTTTTAAGAGGTAGAGATTCAATGGAGGAAGGGGATCACTGAGGGTAGGCCCTGTGGCTTTATAGCACTCATCTACTTTCTGTTTGCTGTGAACTTTCTGACTACATATACATTGTAATCAACTATCTCAGACTCCTTCTAGACTCCTTTCTTCTCAGTCATGCTTGATAGTATCCATCTTAAACTATAAACCCAACACAAACTCTTCTTCCCTTAAATTGTTTCTTGTCAAGAATCTGTTCAAATAATGAGTAAATTATCAATATATACCATACTATAAGCAGTTTTATGTTCCTGTGCATAATATAGTGAGGACTCACCCATCATATATTCTATAAGTCACCTAATTATAACAGTTCATTGAACATTTTTGTTTCATTTTTATCACATATTTACTTTCTAAGTTATAAATGTGTTCAATCATAGCTCTAAACTTATTTTCAAATGTAAGCAATGGACAGCTTTTATATGTATCCCTTGAAAGTGCTTCCACCTGGATATTGAACTGAAGAGGCTGAAATTGCAGTAGAGGGATCTGGTTCAAGATTGTTTCATTAGATGTGAGCCAGTAGGGCTCCAGCTATCCTCAATGCCACCAAATAAATAAAAGTTCACTGGTAAGAAGACAGTTAGAGACCATGCATGAGAAAGAGTTATACCTGCCTCTCAGAGCACTGAGAGTACCGCGTCAATTCCGTGTCTAGACCAGCTGTCAGCCAATGTTTGCTGTAAAGCACCAAGGTAGTAAATATTTTCAGCGTTGCAAGTTTCCAGGTCTGTCATAACTATTCAGCTCTGTTACTGTGTTGTGGAAGTAGCCACAGACAGCGCATAAATGTGTTCCAATAAAACTTTGCTTACTGAATAGATGGTATTATAGATTTGACTTGCCAGTCAGTTTGCTGATGCTTGCTCTAAACCCAACAGCTCTAGGACATGACTCCTAATGTTGTAATTGCCTTGGCAGTAATCCAAGGACAGAAATCGACCTTGAGCTCCTTGCCAGTGTGCTAAATTAGTCATAAGATAGGTTTATATATGCTAGACCAAGTCAAAGCAGTGAAAGAATGTGAATAAGAACTAATGCCAGGTATATAAAGTTAAATATGAAAACTTCAACATATGCATAGCTTTTCTGGGCTGATCATATTAAGGGGGAAACTGGCCATCATTATAAGCCATAAAGCATGGAATACAAAGATGGTGTTTTATTTATCATGGATCAAGAGAGCTAGAAATTATTAAAGACCTATTTCATTGTGTGACATCTATCCTGTTACCTTAATTCCTTATCAGTAAAATGCCCAAATGAGCCAACAATGAGAAAATACCAACTTTAAGAGTTGTGGTGAGAATTAAAGAGAATGTTTGCAATGAACACAGCACAGTATGCTGTAATCAGTGACTGCTCTGATCTTTTTATTATTGTCCATGTTGTTGTATGTAAAATGCAGACAGCCTCCAGAATTACCATTAAATATCAGGATGTGTTGTGCCCAAGTTCCATCCTTACTCTATATTGGAGGCAAAAGTTATCCCTTCACACATGGGCAGGGGAATCTGGAAAAAAAACCCTGCCAGGTGAGGAAGTCAGAGAGGGAGCTTGTACTGGTCATGGCCAGTGTATCCTCTGTAAGTATCAACTGAAAATACATTATTTCTTGCTGTATAATTCTTTGTGAAAGAAAGATTGGATATGATACTCTGGTCATTTCTGACCCTTGGAGGGGACATCATACAGTGATGGAAACACCTTCTTAACTTCTTCAACATTTAACATTTTTTTCAGCTTAAACTAGTACCACACTAGGGAAGAGCAGTTCTCTAGAGGGAGAAGCCAAGACCACATCAGGACAGTCTCACTGCCACATCCATTGAGACACTCTCATATAACCAACCATTTCCATGGACTAGTCAAAGAAAATAAAATCTGATGCTGAAGTTTTTTCCTTTCCTGTTAGCCAAAGTTCAAATAAATTAAGCTTTCCTTATCCTCTCCTCTATTTCATGCTTGTAGTGGATTTATAGGCTTGGAAAAGAATGAGAATTTCCTGCAGAGCTATAGCCTAGAGAGACTGTGTAGTGTAAGGCTGGATCTCTTATAGATTTCACTTTTTAAATAGCTAAGGGAATCTACTGATCTGAAAACAGACTGAAAGCATGGAAGGACTAGGAAGATCTTCTTCATGGAGAAAGGTAGCTATGGGTTTGAAGACTCACACTTGAATTACTTTTAATTTGTCTATGGGTTGTTACTTTAAAAAAATTAATGGATTTGACTGGGAAGATCAGTTGTTAAGGGCCTTGCTTTGCAAGCAAAGGGACTTGAGTCCGGGTCCCATATCCCTCAAAAAAATATGTAGCTGAGTGTCACTACCCACTTATAATCCTATCCCTTAAAAGTTCTGCCAGGGAATCCTAGAGCAAGCTGGATAGCCAGATTAGCCCTAATGGCATGCTGTACTCTGGGTTTAATTAGTGATCCAGGCTTCTAAAAATAAAGTGGAAGAGTGATTAAGGATGATTTTCAGTACCACCCTTGGGTTTCCACAGGCATATATATTAAAGTACACACATGTATATAAACCCACCTAAATGTGCCCACCTACATACAAACACTTTTGCACATACCCCATGGACACATACATGAAAGAAAGAAAAAACAATAGATCTTTGGATTCCTCTAACTATTTAAAAAGTGAAGTCTGAGAGAGATTCAGTGTTATGCACACACAGTCTGCCTAAGCTCCCTCCTTCTACTCCAAGCCTTATGATTTCACTAACAGAAAGCAATAAAGAAGACAGGGAAGGTTTAATTTATTTGAACTTTGGCTGCCAGGAAGCGTAAAAACTTTGGTATTACATAAGGAAGAACTAGGAAAAAGACCAAAGCCAGAATGCACTTAATTTAAGAATGAACTTGGGGGGCAGAATGTAGGGAAGATTATGTAGCAAAGCATTGGCGACGTTCAAGTTCTGTTGCTCGAATTTTGGCAAATGTTATATTAAAGGTTGCAATGGTGGACAGAATTAAGACTAGAAAGACATACATAATGGAGCTAAGAAAACATGGCAAAGAATGAAATTCTTTTTCTATGGCGTTTTTTGTTGGTAGAAGGGAAAAAAACAGAATGGAGATGAAGCATATTTTGTGTGTGTGTGTGTGTGTGTGTGTGTGTGTGTGTGTGTGTGTGTGTACACTGTGTGTCCCTGTGGAGGACCAAAGATGACTTCGGGAATTGCTTCTACCTCCTTTTTTTGCCGTGCTCTGGGATTTCTCAGGCTCCACCTACCAGAGTCTGAAATACAGGCCTCTGCCATTTCTGCCTGACATTTTTACCTGGGACCCAAATTCAGGTCTTTCTTCTTGCGAGGCAGAGTCTTAACCACTGAGCCATCTCTCCAGCCTGAGACGAGACACTTCAAGGATCAGTATCACAATGTAGACTTGCCGTCATATGCTGAACGAGTTGATAGGGAGACATTGAAAGTAAAGGAAATCATCAAGAAATGATGCAGAATACAGTAGTGAATCTTAGTCAAGGTCAGGAAGTCTTTCACTGAGAGATTTGCATTGAAGGCAGGAAAACAGGACCATGTTGGAGAAGACAAAGGCAAAAACACATTTCCAGAAGTGGTGCTCAATGGTTATTAAATACATACACATGTTCAGCCGCACCTGCATGTGCATGTATACATATACAAAAGGAAGCCAGAGAACAACTTCAGGTATCATTCCTCAGGACTGCCAACTGCCACCTTGTTTTAGGAGATAGTGTCTCTTACTGGCTTGGAGCTCTCTCGATAGGCTAGGCTGGCTGGCCGGCCAGCTCCAGGGATTGTAATTGCAGATTACCATGCCAAGATTTTAATATGGTCTCTGGAGACTCAGATCCTCTTACTTGAAATATAAGCACTTTACAAACTCAGCTATTTCTGTGGCTGCCAAGGTTTAGGCTATTCTTATGGCATTGGTCACAGAATCTGATTCTCAGATATGTCTGAAGAACCATCCCTTCACTTGTCAAATTGGCATCTGCAACTAACTTTCACAACTACTATTCACCTAAGAAATGTGTTTCAGTTCTTCAGATGATTCCGTTGTGGGATCATGATTCCCTTTAGACATAGCTGTGTGGTCCTCGATGCTCATATCCTGACATGTGTATCTACTGGGGAGACATTCCAATTTGCTTGTTGCCATCTCAAAAACTGGAAACAGTTCTCATCACGGACAGGAAAGGTTTGGTCCACCAAGGTGGTAACTGTGAAAATGAACTTTATTGTGTTTAAAGTCTGAGTTGACCATTTAATGAAAGTTTCATTAAAAATATTGCATACTTTGGAGCTACCTCTCAATTGTAGATCCTAAAGCTCTGCTTTAAAGATCAGAATGCCCACAGGTGTTATGTGCAAATGCTACAGAATTGGCAACAGAAGATAGGAGGATGGGACATTTAAGGTTCTCAACTCAACTTGTGCTGTGCTGTGATGCCCCCCCCCCCGAAATCTTTGAGTTCCAGAAAGGGCATATGTGATGTGCAATACGTGAAGCATTTCTCTTAGCAAGTTAGTAATTCAGAAAGTCCAATCTGATCTCCCACATCAGTTATGAAAGACAATGTGCACTGGAGTTTTGAAATCTTGCATTGCCCAATCTGCTCTCCATTGCTTATATATTATTATTGGTACAGTTTTTTAAATGATATCTAGAATATTTTGTTTTACATGATCATAATGACTAGCTCAATACTTTGCATCAAAGTCTCAGCCGTGAGCCTGACACTTGAGAGGTGGGCCTGTGGGCACACCCATGAGGATCATTTAGCTAAGACAAGGCTCTGGACCAGGCTGTAGGAGATTGCCTTGATCATATCACTTATGTGAGAAGACTCAGCCCACAGAGCGTGGGACCATTCCCTGGGCATGTGGATAAAAATGGAAAGTCCTAGCTGGCATCTGGAAAATGGCAAACTAGAAAGCAAGTGTGTGGCACTGATCCTTGTTCCCTTCTTTGATTTAGGATGTGGTATGCCCGGTTCCTTCGGCCCTTGCTGGTAGCTTTCTGGCCATAATGGACTGCACCCTAGGATTGTGAGAATGAGTGTGGTGACCTACAATTGAGAATAGTTTTGTGTTGTTTTCCTCCAGCTGCCCTTTTGTCTGAGATTATTAAGTTTGCACCTGTTGACTGCTGATAGTTTCTCAGAGAGAGAGGGAATAGGGAAGGTCATTGGATCCTCACCTGGGATTCTTGCCTCCTCTCTTGGAGTGTCTTCCAGCCATTATTATGCAATTCTGCCCAACTGCATGTGTCCTCACACATATCCTTGAGTCATCGAGGTCTGGGTGGGATACTAGGATATATAGGCTAAGGAAGGTTAATTTAAGGGGAAATCTGTCTATGCAGCCATGGGAAAAGCAGTTAGCCATGTCGGGGTGGGCTTACTGGTGATTCAGCCACCTTTGTCTTATCCTGTTCCTGTCAGTAACCCTTACCCCTACTCCTGTAACTCCAATAAGCTCATTGATCTGTCAAGTTGGACCTTGGTATAATCATTACTTTAGTCTGTTGTCAAACTCCTATCAAGGTTGTGTGGCATCTCCTGAGGAAAGTATTCACACAATACCTTGGAGGCACTGTTGGAACAGGGTGTTTTTCCTGAAGGCACTGGTGAGCTTTAGAAGGCCTTTGCAGAATGGAACCAAGAACGCTTTTGAACAGCCTATTACCTGGTGCCTGTGGAGATCTGGGACAGGAAGCCACCTGGCATTGATCTCATACTATTTGTTTCAGAGCCTGAATTGGTACTGGCACCATTTATGGATGAAAACTCCCTGAGAAACAATTTTGAAAGTTAAAATAAGAAGGTTCTTTTTGGACGAGCAAGTATAATGGTGCCAGTGGGTTGTGGTACCTACAGGAAACTCAGCTTTGTTGGTCTGAGCTTCAGAGGAAAGAAGAAACTTGATAAGTCGTCTGAATAAATGCATTATTAGTAGTGGGTTGTGGTACCTACAGAAACTCAGCTTTGTTGGTCTGAGCTTCAGAGGAAAGAAGAAACTTGATAAGTCGTCTGAATAAATGCATTATTAGTACTTTAAAATTCTGCTTTATTTAAAAATATTGCAAATAAGTTAAAAGTGTGGAGAATAATTTACCAGATCCCATCTGATGTACATACCACTTAGATGTAATAAATATACACTTTTTCCTTTTCTTGACTTAGAATGTTAAGGAAAATAATGTTTCAGTACTGTTAAATGACTGAGACAGACCATCACTAAGGAAAATGGGAAGAGAGACACTTGAATGCAATTCAGTTCAACAAGTAGACAGTGTTCCCAAATCTGCCTCTTTGTGAGTGTACAGGTCCTGAAGGCAAGGATGGATTCTGTCTGCTCTTTCAGAGAAAAATCAATCCATAAATTTCTCTTCTCTGTGTGAAGAAGAGAGCTTAGAAGTTGGCACAGAAGAGCCCCTGGAAGAAAGCTTTGGATGTCTGTCTTATGAGATAACTTAGCTCTCAGAAATGCAAAACCTCACAGAAATCCGTATCAAAAATATACCTAAGCTAGACATAGGGGGGCATGTCTATCATTCCAGCAGTTGAGAGGCTAAAGCAAAAAGATTACTGTGAGTTTAGGTCAGCCTGGGCTATAGAATGAAACTCGGTCTCAAAAAAGTAAGTAAATAAGTAATACAATGAACCAAATATAGCTAAACAAGAGGCAACCAAACATGTGAATTAGGTTCTTTCTTTTTCACATTAGATGCATGAGATGCATGTATCTGTGCCTGGCCAGAGGACAAAGTCTGGAGAATTTTGTTCCTAATACTTTGATAAGAGATACTGAAGTGTTCATGTGGGGAATTTTTAATTGAGAGCAGTGAACATCACATGATGTAATTGATACAAGTATCAGTGTGACAATTGAAGGCTCAAGCTTTGGGCAAATTTGTAAAGAATTAGCAGGTGAGTTGAGCCCTGAGTAAATCTGAAGAAGAATTTCTGATTGATGGGGATAACCCAATCCATGGTGGATGCCCATGGAGGCAAGTGAATAACATGGAAGAAGCTGTTAAGGAAGTTGGTATTCTAAGTGACTTTCCCCTACTAATCTGGATATGTTGACCCTGGATGTTGGTGCCGATCTCTCCTATCAAACAAACAAAGAGATATGGTCAAGCAGAAAGTCCTTTGCTCCCCCTCCTTAAGCCATTTAATCATGATTTTTTTTCAGTAACAGAAAAATTGTGATAGATAGCCACTGCTTATTATAGTCCACTGCCTTAAGCCACAGTAAGCAGGCCAGGAGAATGACTAGTATAGCCAAGGATATTGACTTACAGAACAAATGGAGAGTCAAAAGCATGCAGAAGAGGGGTCTCAAAATGATACTTGCCTGAGGAGACAATCACTTAAGGGCAAAATGCAAAATATGGAAGAATATTTTAGTCAAATACAAAATTGATGCTCTTACTGGCAGACAGATGGTAACCATCCTGCAAATGGGAGACTGACTCTCCCCCCCCAACCGCAGTCTCCTAATCTTATTCCATCTACCTTTGAATCTACTCTTATAGTAAGACTCTATTTTAACAGCCTTTTATCTCTGGCTAGGAGGTGACATCCAATACCCATCAGAATGGAGCCAAGGGAGGTACAGGAACAGCAAATCTGGAAAAACAAAACAAAAACCATAATTCATAACATCAGAGACCCTACATTAACCACCTGGAACCAGGCCAGCCTAATCTCTCCCCATCCTAAAGCTCAGGGAAATGTGTGGAAGAAGGGGCGGTAAGATCGTAAGAGTCTTAAGATGGGGAGGAACAATGATATGCAAGATGCTCCACACAAGTTAGGACTGAAGTAACCATAATAGGATTTTACATGACCTGCTCAATGACTGATGTAGCATTCACCCCCGCCCCCAAAGTCTAGCATGGATCACAGGCACTAGGATCCTTAGAAGCAAGGGATTAACAGCCACAATAGTGTTCCTATACTAAAGAGGAACACAAGAAAGGGCTCTAGGCAATGCTACTGAGTCCTTACACCTCATTAGAGTGCAGGACCCAGAAGGAAGCTTGACATTCACACTGAAGGATGCTCCAAGGATGGGAGGGGGAGAAGGGGCAATGGGAGAAAGGAAGGGGGGAGGGAAAGAAGGGGAGGAGGGAGCAAGGGGGTACAAAGAGGGGTGGAGAGAAGGGTGGAGGGAGGGAGAGGACGGGGTACCTATTAAGTTTGTATGAGTGGAAAAAAATAAATTACTTTAAAAAAACATTGAAAAAATTGACACTCTAGGAACAAACAAAAACTAGGAAATAAAAATTCAATAGATGAATTGAAGATGAGTGAAATCTTCGTCAAGACTGAAAATATCCCACCCATAAATATGCACACACAATTCACATGTGCTCCAATTAGTACTGCAAAAGCTTTGTAGCGCTGGGGAGATGGCTCAGGGGTTAGAGCCTTTGCTTCACAAGCAAAAGGACTTGAATTTGGATACCCAAATCCCATGTCAAATCTGGAAATGGTACTGGCCTATAATTCTGGCCCTGAAAGGTGGAACCTGGGAAACTCCAATGCAAAGCAATAAAAAGGCAGAGCAATCTAGGATGATTCTTAATGTCACCCTTGGGTCTTCAAAGGCACACATATTTAAGTGCACTCTTGTACACTTGCTTACTCTTGTACACATGTAAACACACACACACACACACACACACATACTTACAAAGAAAAGTCTTGGCAGAAGAACTGTCTTGATGAAAAAGAACAAAACAAAGTCATTGAAATCTCTAATAGAAAAAGTGCTAGAAAAATAGATAATAACCCTAATATGTAAATAGTATTTTGTAATAATAAAGACAGAGAAGGCAGTCAATAATCAAATAAACATCAGCTAAATATTATCAAGTATTTACAAAAGTTCTAGTTTGAATATAGAAGAGATTTCAAATTCTAAGTTGTGGTTTAAGGGAACAGACTCACACATCCTGCTATAGCATCTGAATTTCAAGGTATATTCAAGTAGTCATAGGCACATAATGTATCTAAACCTTAGCAGATAGAACAACTCGGAAACTGAGGGAAATGTCAAAGCTAGAAATAGCAGGCAGAATCTTCTCATGTTGCTCTTCCATCTAAGTAAAGACATAATTATATTATGCCCAGCTTGTATAATAATGGACCTCATTCATGAATTTACCCACCAGATCTATGAATGATATCTTGGCTGATAAAAGTTCTTGGATCATGGCCCTTATTGCTCTATAGATGACATTTAGTTCCTTGCACTTGAGATTAGTAGTCAAATGCCATTTCACATTTGATGATGAAGGAAAGAGCTGGTGATCCAAGGAATGTAGGTGGTGTCTATGATCTGGGGAAGGCAAGAAACTGATTCATCTTAGAGTCCACAAAGACACACTTCTCACCTGCAGACTTTAGCAAATGCATAGTGTTCATCATGATTTATCATATACAGGTTAGAAAAACAAAATAAATTTCTTTATGGGAACAAAGAAGGGTGTCTGTAACTGTAGTAGTTGCTTTGTAAGTTTGCTGATAAATTCACAATCAAAATCTTACGGGGAAAAAGGGTTTGATTCTTGCTTACAATTGTTCAATTACAGTTCTTAATCCAATTTGTCAGGAGAGTTTACACCAATAACAACAACTGAGGGAACTGGCCACATCATATCCACAGAGCTGCTGAGAGATGGACAATCCCTATCTGCCAGATCAGCATGTATGGTTAAGTATACAAAGGATATCGATGTCCTTATACACCTGTTCAGAAGATGCCTCCCCACCCTCAACACACCATGGGCTGGGTCTCCCCTATCATCCAGACAATTTTCTGAAAGTTTGCTCAGCATTCGACTCAACTACTAATTCTTTACAAATGTGCCTAGACTGAAGTCTTCAATTGCCAAGATGACACCAATAGTAATCTACAACAGTAACCACCACGTTGTTTATACTGTGCATCATTTACACATAAATCTGAAGAGTGTTTATTAAAACTAAGGGGGCAATATGAGCTGTTGTAGCAAGTATAGATGATAGGATGAAGGAAAGACAGTTGAAAATGTGAAGCCAGGCAATGACTTCAGCATAACCTAGATTTGGGAAATTTCACAAAAGATCTTTCTTTTATCAATAGTTTGGGAAGGAATATCCGCAGGGAAAAGTATAGAAGTTCATGCACATTTGAGAAATGTAGAAAAAGACATTTTCCTGTCATATAATATTTAGGGAGGTAAGTAAAAAGGTAAACAAATAGTAATGTAATCAAAAGTATGGCTGCCTTTTCCAATTAAAGCGGGGAAAATAAACACGAATTTAGTTGTTAGAAAGAAAAGAGTGAACCCAGAGGAAATACTTCTTTTCCTTCATCTTCATGGGGTTGATAACCATGAAGGAAATGAAAGAAGGAAATGCGTATGCTTTCACACTGGAAATGAAATGACTTCAGTAAGAAAAGGAGGATTTCAAAGTGGATTCTAAGCCCCATGGTTATCACGCTGTATCTAAGAAATAGGTCAAAATCAGGTATTAAATAAATTTTGAAAATACATACATTAGAAGATCAAATAAAATATATACTTTGCTTGAGAAAACAATGACAAAAAGATCAAAACATGTGCGTTTGACCAAAATACGATTAAAACAGCAAAAGCAAAACCAGGAATGGAAATGACCAGAGGCTAGAAACACTGCTAAAGATGGTTTTCACTTTGCATCACAGAGTCTCAGCCTTCTTGTGGCAACCATGTGTCTGAAAAGACTGAAGGGCATAGGCACAGTCTTATTTTTCAAATGTGCTCATGTCTGGAAAGTAGCGCCCGGACTTAATTACTGATGAACTGTATGGTTCGCCTTTAATAAGTCAAGAAAACCTCCTCTGTATTAACAAGAACTGTACAGGTGGAGCATATTCATGGAAATCTCTCAAGAAAGACAGGGGCTGGAGAGGTGGCTCAGGGGTTAAGCCTCTGCCTTGCAGGTGGAAGGTCCTGAGTTCAGATCCTAGACCCCTACATATAGACTCCAGGTGGAAGTGGGGGTGGCCTGCGCTTCTGGTCCTGGTAGGGTAGAGCCTTTGGATCCCGGGACAAGTAAACAAGGAGGAGGTGGAGGCGGTCCATGATGGTTCCCGAATTTGCCCGTGGTTCTACACACACACACACACACACACACACACACACACACACACACACACCTCTGAATAAATAATAGAAAAAATAAAAAAAAGAAAGACAAAGGATGACAGACAGTAGACATGCAGAGGACTACCAGGGATTGAAAAGATTGCAGAGTGGACCTCATCTGTGAATTATAACTAGCAAGATGTCTATAAATATCCTGTTTGAGGAACACTCTCACGAAAATTTCAAGGGGATCTCTTCTTCACCAGTGACTGCATAACAAAGCCAAGCTCTTTCATTGGCTCCAGTTTGTAAGCCATCAACCGACGGGCTTGTTCTGGGCGCCCTTAGCAAAGTGATAAACTTTAAGGAACAGATGATAGATATGTTATTAGCTTCTTATTGCTGTCAAGCATTAATATGTGATTCCAAGTGTCCCGGAGATAAAGAATTCTCCTACTCCAGCTGCAATATAATTAGGGAGGAAATACCTTCCTAACTCTTGGTCAGGCTTTTCCACTTATAAATTGCTCATTATCACTTATTTTTTTCTCTGCATCTTTTGCCCTGTCTGGAGCAACAACCATGAAAAGTAGATACATGAATGTCAAAATATTATACAGATACTGCATTAAGGAAATAGTTCAGTTTGGTAAACAGGTTACAATAATAAGAATGATTGCTAACTTTTTCTGCTTTTTTACCACCAAATTGTGAAATTATACAAAGAATCAAATTGTTGACTCCGTGTAAAGATCACAATTGGTTGAATGTGTGTAAGGATTAATCCATAGCTAAGTAACTCTTGAACTTCCTCAGGACAATTAGATAATGTAGTCATAATAGCTTGGGAGGGTTTTTACTTCATATCTAAACACATTTGATCATTGCTATCAATTGAATTGGTAGTTTTGTAATCTACTAGATTATCCTTACTTATTATATCAGAATGGCACAAAATTTTGTTATGAATTAAAATAATATAATTATAAAATAAATCAGAAGTGGGCTGGAGAGATGGGTCAGGGGTTAAGATTGTCTCCAAGCAGAAGGTCCTGAGTTCAGATCCCAGGTTCCACATAAAAACAGAGGCAGAAAGGGCAGAGGCCTTTTTTTTCAGGCCCTGGTGCACAGAGCCTGAAAATCTCAGAGCGAAAAAAAAAAGAAATAGAAGCAATCCAGGATGATTTATTTGTTTTGTACGTGTGTGCCAGAAGGCACACACACACGCATGCACATGCACGCACGCACTCACACACACGTACACACACACACGTGCACGTGCTAAATAAATAAATAAATAAATAAATAGAATTAACTTTCCAACAAAAGCCTTTATCCAACAAATGTCATAAACTGGGAAATAAATCAGGAGCCAGATCTCAATAAATTCAATATTGCAAGTCTCCCATGGTCCTAGCCATGAATGTGTTTCGCGCTACAAATCACTCTTCTCAGTGGATTTTGATTTTAAGCAATAACCATTTCCATAGATGTTCTGATTTCAGTTCCCATAATTTTCCAGTTCTGACCTCCTAAACTATTTGGGAATTTTTGTCTTTTATTACATATAAAATGAGCATCTAAGCAGACTTCACTCTTCATTTTTAAATTTCCACATTCTAAGTGCACCATGCATCTCCTTGAGTTTCATTGTGTGTGTTTTTGTACAAAGGCCCCAGGCCTTACCACAATTTCCATATGGACTATTTAACATACATTAACATACTAATGACATATCTATAGCAGATGTGTATTCTATAATGTGAACTGCTGATGGAACTTTAACCCATTAGTATGAAGCTGTGTTTTCTGTTCTGGCCACTTGCTATTTTTTTTTCTTTGATTCCACAAACACATTCTCTCTAGCAGCAGTTCTTAGTATATGTTGCAGTTAGTTTGCATTGTTGCTGATAAATGCATGACTGAAATATCTTATAAGGGAACAAGGGATTTTATTCTTGGCTAATTATAATCTGGTTATAGTTCCTTGTCCACCTTGGCAAGAAAGCTCATACCAGCACCAAGTGTGAGGGAACTGTTCACACCATATCCACATAATGGCTGAGAAAAGGGACATTCCTTACTTGCCAGACCAACATGTGTGACCAAGAATACAGTAGGATGTCAACTTCCTCATCTAGTTCCTTCCATCTTATTATCCTTCAAAGAACTAGTCCCAACCACCATGGACAGGGTCTTCTCTATCAACTAGAGACAATTTCCTGCAGATTTATTCTGGATTTAAATCAACTGCTAATTCTCTTCAAATGTGTCCAGGGCTCAAACCCTCAACTTTCAAGTTGATACCTGCATCTGACTATGATAGTATATTTGGGAAAGTTAATATACAATATAGTAAGAATTTTTAAATATATTTTGTTTGAGTATGCTCACTGGAATAGGAATTTGGAGAAAGTCAAGTAAAGTGTAAGCTTTTTCTAATGTTAAGAACAATTCTAAGATAGCTCCCCTTTTTAGCTATATTGAATTTATGCCACTTTTTTTACAAGGTCAGCCATTCTATCAATATATATTAGCATATGATGTTCAATATTGACAATATAGGAGGAATACATGTATGTCAAAGAAAACTATGGCCTTTGGAGATTGTAGAACATCTGGGAATGTTGGTTGAGCTCAGGGAAAAATTGGGTAGGGATGTCACAGGAGATAAAATGCTAATTGTAATTTTAATAGGCAAGGAATGTGGAGCCCTCAAATAAATTTAGAAATGAATAAAAAACAAGATACCAAAGGAGATACAATGCAAAGAGAAAGAAAAGATGAAGGAGAGAAGAGAGGAAAAAAGCACTAACAATATTAGGACAAGGGGATCCAAGTCAGGAAGAACAAAGTTACTCAGATAAATCATGAGGGCAAAAAGTGTGATCTGAACTGAGCAGTCTGAAGACCATCTAGTACTCTTAGTTTTGAGCATATTTGGTCTGGATCATGTCATTTTATTTATGGATACCTTGGTACTTGTACTTTGAATTTTTTTAAGTACATGTACTTTGTTACTTGGTTATGGGCATATCCACGAGGAAAATCACTTTCAAAATTCTGTAGCCTTCTTTGTGTGGATATTGGGTTCAAACCCAAGGCTTTGTATCTTGTAGCCCCAGCGCCTACTCCCTTTTAGTTCCAACTGTCTTTCTAGATTAGTTTGGATGTTCCTGAACTCACTCTGAAACACAGGTAAATCTTGAATTCCCAGTCTTCCTGCCTCAGTTTCCAGAGTTGCTGTGATTATGTGTTTCTGCTTCCAGGCTAAGTCTGTGCTTCTCCAGTGTTCTATACAACCACACATACTCAGTGTCTCCTTGTAGATTCATCCACTTGCCTCTTAAGAATCACAACTCTTGCCTTTTACCCCACCCCGCTCCGCCGATCGGGACGCGTGCACAGTCCAGCCGGGCCTCACCCCGCGATCTAGGTACGGTCCGCCCGCGCCTGCCCATCAGAACCCCAGGTCAGCCCAAAGGGACCCGGCTCCGACCCCACCATCCAGCCGGAGCCGCGCGCAGGGCCTAGGGACGAAGAGGACCTCCCCCTGCGCCCGGTCCCCGCCCCAGCTCGCCTGGGGTTAAATAGCTCCACGCCAACGCCCCCATCCTCCCTTCCCCACTCCGCTCCGCCAGCCCGCACGCGCTCACGGTCCAGCCAGGCCTCATCTGCGACCTAGGTAAGCTCCGTCCCTACCCACCCCCAGAACCCCAGGCCAAATAATTCAGTTTAGTGAAATTGAAAGATCTTAAGAGTTAAAACAACAATGCCAAAGTCAAAGTGCAAATCCATGAGAAGCAACACTCAAGTAAACAAATTTCCCACTGAAGAAATTAATCCCATAATGTTAGACTCCAACCAGAACAAACCCGCGGAAAAAAGCCAAGAAAGCCTCACCCAGGATAAAGACTTTCAAAATATGAGCATTACCATGTTCAATACTATGAAAGAGGAAATCCGGGAGGAAATACATAATTGAATCAATCGCTGTGAAGAGGAACACAACAGACATTTGGAGGAGTTGAGAAAAACAGTGCAAGAAACAAAAACTGGCATAGAGCAGTTAAAGCAGACTCAAGCAGAGTTTAAAACTGAGCTACAAGACAAGTTATCTTCAACCCAGAACTCCACAGAGAGTCTTATCAACAGAACTAAGGAAGCAGAAAACAGAATTTCAGACCTTGAAGATAAAGTGGGAGTGCTAACCAGCTCAATGGAAGAGGTTGTTAAAGCCAAAAAGATACTTGAGAGAAATAACCAAGAGATATGGGATACCCTGAAGAAGCCTATCATGCATATTCATGGAATACCAGAGCGAGAATTTCAAAATACCACCCCTGAGGAAATTTTTCAAACAATCATCAAGGAAAACTTTCCTCATCTAAAAAAAGAGAGGCCCATCCATATACAAGAGGCATTCCGCACCCCAAACAGATACGACCAAAACAGAAGCACGCCACGGCAAATAATAGTTAAAACACTCCACATTCAAGATAAAGAACTGGTGCTGAAAGCTTCAAGGGAGAAAAAACAAGTCACTTTTAAAGGTAAACCTATTAAAATAACAAATGACTTCTCAGTCGAAACAGTAAAAGCAAGAAGAGCTTGGAGAGACATACTTCAAGTATTGAATGAGCAAAAATGTCAACCCAGGCTGATTTACCCTGCAAAACTGTCAGTCATGATCAAGGGAGAAAGAAAAATTTTCCATCACAAAGACAACTTGAAGGGATACATGTCCACTAAACCAGGCCTTCAAAAAATGCTAGAAATGATACTCAACCGTGAAGAAAAAAACAGGCATATCCAGGAGAACAGAAGGCAAGTATAACACCATTAAAAGCAAAGCAATATACTTATAAAAACTACTAAACATAATAAATGTCTGGAATTAGAAATAGTTTCTCCATTATAACACTAAATGTTAATGGAATTAATTCACAGATCAAGAGACACAGATTACAAACTTGGATTAAAAATCACAATCCATCAATCTGCTGCGTGTAGGAAACCCATCTCACCACAAAAGATAGGCACGCTCTAAAAAGAAAAGGCTGGTCAACAATTCTACAAGTAAATGGAAGCAGAAAACAGGCAGGGGTAGCCATTATGCTATCAGACAAAGTGGACTTCAAACCAAAGAAAATTATAAGAGACACAGATGGATACTACATTTTAGTCACAGGTATAATTCACCAGGAAGACTTCACAATACTGAACATATATGCACCAAATACGGGCCCCTCCACATTCATTAAGAAAACCCTACAGCGTCTAAAGCAAGAAATCAAGCCCCAAATGATAATTCTTGGGGACTTCAACACCGCCCTCTCAACATGGGATAGATCAACAGGTCAAAAGCTTAATAGAGACACTTTGGAACTTAATCAAACCCTGAAAGAAAAGGACCTTACAGATCTCTATCGAATTTTTCATCCATGTACCAAAGAATACACATTTTTCTCAGCAGCACACGGAACTTTCTCCAAAATAGATCACATATTGGGCCACAAAACGAATCTACACATATACAAAAAAGTTGAAATTCTAACCTGTGCCCTAGTCAGACCACCACGGCCTAAAGCTGGACATCCACAACACATCAAACAAGAGAAAATACACTAACTCCTGGAAACTTAACAATATGATGCTGAATGAGAACTGGATTCAGGAAGAAATTAAAAAGGAAATTCTAAGATTTCCTGAAAGTGAATGATAACGAAAATACAACTTACCAAAATCTCTGGGACATAATGAAAGCTGTTCTAAGAGGTAAGTTCATAGCTCTTAATGCCTACATCAAAAAAATGGAAACATCAGAAATAAACAACTTAACAATGCAACTTAAAGCTTTAGAGAAACTAGAGCAATCTGATCCCAAAAGTAGTAGAAGAGAGGAGATTAGCAAAATAAGGGGAGAAATATTTGAAATCGAGATTAAGAAAACAATAGAAAAAATCAACAGTCAAAAAAGCTGGTTCTTTGAAAAAATCAATAAGATTGAAACATCCCTAGCTAAATTAACTAAAAGCAGGAGAGAGAAAACCCAAATTAACAAAATCAGAAATGAACATGGAGTTATCACTACTGATACCCAAGAAATCCAGAGAATTATAACATCATATTTCAAAAAATTATACTCTGTGAAGTTTGACAACACAAAAGAGATGGATGAATTTCTAAGTAAACACAACTTACCTAAATTGAATCAGGAAGTTGTGAGTTATTTAAATAGTCCTATAACATATAAGGAAATTGAGGAAGTAATCTTGAATCTTCCCACCAAAAAATGTCCTGGACCAGATGGATTCAGCACAGAGTTCTACCAGACATTTAAGGAATTAATAACACCAATACTCCTTAAACTGTTCCATCAAATAGCAAAGGAAGGAACACTACCAAATTCCTTCTATGAAGCTAATATCGTTTTAATCCCAAAACCTAATAAAGATTCACTTAAAAAAGAAAACTATAGGCCGATCTCTCTGATGAACACAGACACAAAGATTCTCAAAAAAGTTTCAGCAAATCGGATTCAAAAACATATTAAAAAGATTATTCACGGGGACCAAGTAGGCTTCATCCCCGGCACACAAGGTTGGTTCAACATACGAAAATCAATAAATGTAATTCATCATGTAAACCAGTCCAAAGTCCAAGACCACTTGATACTCTCGATAGATGCAGAAAAAGCTTTTGACAAGATCCAACAGCCTTTTATGATCAAAACGCTAGAGACAGTAGGAATGGAAGGAACCTTTATCAATATAATAATAGCTGTATACAACAAGCCCACAGCAAGGATTATGCTCAATGGGGAACAATTGGAAGCATTCCCACTTCGATCAGGAACTAGACAAGGCTGTCCACTCTCACCACTTCTATTCAATATTGTACTTGAAGTCTTAGCTGAAGCCATAAGACAAGAAAGGGACATAAGAGGGATTCAAATCAGCAAGGAAGAAGTCAAGCTATCCCCATTTGCAGATGACATGATCTTATACCTGAGTGATCCCAAAAACTCCACCAGGAAGCTCCTGGAACTAATTGAGAAGTTCAGCAGGGTGGCAGAATACAAAATAAATGTCCAAAAATCAGAGGCCTTCCTATATGCCCAGAATGAAAGAAGTGAAAAAGCCTTGAGAGAAACAATCGCATTTACTATAGCCCCTAAAAAAATGAAATACCTTGGTCTAAACCTAACCAAGGAGGTAAAAGACCTTTACAATGAAAACTTTAAAACCCTAAAGAAAGAAATTGCAGAAGACACCAGAAGGTGGAAAGTCCTCCCATGTTCCTGGATTGGCAGAATCAACATCGTAAAAATGACCATCCTACCAAAGGCAATATACAAATTCAATGCTATACCAATTAAAATCCCAAAGCAATTCTTTAAAGAAGTTGACCAAACAATCTCAAAGTTCATATGGAGGCACAAAAGACCCAGGATAGCAAAGACAATCCTGAGTAACAAAAACACTGCTGGAGGTATTACCATACCGAACTTTAGTCTATATTACAAATCCATAGTTATAAAGACAGCCTGGTACTGGCTCCAAAATAGACACACAGATCAATGGATAAGGATTGAAGACCCAGATATAAGCCCACAAATTTACAGCCATTTGGTCTTTGACAAAGGGGCCCAAAGAATCCAATGGAAAAAGAACAGCATCTTCAACAAATGGTGCTGGCAAAACTGGATCTCCACATGCAGAAGATTAAAGCTGGACCAGTACTTGTCACCATGTACAAGACTTAATTCCAAATGGATCAAGGACCTTGATATCAGGCCAGAGACTATAAAAACCATAGCTGAAAGGATAGGGAACTCCCTCGAGCTGATTGGGCTAGGCCAACATTTCCTAAACAGACATCCAATGGCACAGTCACTGCTACCAACTCTCAACAGTTGGGATCTTGTGAAATTAAAGAGCTTCTGTTCAGATAAAGAGATTGTAACACGAGCTCAAAGGCAACCCACAGAATGGGAGAAAATCTTCACTAACCACATATCTGATAGAGCTCTACTGTCCAGAGTGCACAAAGAACTTAGAAAACTAAACACCAAGGAAACCAATGGCCCAATTAAAAAATGGGCCCTGGAACTCAAAAGAAATTTTACCAGGGATGAAATTAAAATGTCTAACAAATATCTTAAAAAATGTTCCACTTCTTTAGCCATCAGGAAATGCAAATCAAAACTTCCCTGAGATATCATCTCACCCTGGTCAGGATGGCAAAAATCCACAACACAATCAACAAATGCTGGAGAGGATGTGGAGAGAGGGGAACTCTCCTACATTGCTGGTGGGAGTGCAGGCTCATACAGCCACTCTGGCGATTCTTAAAGAAATTAAAGATTGAAATGCCATATGACCCTGTGATTCCACTTTTGGGAATAACCCCCCATACAGCAGAGGTTCACCTCGATAGCACAAGCACGACCATGTTTATAGCAGCACTGTTTACAATAGCAAAGTCATGGAATCAACCCAAATGTTCAACAGTTGAGGAGTGGATAAGGAAACTGTGGTACATCTATACAATGGAGTACTACTCAGCCATCAAAAATGATGAATTACTGGAATTTCCCGGGGAATGGATGTCATTATAAACAATTATATTAAGTGAAGTATCCCAGACCCAGAAAATTAAGCACTGTATGTACTCCCTAATAGGTGGCTCCTAATACCAAACCAACCCAGCCCATGTTGAGACACTCATAGGTAAATCTATGTATTACCTACAGTAATTGCAAGGATTATGAACAAGAGGGATGGGGTTGGAGGGCCACACCAAAAACAAGGAGAGAAGTGACCATGTTACAGTAGAGAAAATAGGCCTCCATCAAGGACTGCAAGAAAGTAATGTGACACCTAGTTAAGTTCACAACTCGTTCCTGATCATTTACAACTAAGGGGGTATGAACTCACCAGAAGGGGAGAGCATATAGTCCGGCAGATTAAAAAGTAACCAATTTGCAAATGGGTGATTGATCCCTCCCATTGCCTAATGCCATATGACCCTGTGATTCCACTTTTGGGTATAAGTATTACATCTACCCTTGAATGTGCTCTTATAATAAGATTCCAGTTTAACAGCTTTCTGTCTCTGGCCAGGGGGTGACATACAGTGCCCATCACAATGGAGTGAAGGGCATTACAGGAGCAACAAAACTGCAAAAGAAAATCAATGAACCACTATCCAGAACTTCAGAGACTCTATATCAACCACCTAGAACTAGGCCAGACTAATCTCTCCCCATCCTGAAGCTCAGGGACATTTGCGGAAGAGGGGGCGGTAAGAGTATAAGAGCAAAAGGATGGGAGGAGCAGTGATTTGCAAGATACTCCACACAAGTTAGGGCGAAGCAATCATAATTGGACATTGCATGCCCGGCTCAATGTCCAACACACTATTGACCTCACAAAGTCTAACACCTGCTAAAGGCACCAAGATCCTTGGAGGCAAGGGATTGACAGCCACAGTAGTGTTCCTATGCTTAAGGGGAACACAGGAAAGGGTTCAGGGAAATGCCATTGGGTCCTTGTACGTCATCGGAGAGGAGGGCCCAGAGGAGAGTCAGGCATGCACAAGAAAGGACTCTGGGAATCGGGACGGGAGGCATGGGGGGATGGGGCGGGAGGGGTGAGGGGAGGGGGAGCAGGGGATTCGGGGGGGGAGGAGGAGGGAGGGAGGGAACTGGTGTACCTATTAAGTTTGTATGAGCTGAAATAATAATAAAAAATGTATTATATATAAAAAAAAGAACACAACTCTTTATCCTGGCTTCCTAGTTATTTTATGCTGGCAACCCTAATCAGTCATCTGTCCATATTTATCAACTATGTTACTTTTTCCTAACATTTTTCAGAGCTGCTCTATTGATATAATAACATTTCTGTACTGCTCGCTGGCCTCTTCCAGACTTCTGAGCTGCTCTGTCTCCTTTAGACATCTGGACTGCCAGAGGGTCTCTCTCTCTCTGACTTCTTCACTGGCTTGCTCAGGAATCTTTTTCAGATTGACTTAATCTGCTCAGCAGTCTCCCTTTTAACTATCTGGCTGACAGTAGAGTCTCCCCCCAGTTGTTGTTGACTGCTTTACCACACTCTGTAGTGTGGTAGTAGTACCTCCCCACTCCCTCCCCAAGCTTGTTAGTTTCAGGAAACACCTGAACCTAAATTGGTTACCCGTTGCCGAGTCTTTCCCCAGGATGGGATGTTTCCTCCTTAGTTTAGACTGGGGCTTAATCTAAAATGAGATTAAACTGCCCAAAGGAAAATGTCTTCATAAACAGAAGGCCCAGATTGGGACATTTCAACTGCCATCTGGCCAATCAATCAAGCTCACAGGTGGAATCGTACTAGTCCACTGTGGTCCACCCTCTTTTGTCAGGGACAGAGTAGTGCATCCCCCACAAGAGTAGACAGGCCAGAGGGAACCCTGGGGTCCAGAGAAGTGGCCAGGTAGGAGGGTGGGAGGGAGTGGGATAGGCTGATGAGGGGAAGGGAGAAGAATGGGAGGGAGGGGAGATAGGGGGAAACAGGGATTAGTGCTCAAAAACTTGTAAAACTAAATTAAAAAAAAAGACTAATAAATTACAAAAAAAAAGGTTCATACTGGAGTCCCTCACTCCTGTGGTACTTTCACTGCACCTTTTAATGTTTAGAAATATTTTAATATACAATGCTTACTATTGTGTCACAGTTGTTTATAGCATCCACACCGTAACATGCCTTACATGTTTGTAGCCTAAGAGCAGTAGTCTGGACCATTTTGAAACCCAATTTCTCTCTGGGGTCTTGTGTCCCAGAGTCAAAGATTGAAACAAGAACTCATGGAGAGGTTGCAAAGCAGAATTTACTGAGAATGAAAGAAAAAAAAGGAATCTCTTGGGCACTGTAGAGTTCCAAGAGAACAAGAGAGCTGTTATGGACTTATAGGGAACTTACAGATACTTACAGGAGGGAAAAAAGTGGTGGAGGACTTACAAGGTAGCTTTTTTATTGGCTAGTCCTAATCTTTCTGAATCTGATTGGCATTTATATAGCCCTGGTGTGTTTAAGTAGTCCATTCATATTTGGGGTCTACTCTTAGTGACTAAGCTGTTCTTTTTTTTGACAATAAAGGACTTACTCTCTTCCAGAGACAGGGTTCTGAGTTAGTAGTTTATCTCCTTTCACAAGAGACTGATGAGGTTTTCAGTCTGTTCCTGGAAATACTACTCTAGACTGCCTAATAGGAACTATCTTCAGTAACATGACCTGCATGTGTAGATGGCCATGCCACTTAGTGTGTGACTTTGTGGGTGTCTGTACAGAGGCAGGGGAACCAAGGCCTTCTGCAGGAAGCAGTTTTAATTTGTATTTGCACAGGCCCAGCAGATGTGTATCTTAAAACTGATCCCCCAACACAGTGGGGCTTTGCCTTAGGTACCTTCCTTTACATCTTTGTCACCTCTCTACTATGGGAATCCCACATAAGCTTAGATACTGATTAAACCACTTCACTCCTTTCTGATAATATAGCTTCAGTTTGTCCCTTGTCTTGTCATGAGGCCTTTTCTTTGTTCTAATAAGATCCCTATCACTTTACTGCATATAGAGAGCCACCCATCTACCTCTTCCTTAAGGACAGTATGTTCTCTGAACCATTCTTGTAGATTTTTTGTGTTAAGAATCAGCAATTCATTCTAAATTTGATGAGTCCCTACAGACAATTAACCTCTGATGTTCTCCCAGCCTAATACACCCATTTCTGCCATCTACTCTTTTGAATGAGGCAGCTGACCCTCCAGCTACACTACTTTGATAAAGAATAATTGGACATTGCATGCCCGGCTCAATGTCCATCACACTATTGACCTCACAAAGTCTAGCATCTGCTAAAGGCACCAAGATCCTTGGAGGCAAGGGATTGACAGCCACAGTAGTGTTCCTATGCTTAAGGGGAACACAGGAAAGGGTTCAGGGAAATGCCACTGGGTCCTTGTTCGTCATCAGAGAGGAGGGCCCAGAGGAGAGTCAGGCATGCACAAGAAAGTACTCTGGGAATTGGGGTGGGAGGCATGGGGGGATGGGAAGAGAGGGGTGAGGGGAGGGGGAGCAGGGGGTACGGGGGAGGACGAGGGAGGGAGGGAACTGGTGTACCTATTAAGTTTCTATGAGCTGAAATAATAATAAAAAATGTATTATAAAAAAGTGAAATGTTATTAAAAAAAAAAACACTAAACCAAGTCTGATCTAAAAAAAAAAAAAAAAGAATGTCTTGTGGCCCTTCATAAGAAACATGAGCAGTTGTAGGATTTTCCGTCTTACCGTTGGACCCTATTCCTCCCATGCATGCCTCTCTGAGCCTTTTAAGACTTTACTCCATCACTGATTCTAGTAATTGCAGAAACTCTACATGAAGACTACCTTTTTGTCAGTTTTCAGAGGTCGTTCTGGCAGCTTATTAACTGTCACTTGCCAGGATATCAAATCTTAGCCACTGAAAAGTTTCCCATCAATCAAGACACTCTCCCAATACAAACTTTATGTTCTGTTCCCACCTGGTTCTCACTCCCCTCAGCAATCACTTCCAGGTCCTGATGGAAGCGTATCATCCAGGCTGTGAGTTTAGGACTTTAGAGTGATGCCATGACTTATTTCTGAGCCAGTCAGCATTATCAAAAGACAAGGTATGCGGGGGCTGGAGAGGTGGCTCAGGGGTTAAGCCTCTGCCTTGCAGGCGGAGGGTCCTGAGTTCGGATCCTAGACCCCACGTATAGACGCCAGGCAGAAGCGGGGGCGGCCTGCGTTTCTGGTCCTGGTAGGGCGGAGCCTGTGAATCCCGGGGCAGAGTAAACAAGGAGGAGGTGGAGGCATCCATGGTGGTTCCCGAATTCGTCCGTGTGGTTCTACACATACAAACACACGTATACATACACATGCACACACACTCACAATTGAATAAATAATAAAAAAATTTAAAAAAGACAAGGTACGCTGAAATTTGAACAGAATTATGAACTAAGAAAGATGATGTGAATCCCTAAAAAGGCAAGAAATGTCATCCAAAGCACTTATGAGGCTTTTCTGTAATATAGAGAGGAGAGATTGAGAGAGAGAGAATAATGCATGTTCATGTGTGCATGTATGTATGTATGTATGTATGTATGTATGTATCCAACTAAGGAAACATCAACCATAACCTTTGACATCACCCTGCTGGCCTTGGGGTGCAATCTAACATTTCCATCCAGAACAAGTCTGCATTGTAACGGCACAGTTGATCATTTAAATGAGTTTTCCTGCAGCTTCCTGTAATGAAGGACAATTCGATTTCCAGAGTATCATATAATCCAATACAGTGATTCTTGAGATATGGCAGTGTATGAATATATTATAATGGCTAAAAGCACAGATTCTATATTCAGCTTGTCAATCACATTGGGAAGAAGGTTCTGCGACTGTGAAATAATGATAATAATACCAATCTTGGAAGACCATTGTCGATGTTAAGTGAGACAGTGCCAGAAAAGCACTTAGCAAAATGTCTGCCATCATTCAGCTTCATCATCATCAGTTAGGATCTGGCGTGCTGCGGGCTGGTGACTAGCTTCCAGAGCCATCTCCATGGGACATCAGCATTTTCCACACCAGATGCTCAGATACATCCCTAAACATTTCTTTAGTGCTTGGTGTCTGAACTATGATGTAGGCATTCTCTCTTCAAGCTCCAGTTTCTGTAATCCAAAGTAAAATGCATTGTTTTAAAATCTCTCTTAACTAGACTATTGTTTGGGGAGAAATTTCAGGACCAGTTTTTTCATTTATAGATCCTGAAGAAAGAATATGAGTCCCACACAACACATTTGTAGTTGCTATTTACAGAGCAACATAAGAATACTAACTAGATATATAGGTGTCAACTTGACAATTTAAGGCTGAGTTCTCAGCATATTTGTGAACAGTTAGCAGTTAAAGGCAAGTGTGCAGGAGATTGTCTGACTTAGGTATAAACACCTACCTCATAGAAGAGGGGTTTGCCCCTCTTGACAATCCCTGAGGATATAGCGGGGCCAGTTCCTCCTAGCTCCTGGTGTTGCTATGAGCTCCCTTGTCAAGTTGAACTAAGGGCTATAATTGAGAATCCGTTGTGAGAAAGGATACCCCCCTTTTCCCCTTTTTGGTCATGAATTTATCTGCAACACTTGCCACTGTGTTACCCCATTGCCTTGTGCAGGCATAACAACTCCTGTAGTCTGTACATTCTGACTGTGTGTCTTCTATAATCAAGGGACTTTGGCAGATGTGATAGGTGATAGACCTGGGATGGCAACATGATACAATGGAACCATTTGGATCCTTATAAGAGGGATCTGAAGACTTAGAGAGAGATGTGACTAAACAAGACAAAGCTGGAGTGATGTGGAGTTGGGAGCAAGGCCGTCAAGTGGCTTCTAGAAAGTTGGAAAAGAGAGAAGGATGAGTTCCTGCTAGGAGCCTCCAGAGAAATGCAGCATAGCTGACCCATTTAGACTTCTGAACTTTAGTATCATGAAAGGATTCTTTGCTTTGCTTTAAGCTGTTAAATTAGTGTGATTTATTATTGAGGAAATAAGAAGCTGATAACTCCCATCTTTATAATTTAAAAAATGTTTTTATGACTTCATACTAGCAAAATATCAATGATGATTAAGTTTAATGATCATTTTGCATGACAAATAGTGTTTGGATGATCCAGTAATGCTTGAATAAATAATAAAAAAGATTATTATTTTATTTCAAAACATTTATTTTTCTGGCCTTTATTTCAGCACAATCCACAACCACAAGTTATTAAGAAACATATTTTATGGAGTCTATGTCAGTTCTGTATTCATCTTTTATCTTGAGCTATTATAAATTCCTGGTAATTTAAAAAAATAACTTCAATTTGGAAAAATGTTTCTTTAAAGTCAGTAGCAATACATTACCATCAAATACAATTATACAATATAAATAGAGGCATCATACTCAATAATTATTATTATCTCAGAGAAAATTCCTAAATATTCAATTCAAATTGATATGTTGTCATATTTCAATCATATTTGTAACATCTATAAAGTGATATCTAGATTTATGGAGTTATGAATCAAATCTTGTCCCTCAATGTTTTAAAGTAAGAGATATTAAAAGAAAAATTTGAAAATTACAAAGCCGATGCGTCATTCATTCTGCTCTCTGACTTGGCTTGAGACTATGGGTAGATTCAGAATGGTCAGAAGTTGACTCAGTTGTGCTTTAGTAGAAATCTTCTTTATGATCTTGAAAGGGTTTTCCATTTATTCTTATAATTTATCCACAGATGTGTGTCTGTTGTTACCTGAAAAAAAATAACCATCACAACAAGGGCACATTCTCTTGTTTTAATAACTTAAGGTGCAGCATAATATTTATACACAGACCCACACATGTGCACAGAAGAATTTGTGCAGTTGCTCAAATTGCATTAGGCACATTCAAATGTGGGATTCAAGCAAGACCAAGCCTGCTTCCCACTAATATTCTGATATAATAGTGTTTTCTTATGAGCACAGTACTGTCTATCTTTAGTTTTACTTGATAGCTTTTTACTTATGTGTTGCTCACACCTGACTCATACATAACGTCTTTTGGAGAGCTCCCCCAAATATCTTTTGAATTTTGGGTGCACAGTTGACATTACATGTAGCATCAGATTTAATCATTTATTAGATTGCTTACTCAACTCCAGGACAAAGTTGTGTTTCACTAATTTCTGATGCCTGGCAGAGTACAGGGAGTGTGTGAGGAGTTGAGGATGGTGTAATAGGAAAGCTCTTGATTTTAAAAATGGACCAAATACAAAACCTTTAAGTGTGGGCACATCATTCAGAGCTCACGCAGATGCCTCTAGGTCCTAGACTCACGCACGGCCAGTGGGTATTTTAAGTCCTGAAAATAGTCAATGATTTTTTTCAGTAAGTTATTCAAATGGGGGCCATTCCAAGCCGTCAGCAGATCCATTCTGCATTTAACCCCAAAGCAAGCAGTATCTCTAAATGATGTGCTGAGCCCTGAGCAAGTAGCTGTAATTGCTACAGTCTCATTGTTCACACCAGGGATATTTCAGGGTTAGGAAAGCCTGGACTAAGCACATTTTAAAGGGTGTTATTTTTAGTTTCTTAGAAACATGGTCCTGTTTCTGTTCAGGAAACAAAGAACTTGACTGAACTTATAGCTTGATAGTACTTCAACTACTGTTTCAAATTCTCAGTAGCCTTCCCATCAAATATGCTTCTCAGTAGCTTTCCCATCAAATTTGCTTCTCACCAGGCAAAAGCATTCCTTATATTTGTTCTTAAAATTGATTTTTTTAATACACATATGCGCATGCACGCACATGCGCGCGCGTGTATACACACACACACACACACACACACACACACACACACACACACACCAGTCTCATACTGCCATTACAATCCTATTTCAAATGTAAATATAGAAAGAGGACTAGATTTTCATTTGTAAGTTGCTGTTTTGGACACATATGTAGGGAATGAGTGGTTGAGGTAGGATCCAGCAAGCCTGCTGAAGATGGTCTAATTGATGGGGGAAGACTTAGCCCATGATAGGTGGTACTAGTCCCTAGACTGGTGAATAAGATGGAGGCAATTAATTAAGGAAGTTGGCATATCCTTTGGTACACTTGGCCAGACATGCTGACTTGGCACATAAGAATTGTCCCTCTCAGCAGTCTTGTGAATGTGGTGTGGCCAGTACCCTTAGTTAGCCCTTGGGGTTGGTGTGGGCTCTGCTTCCAACTTGTAACCAGACAACTGTAATCAAATAAAACCCCTTGTTCCTTTAAGTTTGTGAATCTGTTACAGAATAACTGCAACACTGGATATTTCCTTCTTGTATCTGTCCAATAGCAGCAAACTGCTAGCAAATGTTTATGAACTATGAGTGACTAATGAGAGAAAATATGCTGAAATGTTCTTGTTGTCATTGTTAATATTACATAAATGTTACATACATATCTTCCTTAGTACTTACGTGCAAATTTTTTCCTAGGAGATTAGTGGCTTCTGAAAGAGTGGACATATATTGGACTTCACCAGAGGAATTAAATTTTTTTCCCACATAACTGAAAAATCATACTCCTACCAGCAATGTATTCTCAAGCCCCTTAATTTTTGTGAAGTTATGCAGCGTGCAATGGAATCTCACATGGCTTTCATTCATGCTTACATAATTACTAATGAAGTTGAGCAGTTTCCCAGCATTTATCTGCTATCAGTTTTATTGTCTGAGGTGAGGTGATTGGTGTTTTGTCCACATTTGTGTTTCCCTTCCTTGTTAGAGATTTGCAAGTATTCAAGCATATATCTGACTACTAGGATCTTTCAGTTGAATATATTGTTCTCTATCCTGTTCCAGATGGCTTCTTTGTATTTTCTCCACAGATGCATTATGGTTAATCAAATGTTTAACTTGAATATAGTTGCTTCTAATATTTCTTTTGTGCGGTCAAGCCTTTGTGATTTCGAAATCATTTTTTTAAATATTTATTCAGTTGTGCGTGTATGCGTGGGTGCGTGTGTGTGTGCGTGTGTGTGTGTGTGTGTGTGTGTAGAACTACGGATGAATTCGGGTACCACCATGGACCGCCTCCACCTCCTCCTCGTTTACTCTGCCCCGGGGATTCACAGGCTCCGCCCAACCAGGACCAGAAATGCAGGCCGCCCCCGCTTCCGCCTGGCGTCTATACATGGGGTCTAGGATCCGAACTCAGGACCTTCCGCCTGCAAGGCAAAGGCTTAATCCCTGAGCCACCTTTCCAAGCCCCAAAATCATTTTTAAACCAAAGTTCAGGAAGATGCCATTTTATATTTCTCCCAAATGCTTTAAGAGTTTGAAGTTTTCCCATTCATTGCCTATTCTCCCCCAGTCAGGTGCACTTCCTGCTCTGTCTTGAATCCTTGTCTGTTCTGTGTTCCCTATCTTGCTTAGTTGACTGTGTTTCTTGTTTGTCTTTGAGCATGAGTAATAATTGATGCATGTAAAGTGTTCCCAGATGCTAGTATTCTTCAGACCTGAGTTCTTGGTTCTGTGGTCATCCCTGCTAATTTTACTACATATTTTATTACATATATTTTACTATATATGCACGTGTGTATGTGTGTGTGTGTGTGTGTGTGTGTGTGTGCATATGGATGAGTGCACATGTATGGTTATATGTACATGAATACACTTGCGTGTTTGTGCATTTGGAGGCCCAGGGGTGATACTAGGAATCATGTTCCATTGTTCTTCGATCTTATTGTTGTAAATCTGGGTTTCTAATCAAACTCAGAGTATTCCATTAGGGCAGGCCTAGCTAGCCAGCTTGCTTAGAGGATTTGCAGACTATGGCTTCTAGGACTAGAATTACAGGTAGGCCAAGCCATCCATCCAGCGTTTACATGGGATCTGGGGATCTGAACTCAAGTCCTTTTGCTTGCCAGACAAAGGCTTTAAACATTGAGCCATCTCTCCAGTACCACTCCTAATCATTCTGAAATAATCAGTTAAATTTTATCAAAACAGATGAGAGTTTAATTGTAGTTATACTGACTCTATAGGAACAAGGTGAAGAATCAGCATTTCTATGGTCTTTTGGCTTCTATCTCTTAGTGTGTATATTTCTCTACCTATTTATATTTCAAAACAATCTTGAGCAGAGATTTATCATTTTGACTGGTGAGTTTTACGTGGTGTTTGCATCATTAGATTCTAAACACCTTTACTGTGCTGCTTTAGTGAGTATCATCTTTCTAGATCCAGTTCACTGTGATGGTGAAAATAAAATAGTGTTTTTTGTTTTGACCTAACACAAAACCTACTGATTATTTATGATAACTTGCATTTTACAGAAGAATTGTTTTCTGAAGTATCATTTTCTACTCTTTGGTCTTTCATTTCTTATCTTCATTCTTATTATTTGCTTTACTTGGGTTAGCATTAGCTTATCAGTGGGTTTTTCTTTAAAGACGATATCCAGCAGTATGACAGGTTATATCTTGGATAAGCTTTCTGTAGATGTCTTTTATCATATTATCTTGTATTCCAAAATTGTTTACATTTCATTAAATTTATTGAACAGCAGTTGGGTGAGGTTACCTCTGCCTACTCAAAATGAACACTTGATGCTTCCAAATACTGGATATACCAGCTGACAAGTTATTCATAACTCATACAGTAGAGTGCAGTACAGTTAGTTTATTTTTGCCAGCGGTCATTTATCCATTACATAACTTCAAGACTGGTTACAGCCATTGTGGATGGGTTGGATACTGCACTGAGGAGCCGGCTGCAATGCTTTAACACTAGAGCTCCTCCCTTTCAGCTGCCCCAGGAGACTCTGAACACCACCTCTGAGACACCTAGAAGAATCTTGCAAATATGCTTTTTGCCTGTATAACAACATTCTACATGGAACAATGGCAGTTTTATTTAAAAAACTCTAGTAAAAGAACTTACTTTAGCAGGACAAGCAAGTTTTCAGAGTGAAAATTCATTAAACTAATTTTCTCAAGTGAGAGATTAAGATAGAAGGAATATTTTATACAAAAGTTTTTTTTAAATCAACAAACCACAATCCAGAACTTCAGAGACTCTATATCAATCACATAGAACTAGGACAGCCTAATCTCTCCCCATCCTGGAGCTCAGGGACATTTGCGGAAGAGGGGGCGGTAAGATTGTAAGAGCAAAAGGATGGGAGGAGCAACGATTTGCAAGATTCTCAACAATAGTTGGGGCCAAAGCAATCATAATGGAACTTTGCATGCCCTGCGCAATGTCCAGCGCACTGTTGCCCTCATAAAGTCTAGCATCTGTTAAGGGCACCGAGACCCCTGGAGGCAAGGGATTGACAGCCATAGTAGTAATCTTATGATTAAGGGGAACAAGAGAAAGGGCTTATGGAAATGCCACTGGGTCCTTATATGTCATCGGAGAGGAGGACCCAGTGGAGAGTTAGGCGCACACAATAAAGGACTCTCTGGGAATTGGGGGGGAGACACTGGGGGAAGGGGAGGGGGGAGGGAGGGAACTGGTAAAAAATTTTAAAATGTATAATTAAATTTTTAATAAAAAAAAAAAAAAAAAAGTTTTTTTTAATATAATGGATATAAACATATCTGTTTTCTTTTTTTTAAATTTTTTTTATTTATTCAATTGTGTGTGCTTGCGTGTGTGTGTGTGTGTGTGTGTGTGTAGAACCATGGACGAATTCGGGAACCCCCATGGACCGCCTCCACCTCCTCCTTGTTTACTCTGCCCCAGGATTCACAGGCTCCGCCCTACCAGGACCAGAAGCGCAGGCCGCCCCTGCTTCCGCCAGGCGTCTATACGTGGGGTCTAGGATCTGAACTCAGGACCTTCTGCCTGCAAGGCAGAGGCTTAATCCCTGAGCCACCTCTCCAGCCCCCATATCTGTTTTCTACAAGAAGTATTAAAGAAATCTCCTGAATTTGGCAAATTCTTTTATCAAGGTCTGTTTTTGTTTTGTTTTCTTTTGTTTGCTTTATATAAAATTCCCACAGGCTTAAGTGTAATTCTTAAGTAGCAACAAAAAGCCCATCTCTGAATTATCTATTACATATTTTGGGTGCCAAGAAATCATTTACTTCCAAGAATTATCTGTTACATATTCTGGGTTCCAAGAAGTATTGCAATACTAGAATATTAACCCTGATTGTGTCTTAAAGGTGCATTTGTGAATTGTTGGTTTTAACACAAATGTCATAATTTAAATTTTGATATTTAAATTAAGTAGTTTATTTCAATACTAAAAAGTAAGATCAGTGGTGAAAGTGAAGATTTACAGTTTACTTTCCCAGGGTTATTATTTAATTCACATTTATGTCTTTAGCTTTGATTTGAATTCTTAACAGGTAAATTCAAATTTAACCATAACACTACTAAGCACAGAAGTAAGGCAGCTTTCCCAATTCTCCATGGTAATCTATTTGTGATGGTCTCATATTTTCTAACTTGAATCCACTATAACATTATGGATTTCATAGCTCAGGGTTGCACAGAGAGGTTTCATTGAAGGGTTTGTTATTGCAACAATGCTATTTAGGTAAACTACAAAAATCCAACTTAATAGAAGTCTTCATAAATATTACTAGCTGCTAAAAGTGAAATGTTTATGGCCAAGATTCATAACTATGAGCAGATGTGGTAAATGTAAACAGTTATTCTTGACCATAAGAAGGTAAATCATTAATATGAATTAAGAAATTTAGATGACTAAGATATGTATAAATCAATGACCAAGTTTACATTTTATGTACATAATTGCTTTAGCAATGACATGTTAACGATATGTCTGGGCTACCCTAGCAGTTTGCAAAAACCAACATTATTGAGTAAGTACATCACCCAAGTTTATAATTCTTTGCCCATCAACTAAAAGATTCAAACGTGTTCATATGTGGGCTAAACTTTTGGCTTCTGTAATTTTTAATAAGATACAGCAAAATGATGAGCGAATTTGAAAAAAAGGATTTCAGTACTTTTAAAAAAATCAGGTTTGGAGAATGCCATTTCCTAGGCTAATATAATGAAATTGTTAACATATTTAGAGGTTGGGTAACTTAAGAGTGTTATGCCTTGTGAATGCCTCCAATAGAACCAGCTTACAGGATCAGTTAAGTCATCCTTCCCTTTACTGTCCCAATTCCATAGTGTTTATTTTAAAGATAATATTTCAGTTCTTCAATTGCAAAAGAAAATGACCACTCTGGAAACTTTTCTCAATTGCTAAGAATAACTACTGAATTTACCCACTTGAGAAACCATTTCAGGAATTGTTGGAAGGTGAGTTATTCTGTAGTAACTGTGCCTCAGTTGCCGTGCGGTGCTCCCAGGTACAATCCATTTCAACTTCTGCGCCTTTGATTGGCAGCACTTGTTTGATGTCTATTCAGTTAGACACTTGGATATGAAAAGTCAAATCTTGGCCATTATCCTGGAATGTTTCCGAAGACATTCTACTCCTTCAGTTAACTGCACATTTCAGTGCTTGGATTCCAATGTAATGAAAGACAAGGCCTTAGAAAATAAGATCTTGGCAGTGGCATGCCTTACGTTGAGCTTCTATTCTTTCAAAATTAAGGGACTTTTCCTTTCAGATGGCAGGTGCTCTTGAATGAGTGAATCATACAGTTATGGAAATTGAAAGACAGGAGTAGCTTTGACTTTCCAACACAACTTCTCTAGCACAATCTTCTCCATTCTCATCGAGTCTGAAAGTGAACCTGTACCGACTTATTCCATCAAGTCAGTTGCCAGCGGGACGTTCCTTTCCTCTTCTATGGATTTCACAGCCAAGTTAAAAGCAGCTGAGCCCAACACACCCAAGATGTTTCAGTTGTACCTTTATTTTAGGCAGAAATCTGTCCAGTAAATTCACAGCCAGAGAAAAATGTCTCCACATCAAAACAGAAGAACTGAGTAAGACTGAGAACGTCTTTCACTTCAAAGTCCCTTAGTCTCACAGTCATTCTGAGACATCATGTGCAGACTCAGGAAGTTAAAGCCGTAGACCTTTGACTGACATCTTGACTCCTGATCCAAGAGGATCCAATAGCTAGTGCAGCAGTTTCTGGGAGTTGTAGCACGTCAGTCATCTTGGCAGCGGTTGATCCTTCTGCGGTGGCCCCTTTCTGGGCCTGTTCCCAGGTCGCCCAAGATACTACATCCCAGAGTCCTACAGAGCAGGCAGACTCCTGGACAAGTGTAGAGTGGTCTGGGGAGAGTGAGCGGTCCTGAGCCTAGGACCCCGCAAGTCACTCCTTCCTTTGGGTCCGTTGGGAGCCCTGCATTTAAAATTTTATAGCATCTTTTTTGTTCACTTAAATTATTTTGGGGTTAGATACTTTTACATTTTATCCCAGTCAAAAGATTGGGAAACTCTTTTCTTTGCATTCATTGATATAATCTCAGGTGTTTATTCCATTAATGTAAGATACAATATTTTTGAATGTTAATTACCATTTTATTCATATAAAAATCTTACTGGCTCATTATATATTATTTCTTAATATATCTTAATCTATTGTTGAAAAATTTATTTTCTGTTTTAAATGTTTACATCAGCTTCATACCAAAATGTCCTATAGTTTTGCTATATTATAATTTTTAAAATTATTTTATTTTTCTAATTTTACTAGCATATTGAGTACTTATCCCTGCTTCCCTCCATCCCCCCTCCCTCCTATCTCTTCATCAACCCATCCCACTTCTTCCTCCTGCATGTCTGCTTCTATGAACCCCATAGAAGGTTCTCTCTGGCTTATCTACTCTTGTAGGAGTTTAGGCTTTTTGTGGTCAAGTTGCCTGTCTTCTGGCACTCCACTGACAGGGGCATTTCCCTTCACTCATTCAGCTTTAGTCCCCAAGGTTTCCACTGTATATTCTTATCTCTCTTGAGTTACTCTATAGTCTATGGGGGCATGTTGTTATGTCAGTCATTATGCAGGTCTCTGGTAAGGACAATCTCATTGCAGTGAGTTCCTAGATGCAGCAGTCCTGTTTTGAGTGGAATGTCTTGTTCAATGGTGAACCTTCCCACCCATCTTCAGGTTCTTACAATCTCACCACCCCCTCTTCTGTGAGGTTCCCAAAGCGTTAGGATGGGAAAAGATTAGGTTGGCCTGATTCTGGGTGAGCCTTGCTGAGTCACTGTACTCTGTATTGCCATAGTACATTATTTTTAATGTAAGTTTATATTATCTTTTAACATGAGCTGAGGATTAAGTCGTTTTTTCTCTTTGGGGAAAGGAAGATTTTCTTTTGAAAATTTGGTGAAACTTTCAAAAGGATGCTCCAGGAGATGAGAGGGAGAATGGGGGAGGCACTAGGAGAAGGGGAGGGAGGGGGGTAAAAGGAAAGGGAAAAGGAGGGAGGGTGCAAGGGGAACTGGGGAAGGGTGGAGAAGTGAGGGAGAAGACTGGGATACCTATTGGGCTTGTATTATTGGGGAAAAATTTGGTGAAATTTACTTATAAAATATTTGGGCCTGATTTATTTGTGGGAAGATTTCAAAATTCTAAGTAAACTTTTAAAGCTATTCTAAGTTTGCAGTTTATTCTTGATACAGTTCTGTTAAACAAAATTTTTACAGGTATGTTTATTTTATGCTTTTTTCAATTTATTAGCATAAATATCTATAGATACATCTATAATGTCTTATTCAATTATCTTTTCATTTTTTAAGAGAAGATTTTTACATATTTATGGGTGCAGTATACTTACTTAGTATGTGTATCAGTGTGTGTGAATCAAATCAGACTAATAAACATGTCTTTTTAATTATCAGTCATGGGAATATTAGGAATTTGGAAGTATTTCATAAGCTGTTGGGTTGCAGCTATGTGCTATGCTAAAGAATCCACTGAAGTAGGCCCTTCCTTCTGGCTGTGTTATTGTCTTCTTTCTATTACCCCTACATCCCTACAATTCCCAGGCTCCAGTGACCACTATCCATTACATTTTTCTGTAAGATTGACTTTTGTATTTCTACAAGTGAGTAAGAATATGTGATACTTGTCTGTTGCAGTTATTCCTCTCTGCCGTTGTGGACAACACTCAGACTGAAGCAACTTAATGGGAGAAAGAAGAGATTTACTTGGTTTATAGTTCCACAGGGGAGTTAGAGTCCATAATAGCCCAAAAGGAAAAGGCATGACAGGCAATAGAAGCTTCTAGATGGTGTCCATGATGGAAGCAGGAGGGCAGAAGAGCTTGCCAACACAGGACTAGAAAGTCAGCTACTACTTCTGTCTTGTGATTACTTTTATCTGTTCAGCTATTGGAAGGTCCCCTCCATATTTAGTTGATCTTTGCAAGTATCTTAACTCAGATAATCCCTCCAGGTGGTCTGACAGCTAATCTGCTAGTTAATCTCAAGTGTAGTCAAGTTGACAACCAAGATTACCTATCACTTGTCTTTCTGTGTCTGTCCTTGCTTAGTGTAATGACCTCCAGTTTGAATCTGTGTTTATGCAATGAACAAGACAGCATCACATCGCTAAGAATGCACATTCTTTATATGTCCATTCATTGTAGGGCATTTAGATTGAGTCCAGTTTTCTATGGTGAATAATGTTGCAATGAATAGGAATACACAATAGGTACAATGGTGTCTTTTTCTTTGGATGGATACTCAGTAATGGACTTGCTAGATCAAATGGCAATTCTGCTTTTTGTTATTTTTTGAGAAGGCTCTGATGTTTAATTTTCATTGTCAACTAGACTAGATTCAGAATCACTAAGAAGACAGTCTCTCATTGAATCTGTGACGGCATTGCCAGGGAAGGAACTGAGGGGAAACCCTCCTTGAATTGGAGATGCACACTGGCCTTCCTTCCTCTGTTTCCTGATTGGCGTGGCTCTGCCACCCTGCCTTCCCCACCATGATGGGCTACATTTCTCTGAACCATTCCTTCCTTGAGTTGCTTTTTGTCAGGTATTCAGCCACTATATGGCAAAAGTAAGTACTTTGATATCCAAGTGCTGTTTTCAATCAAATTATATGAATTTGCATTTGCAGGAGCATTGTACAAGTTCCCTTTTCTCTGGATTTTTCCAGGTTTATATCTGATCCCTGTCCCTAACCAACAGATATAGCATGGATAGTCTCCCTACACATTTTTATGTTACATGTGAAAATCAGACAACTGTGAATATTAGATGACTTCTCAGCATAGTGTCTAGGGTGTAGCTGTGGTGTGGCTTTTACAGATAGAGGAGAGACACTGACAGAACAAAGAAATCCATTTAAGTCTAGCTTGGTGGAACAATGTGTTGACTGAGGTTACTTACAGAAGCATGAGTGAGGAGTTATTCATAGGAACGTAGGTGAGGGATTGCTACACGTGCATGGTAAGGGTTATTCATGGGAGCGTGAGTGAGTGGTTATTCACAGGAGCATTGGGTTACACAAGAACATTGGTGAGGGGTTACTTACAGGAACATGGATGAGGGATTGCTACAGACTCATGGGCGAATACTTACAGGAACATGGATGAGAGGTTGCCGCAGTCTATGCACGGCCTAGATCCAGGATTCCCCACTAGGTGAACAAGGAATCGGTGAATGGAGGACCGACACACGCAACTCTGGGCTGAGTGAATCCGAGCTCTTTATTTAAAATCTTAGCAGAGTTTATATATTTTAGAAAATCTAGGGTAAAAGTCAGTGGATGTGTCAGCTACATGTATAGGGAAAACATCAAAAAAAGAGCAGGACCAAATAAATTCCTTGCAGGAATATGTAAAATGTATTCATTTTAGTTAACAAAGGAAGGGCAGAAGTGACATATATTTTCTGTGTGGGTCAGATGTGATGTCTGCAGGTAGAGTTAAGGCAGGCATGACACTTAGTTGTTAAAAGCGAAGGGACAATGAGTGCATCAAAGCAGATTTACCTGGTTTATGTATAAACATTAAATGTATAAGGAAGGAACTATACTTAGCCAGTCCTGAGAAAAACAAACAAACATACAAAAGATCTAAGAACAGATAGGAGGTAAACTCAACTCCCAGAGGAAGGAATCCTCCTGTCAGAGGCAAAACTTAATTTACATAAGAAGAGCCCCTAGCACCTAGCAACTGCCCATTTAGATGTTAATCTGTCACTCCCTAGTGAGCAGGCTTTAGGCCTGAACTGGGCAGAAACACTACGGCCTGATAAGCCCCATATTTTTCTTATTTCTCTTATTTATTTCAAATAATGTCATGTCATTTGTCCAGAAACTAATTCCTTGAAGCCATTTTCTCCAAGTTGGGACCTTGACTTCCAGCATGGTTGGTAGAGGATGTGACAAAAGGTCACTACAGGAGCATGGGTGAGGGGTCATTTATAAGACTGTAGGTAGTGACTTAGGACAGTTGCATCCCTGGGGTTTCCTGCCCATCTTGCAAAGGAGTGGCCCTAGGAACTTGACTCCTTTTCTAAACTTAGGGAGTTGCCTCTGTGGTCAGTCCTTTAAGCTTCATTAATTTCCCACATTTTGTGAGCCACCTGGAAGAAAAAGCTATGCAATAGTGTTCATTTACATGTTTGTAGGAGAGGGACAATGTCCCCTTAAACGTCTTCTGAAAGTATTTGTAAAGAAAAGATTGAGAACATGTGTGGATGACACACAAGTACTGAGCATGATGGCTGGAAAGCACTGAGAAAAGTGTTTGCCCTTGCAGGATTGAAGCCTCTGCATTGCCCTCTGGACCCACCACGTGTGTCTTAGGCTGGACGATCTTGTTGGTATGTTTGAATAGATAACTGAAGTGGGATTTTGGTATTTTGATAGGCTCCCAGGCTCCCAGGCAACAAGAACCCCTCAGACTCTGGTACCCTCAGAGTTCTCAGCATTTCACTCTTGAGGCTTATTTGGGGTGCAGTTCCTGTCTTTCAGTTGTAATTTATGACATTCATCATATGCAAGTAAGCAGGAATGTGAGCATAGTTCTGAAAGGAAAATCCAAATTCTTACCAAATTTCTCTGTATGGATCTTATACACAATGTTGTAAATCACTCGGTCAAGTCAAAATAAGGCTCATTACAGGAAAATGAGTCTTGTGCTTCCTCTTGGTTATTCTATCCTCAGTATGAAATGACTCATATCCTTTAAAATCCTTGCATTGAAGTCTAAGAAGGGTTTCACAGGAGGTGAAGGGGTACTAGGGTTACAGGGGTGTGTATGAAGATAGCTAAATGCCAATAAAATAATGCAGGAAACTGTCAAACAATAAGAAAATGTTTTTGAGTATTGCGTGAACACTTTTCTTAGGGAGATGTCACACAACCATCTAGCCACTTCAGACAGGAGATCAATGATAAAGTAATGATGACCCCAAGGTCCAACTTGAGGAGCCAACGACTTTATTCAGGCTATTGGCAGGAGCAGGGATGACCCAAAAATTTCTATATCGCCAGAGAGCCCACCTCAGCATGGTTGACGGCTTCCCTATGGCTGCCTGGAACCTCCTTTGATTGAAGGAGTTCAGCCAACCTCAAAATCTGAGTGCATGTGAGGGCGTGTGGGCGGGCACGTGCATTCTAGCCCCTCCCACCCTTTCTGCCTCTGAGCAAACATCAACAGTCTTAGATGGCGTCTGTTTTTCAAAGGGAAGGGCCCATGCAAAGAAAAAAAAAATGGTTTAACCAACATAAATAATTTTGCATTAATTTCCTCACTTCTCTCTTTAATTTCCTAAGTTGTTTCCTTGAAATTGCAATGAATGCAATTTTCATTTTTATAACCATTTTATTTTTGTCTCATTCAGAACAGTGTTAGCATGTGTCAAAAAAGAGAGGAGAATTTGGGGGAGGCGATAGGTTTTTCTGGTTATAAGATGTAGTCCTCAAGCAGGATCAGCTAGTGACTCTAAAAGGAAAGGCAGAGACTCTCCCTTCCTCCCTCTTTGAGGTGCACGGGGGAGAGCTCACATGCAGAAGTAAGAGAAGGCAGCCATTGTCTAATCAGACAGAGGATCCTCACCAAACACAGCCTGCTGGCCTCGCATCTCGAGTTTCTAGGCTGTAAAAATGTGAAAGAATTAATTTCTTTTGTTGAGCCCAAGATATGGTATTTTATTTGACAGCTTGAGGCAAGACATGTCATTTGATAGGGTGGGTTTTCTTCCTTCTCCTCATATGGAATGATGTTCTCTGTTCACTAGTAGCTAAGAGAAATATTTGGGTAAAAAAAATGAAGACTTTTCACCTTTTATGAGATGACTAAGGGACTTGCCCCCTTTCCGTTGTGGGTTGAACTGTGTACCTCAAGAGACTTCTGACATGGTGAATGCGATCTAATTTAAAAAGAGAGCTCGTGCACGTATTATCAAGTTGAAATTACACTGGAGTAGGATGGAACCCCTGATCCAACATGAGTAGAGTCTTCATGAGGAGAGAAGACAGCGTGTGGAGAGACAAGCACACAGGAAGAGCAATTTCTGATGCAAACCTCAGACACTGCCGTGACACAGCTACTTAAGCCCAAGAGTTCACAGCCAGCACCACAGGCTAGGACGAAGCAAGAGAGCATCTCAGAGGAAGTATGGCCTGTGAACACTTTGATGTCAGATGTCTAGTCTCTAGAATATCTGATACTTGCAACACTTTGTTTAGCAAAGCACTACACATATGTTTTTCATTAAAGCAATATTTTATTTTTGCTTTCAATTTTTCTTCACAGGGATTGTCACCAATACTGTCCCTTTCACAGTAAATAACTGAGTCACTGGTGCGAAGGTCTGTTCAAGTTTGTCCATCTGATCTCAAAGATTATCTGGGTAAGAGGCCGGCAGTGGACATAGGCCCTACGTTCCTCCTGAGCTCCATGTATGCTTCTCCTTTTAAGAAAACCCACTAATTGTCCACAAACCAGATATTAAGAGTATTCAGCAATGCACAGGAGGTAATTTCAAAGTAGTTTTTTTAAAAAAAGTTATTAGGACCCAAGCTTAAGATTTACTAAACAGTCCCAGAGTGGTTTGTGTCAGTGTAGTAAGAGCTGTGGTTTGTATCATACTTGCTTTTGATTTACGGATCTTACTTCTAATTGTGAACATGCTATTCAAGACTTAATTTTTAAAAATTAAGATTATAAAACTACATATCAGAAGAGTTACATGTAATGTTTCTAAATAAGCAAAGGAAATATTTCATTTGTTCTGCTTTCCAACACCAGGGGGCACCATTGCCACACCATTTAACTCCTGTAGGCGGCCCTTGGCTGTGGTGTGGGTTTAAATACACACTGCCCTGCTTTCAAGAGGGTAATGATTTGAGAATTGCACAAACACCAAGCAGGCTATTTATCACTTAGGTGACATTTTTTTGTGATAACTTTTGAAAACACTCCCCTTTGATAGGCATCCATACACAGTGTAGATTCTTGTCATTACTTCTGTTTCTGGAACTATATCACCCAACTCTAAGCAGATGACTAGACGCTGTCACATTTTATTGCCCATAAATTATTTTAACTGACTTCTTGGTCATACTGATGAAGAGTAGGTGGCACATACGCCTGTTGATAGCAAGGATGAGAAGCTCACAGAGTAGGGTACTTCCTAGTCAGATGCGAAGTGTCTGAAAGAAAATTGGAGGGAGTCATGCTTTCTGCAAGGTCCAAATCAACTAATTCATTTTGGAGATGTGGGCAGAATAGGTGTTCAATATTAACATTAAGTACTATTTTTTATCATTTGTAGCTTAAATCCTTTATTTTTTACTTACATTTTAACTTCTACTGATATATTATCCGTAGTCCACTAAGTGCCCAGGAACATACTAACGCAGATAACCCTGATGAATTCAGTATCTTTCTTGCACACACAAAAAGTCATGCAAATGGGAAGGAGACTGGTTGAAAAGAAAAATGTTTTCAGTGGGAGAGGAATGGATCATGAGATTGGATACTATGAGGTGAAAGATTTAAACTCACCGTATTTGTGCTGAAATTGTCAAAGAATTGCAATAATCTAACCAAGCATCCAATTTTTATAGATGAAGAAGAAGACACCTGGCTTGGCTGACTCTTTCCTTAGTTCACAAGGAGGCAACCTTTCCCCAGAGTTACACACTACCTCTCCCTCTACCAAAAGACTGAATCCAGTGACCCAACAGAAATGTGATTTAATTCCATCCAAACTTCATCCTTTTCCACATCCCACTTATATCATTGCCCTGGTCTAGGTTACTGTAACACAATTTAAAATGGTGTAGATGACTGAATTGTATAATGATACAGATTACTTTTAGTGCTTTAGGTAAAAGTTTTAATCTCAGAACCTTGAACTCAGGAGAACCAATCGGAAGATTCCAGAAGACTCTGGTGTCCTTTAGAGTCATCACTTGAGAAAGAGAAACAGAAAGAAGACATGCTCGCTGAAGTTAACTGACTGTGCTTGCTAATGGCCGACAGGCTTGAGCTAGTCTCTCTGCTGGCAGACTGCATCCTTTGATTTCTTTATCACTGCAGGAGGCATGCAGGCCTGGGGTTTAGTGCCAGACCTACCATTGAATCATGCAAAATCCCCCAGATTCAGCATCTGTGATATAAAGGTAAGAAAAGCAGGAGTTTCTCAGGACTGACAAAGGATGTGTTAACACATAGGTGTCATTTTATTGTCTCTTTGAGAAATATTTATTATAATATTATTATAATTTTACATATCCTCTTTGTTGGGTGTCTATGTGCCTCCTCCCAGAAGCAGTGACCATATTTTGTAAATATGTATTTTTTTAAGTCACAAATTTTTAGTTCCAAAGCCCTCTTCCAATTTTGAGCAGTGCCCTTGCCGGCCACTAGATGTCGCTAGAACACTTGAAGTTCAGGAGATAAGACCATAAATGTCAACCATACTTTATAAATGGTAAAGCTTTACAAAAACAAAAATCATCACAGCAGCTTCTTTCTGTGAGTTTGGTGTTCTCATTTATCTAGTTAGTTAAAAATCATAGCCTGAATACCTGTGTGCTGGGGAGGCATCCCTTGTTATTTCAGAGTAAGGACTGAATGAGGAGAGAGAGGGTTTGTGCTTACTGAGGAGGTATAGGTAGAACACATCAGTCATACAGAGAATGTCTGATGCCAATGCACAGAAAAATAAAAGCTAAAGAGAATGATGGAGGCTGCTTTTCTAGACAGACTGATTTAGCAAGACCCTTCTTTGAATAAAAACCTGGATGAGATTAGGAACAAGTCACCAAGATGTCTCAGCAAAGTAAGAGAGACCAGAAAGTCAAAGGTCTGGAAATGAGGAAGGGTATCTGACATGTTGTTTAACAGTGAGGTCAGAACAAATCATACTAACTATCGGGTTTTCTATCTTTTTGAGAAATATTTATTATGAAATTTTACAACTTCTTTGTAGTAGGCGTTCATAAGAATAATGATAATGATTAATATTGATTGAGTACTTGCTCTGCTATGGTAGTACTTACAACCTTAACTAATAAATATAATTCATTATCTGCTATTAATAAGAGAATCTAATGGTAGCTTTCCTATGGTAGCAGACAGTCAGATGGTTATTGACACTTGACTTCGTTTCCTCATGCTGAGTGAGGGCTACTCAAAGGATGAAACACATAATTATGTAGAGGGGCTTCTGAAATCATCTGAGAGAATTGCTGTGAGACATCTGCTGTCAGGGTGGGCTCGTATTTATTGAGGGAACAAGACATGGAAGAAGAAGGTAGAGAGAATCTCCTCTCAGAAACAAAGACATGGGAGCTTGGGCGAGCATGGTATGCACGGGAAATGTACATGGCACAGTAAGCCTGTGAGACTGAAATGGCTGTGACTCCCAGTGTCAGCAGTGTGTTCCCTTGCTCAACCATGCCTCATAGACTCAGATTCTCAAGGAACATTTGACTTGTCTTAATTCTAGAGTAAAGATGCTAAAACTGGCTGCTCTAGTCTAGGGAGACTACCCAAACTTGGGCACGCAAGAAGTTGCTTGAGGCCATGTGGAAACCAGTTAGAAGTTGTCTGTTGCAAGAGAAAAAAAAGGACAGGAAGAGAGGAGCAAGGGTGGAGTACCATCAGATCTTCGGTTTTTCTCTGCCTCCCGAGGCAAGTTTGCTTCCTGTTCTGGATCATGGCGATGTAGGCATCCTCACAGTCGGGTTGATAAAACCTGTGATCCAAACTGGCACACTTGTGAGAGTGAAGCATGTACCTTTAATAATCCCAAGACTAACCTGGAGACATCCCAGGAAGCTGGGGTCAGTGCAGACCTCTCCAGAAGATGTCAGCGACCACACCCACAGACCACAAGTTGATCAGGAGTGTGTGCGAGTTTCCATCTTGTCAACGCGCCCACTGTGGTGATGCCCAGCTCTCAGTGCTATCAACTGGCATGACATAGTCCTGAAAATGTAGCAATCGCCTCCCTTCAGCTGTGACAAGTTGGCTGTAGAACATCACCACTTGTATATTGCCCATCCGTATTGCCACCCCCCTCTTGAGTAACTGTTGTTGCCCCCCTCCCCGCCTCCATTCCAGTGTGGCTAGGTTACCCAGCTACAGTGGACTATTTGCCTATTGGTAATGGGAAGGCAGTCAACATCAGTTTCTTAGCGCCTTTGAGGCCTGGCTTCCCACATTTTCACTGGAACGGACCTGATTATTACCCACTCACTTAAGTATCCTCCATGATACGTAAGATTTCATTTACAGAAAATGGTTTATAAAATCAGTTACAGGGTGGGCTGGAGAGGTGGCTCAGGGGTTAAGCCTCCGCCTTGCAGGCGGAAGGACCTGAGTTCGGATCCCAGATCCCACGTATAGACGCCGGGCGGAAGCGGGGGCGGCCTGCGCTTCTGGTCCTGGTAGGGCGGAGCCTGTGAATCCCGGGGCAGAAGGAGGTGGAGGCGTCCATGGTGGTTCACGAATTCGTCCGTGGTTCTACACACACACAGACACACACACACACACACACACACAGACACGCGCACGTGCACGTACACACACATATGCACACAGTTGAATAAATAATAATAATAAAAAAAAAATTAAAAAAAAAAATCAGTTACAGGGTGATTCACACCTCAGTTACCTGAGGCCTTTCTGAAGCTTATTGCCATGGTCTGAAATAAGCAACTTCATATCTGTTCTTCTTTCTTCAAGGGACACAGTCTTTGTCTCTAAAAGTCAATCTGCTCTAACTCTGCTTTAGAGGGTCCTGATTTCTCAAGCTTATTAATTGAACCTAGGTTGTACATTTCCATTCTTTCCTGGAATTTAGATTGCTGGATTTCCTCTTTTTTCATTCTGTCTTATATTGCTTAAATGTAAATATCTTTACACATTTTCAAAGATTTGTGAAATATCAGCAGAATTCATTTATAGCGGATTTCCTTAAGTCATGGTTTTACTTGTTTCTTGGAAGTGATGAGAATGGAAGGAATCTCCTATGAGTATCCTAAATGTGTTAAATAATGGATGTAGCACTGGTACTGAGGCCAATTTTATTTCATGTCATACATAGGTCTGAACACATGAACATACGTGTGCACACATGTGCAGACATAGGCACACATACACACATGTACATCATACATGCACACTTCCAGTAGTTCTCAGCTGACATATAATCAAGTGAAATTATGATTCTATACCTCTTCCAGTGCTATTGTAAGAGAGTTGATTGAACTTTTTAAAATAAGTCTCCCCAGGTTATGTGCCAAATTGTATAAATGGCTAAATGATGATGAGGTATCTAAAATAAATTATTTCAAGATATTATGGACATTAAGGCATGAAATCACACCTGTAACTGAACATTCTCAGTATCTAAAAGGGGATCGTGGTTATCAAGAATTTGAGGATTTGCAGCTCTTGGTTCTTTGGGTGTCAGCCACAGCAATGAGTTTTTGTAAACCATAGAGTGCGAACTGTCTCAACACAGACTTTTGAGCCCTTTCCTTTGTTCCTCTCATAGCTTTGTTAATATAAAAAAAGCAATATGAATCAAACAACAGATGCTCATAGGCAAGAAAATGCATATGTGTTTGCCTAAATATTTTCTTGAGCTCAGAGAAAGAGTAGAATTGTACAACTCCAATAACTTGCAGTGATTTAATTTGCAATCAGGTAAAGGTTTACTGCCAACTATTTAAAACTATATTCCAGAATAATGCTTGTTACTGGGGAAAGATGTTAGAAGTGTATTAAAAGGTAGTAAAACAAGCTACAGAATGTTATGATAGCTATTTTAGTATACTGAATGTTAGATAAAACACTAGAAAAATATGTTTACTAATATGCATGCAGGTAGAACAACTAAAGTTGCATACCATCTTTCCATCCACATTTTTATTATGCTCTGCTGTTTACAGGATTTTGAAGGAACAGAGTCTTAGACAATTTGCTATGAAAAACAGAGTATATGTATGTAAGTAAACTATTAAATTTCTGATCTTTTATTGAGGGGTGTGCTGTACAAAGGTATACAGGGTAAATTAGAGATACAATAACACTTGGGCAACAAAGATTTGTGCCCACTGTAAGAGTAAAGATATCGCTTCCCTCTGCAAAGCAAGAACAAAGCTTTTACTGTCTGATGAATTAGAAGTGGTCTGTGAAATCTTTGGTTACCAAACTTAGGAGACACTGGCATAGGATCATATCTTCAAGGGTTTACAAAGCACATACTGTTTTCCTAAGTAAACCTAGTACAGAAAGATGCACATTTCAAATAAAATTCAATATATCATACATGAAGCAAACCACATTAACCACATTCATAGGCTTAAATTAAAAAAAAAAAAAAACAGTGGTGAACACTTCCAGGGATCTTATCTTTTTTTAATTTAAAATGAATGGCCTTTTCTTCTGAAAGCCAAAGACTTAGCATTCTTAATAGTTTATCTGATGGGAAAAATTCCATCCATAAAGATTGCCAACCTTGGTGATCCCCAAGTAGTGGATCCGGGTTCCCATAAATACATTTTCAAAAGCCAAGTGTATGCACCAATTCCTCCCAGTAGCTAGCACAGTTCCTGTAACTTAGCAAGCACTCAGCAAAAGCACGCAAGCTTGGTAGGGCTAAAAATGGCTTTTCTGGAGGTCTCTGATCTGAGCTTACTGGCGACGGAATAAGCTGATAAATGGCAGGGATGGGGGAACAGTGACCAAGTGAGTGAGGTCTAACTTGCAGCCATTCTGTTAGTGTAGAGCTTTCCATTTCTGTGATTCCATTTATGCATTTGTTTTAAGGTTGGGGGGGTGGGGCGCTAGAGTAACTCCAATGGGAATTTCTTTGAAATCTAAGTTTCCACATTTCTAAGGGATCCCTGGGGATTGCTTTTTCCTTTTCCCTCTATTGCCAAAGCTCTTACGTTCATGAAGGTGTTCCACAGATGCTCATTGATGGTTCTCTTTCTACATTAGACATTCTGCTGTATGACTAGAAATAGGCCTGCAAACAAGGAACATGTGGTCCCTGGTTTTGAGGTACCCTGTCCAGTGAGAATTGTGGGTCAGCCTTCTGACTAGATGGACACAAACACACAGAGAGAAACTGACTCATTGCTTAGAGTAGGATCTGAGAGGACTCAAGAGTTCTCTTTGATGACATAGAAAGAAAAATTTAGGAAGACTAAACTAGTAATTGAGTAGTTATCAACTAGTAATTAACTAACTAGTAATTTGCATTTTTTATTGTTATGGTTTGAGTATGAGCTGTCCCTGCCTTCAGTAGAGTCGTCATGCGCTGAACAATTGTTTCTCAACTGGTAGCCTTGATTTGAGTGTTTGTGGAAACTTGGGGAGATGAGCACTAGTTGGAAAAAGTGGGCCTCTCAAGGTTGTACCTTTTTACAGTTACTCTGCTGTGAAACCACACTGAAACTAAGCAACTTAAGGGAAGAAAAGGAGATTTATTTGGCTTATAATTCCAGAGGGGAGATATATTCCATTATAGCAGAAAAGGGATGACTAGCTAACAGAAACTGGATGTGGTCTAAGTCACTCCAGACATCATGGAAGCAGAGAGAGTTAGTTACAGACTCCCAGAGCAGATTCCTAGAGGAACGAGGGCGGGGTTAACCAAACTCAAGTCCCACCCCCTGTGCCTTCCTCCTATAAGACTCCCCTTCCAAAAGTTGCTATAACCTTCCTAACCATCTACTAAGAATTCAAACTCAGGAGCCTATGGGGGGGGGGACACAACTCATGACACACCTGGTCCTTAGTTCCTCTCTTTTTTCTCTGCTTCCTGCCAGGCTTGGCGTAAAGAATTTCATCTTTCACATGTCCTCACCACCAAGTTTATGAGTCCAATAATCATGGACTGAATCCTCTGAAGCCAAAATAAGTATTTCCTTCTTAGGTTGTTTCTATTGGGTGTTTTGTCATAAGTAACACAGAAGCAACTAACATACTCGTGAATTGTTTGAATTCTCAAATTATGAGAAATTTGAGGTTTTTCTAGGTTTTCAGTGACATGGTGGGTTTGCTTCATATTACCTTACAGATATTTATTTAAAAGGTAGTTTATATGAGGGATTCAACTAGATTTCACCTCCTGTTTCCTTGGTAGCACTGGAATTTCAGTGTCTATCCTACAGTCAAATCAGCTGGGTCAGTCACCTGGACAGGATTCCCATCTACCAGGAAATCTGATCCATCTGCAAGTGTACCAAAGAAATGGGTGGGGTCTGCCCTCTCTGTTCTAGTAATCAGTTCTCTCTTCTCTTTCTCTTCTTTCAGCAGGGCACAATCAAAAGCAGGACGAAACTTCCAAGATGTGTTTGGTGTAAGCAATATTTTCAAAGAATGAACTTTCTCTTTCTCCTCTGTGCCCTTGTCTAAACTTCTAAAATTAAATCATGCCCTCATCTAATATTCACAACTTTTTACCCTTTCTCTGAGGACTCTAGCCTGTAACTTCTTTACCATGTAAACTTGACTTGCTAATCTCTAAGTGTCTCTTTCCATTATAGTGCCTTAGATTCTTATCCTCTAGTCCTATTTGTTTTCTGTTTTTAAAAAGCATAATTATTTTCAATTATTTTTCCTGCTTAATAATTCTTTATTTTACAGAGAAAATGTACCTATACTCCTAGGCCCATATATATATAATCTTACAAATCATTTTTTTTAAAATAGTCATCTTTTTAGTGTTCCTGGGGCCAACTGATCTTTGAAAGAGTGTTTAGCTACCATATTGTGAGACATATTTTATATGCTTGCTGTCCAATCAATATTTTTGTTTTATTGTAATATTTTTCTAAATGCAAATTATTGACAAATTTTAATACTAAGGAGATACTTATACAAACATATTTACAGCTCAAACTTGGCATAGTGTGACTGTTTTTGTTGCATTGATCCAGTGGTGTGGGCAAGAGAGAGTGTATCCGCACACTTGTCTACTTTTATCTGAGGAACATCCTATTTTCTCAGGATTTATATATCAAGAGGTTGTTTATGAAGCTGCAAGAAATGACTCTAGTCCTGCAAACATTTAAGATACCATGAGTTTTCTTTTTGTTTTTGCTCCACATTGTTCTTGGGTACATCTGATCAAATCTCATTGTAATTATTACAAAACCCAGGCCAACAGAATCTTCCATAATAAGACATTTTGCTAAGTATTATGGTGGGGAAAGGAAATGTCTTGGGGGTCTCCTGCCTCTGAGCAAGGAATTTAGCTCAACTCATTGGTTGGATTTGATCACATGCTTCCTCTCTTCATAGAAGGTCAGGAAGTGCCGTCGTGCATCTGCCTTGGAAGATGGCAGTTGGGATGTGTGATGAATAGTGCTCATTCCTTTCTTGTCACATATGGTGTGGAAGAATTGTTTTAAGGCATGGTTTGTCTTATTTTGTGCTTTCTTGCTTGGGTGTGTGTATGTGCATGTATGTGTGTGTGTGCGTGTGCATGTATGCATGTACATGCATGTGTGTGTGTATGTGTGTGTGTGTGCATTTGGGTGTGTGTATCAGTGGGCACTTGAGTATGGTTTCTGAGGAGGTCCAAGAGTGACGTCAGGAATCATCCTGGATTGCTCCTTTTTGTTTTGCTCTGGCATTTCCAAGGCCTTGCATTCCAGGGTCAGAATTGCAGGCTGCCATATTTACAATTGGCATTATTATATAGGATCTCAGTTCTTTTTGCTTGGAAAGCAAAGTCTTTAACCCCTACCTTGTCTTCCCACACCATGTGCTCTAACTTTCTTGAAAAGTTCTACTGCAAGGTGTGACCCTACTAAAATTCCATTAGTATCTTCAAATTTTGCATTTAGATCATATTTATAATGATGCATTTAAACACATTTGCCTATGGATGTTTATCACATCAAGACTGTGATTTTCAGAAGCATCATAAGGGAACAAGTGAGGTTACAAAGAAGGGAACAAGTAGGTGTTTTATTTATTTTTCTTTCACTTAAAAATATTTCTCCCCACTGGGGAGACTTTTTTGTGCATGTTATAAAAAGACATTTTCATACAAAGAATATAATAATACTTGAATATACCCCTATGTTCTTTGCCTTTTATTTCTCCATTTTCCATTGGTTTCCTTTTATTTTCTTACACAATTTGACTTCACTCTCCTGTTTCCATACATGATTTTTGTATGTATTAAAAAGTATATAAAATTTGTGCTAATCATGAATCCGAAAAAAGATTAATTCTCTGGAGTATACAAAGAATTCAAGAAGTTAGACACCAAGAAAGCAAATAATCCAATTTAAAACTGGGCCCTGGTGCTTAAAAGGGACTTCTCCCCAAAAGAAATACAAATATCAAACAAATATCTTTAAAAATGTTCAACTTCCCTGGTTATCAGAGAAATGCAAATTAAAACTACCTTATGACATTATCTTACCCCAGTTAGATTGGCTAAAATAAAAAACACAAATAACAATGGATTTTGGGAAGGAGATGGAAAAAAGGAAACACTTACTCATTGCTAGTAGGAGTGTAAACTGGTACAGCCACTTTGGAAATCAATATGGAGATTCCTTAGAGAGCTAAAAATGGAACTACCATATGATCCAACTATACCACTTCTGGGAATGCTCCCAAGGGACTCTACATCTTACTACAAAGACACTTGTTCTTCCATGGGCATTACAGCACTGTTTACAATCAACCATCATATTCATTGACAGATTTAACTGTAGTACATATACACAATGGAATACCATTTAGTTATTAGGAAGGATGAAATTGTAGAATTTGTTGGTAAATGGATCAAACTAGAAAATATAATATTTAAGTGTGGTATCACAGACATAGAAAGGTAGACACCATATGCCTTCTCTTGTATATGGATACTAGCATTAAGTTCCTGTCTGGAGTATTTGGCTTGGAATTCCAATGTGATTATGAAACTTGACATACATGCTCAGTTAATTATGGTTACTTATGAGCCTGAGATGCTTGCAGTCAGCTGAAAAATTCTGTGGCAAGAGAGTTGTAATGGTTACTTTTAGCTATTACTATGAGAGAGCACTTAAAGCCAAGCAACTTAAATGAAAAGGGAGATTTATTCAGCTTACGTTCCAGAGGAGAGATATCGTCTTTCATGGAGGAGGCAGCATGGCTGGCTGGCCGAAGCTGGAGTCAGGCTAAGTCACTGCAGACCTCTTGGAGGCTGAGAGCTGCAAAACTGCTTGCTGCAAAGGCAGACTTCTCTTAGAGGTAGGGTGGGACTAATCCACCTCCAGGCCCATCCCTTGTAACTGCTTTCCTCCAGTAAGGCTCCATCTTTCAAGGTGCCATGACCTTCCCAAACACATGAGACTGTGGAAGACACATTTCAAACCATGATTACAGGAGTCATAGGTAGGTTTGACAATGCTGGTATGAGAGCAGCAGAGATGGTCAAGGATTTGGTGGAGGATAATATTCATAGGTCACTGATAAGTGTTACCTGTGTTGGGAGATTTATGTAGTCCTGGTCATAGACAGAAACTGTGGATTTGGTTGTGTTTTTGGATAATGTGGGGTCCTTTTGTATTTCTGTCTTTTATGTTATAGAATGCTTTGTAGTGTTGCATTTCTATTTATGGTTTTGGAATTTTTTTATTTTTTATTTCCACTCATAGAAACTTAACAGGTACACTGGTCCCCTCCCTCTCTCCAACTTCCCACCACCCTGTGCTCCCTTCCCCTCCCCCTTCCCGCCCCCATCCTCCAGTGCCTCCCCCTCCCATCCCCGGAGCATCCTTTAATGTGCATGCCAAACTCTCCTCTGGGTCCTCCTCTCCGATGAGGTGCAAGGACCCAGTGGCATTTCCCTGAACCCTTTCCTGTGTTCCCCTTATAGGAACACTACTGTGGCTGTCAATCCCTTGCCTCCAAGGATCCTAGTGCCTTTAGCAAACGCTAGACTTTGTGGGTCAATAGTGTGTTGGACATTGCGCAGGGCATGCAAAGTCCAATTATGATTGCTTCGGCCCTAACTTGTGTGGAGTATCTTGCATATTATTGCTCCTCCCATTCTTGTGCTCTTACAATCTTACCGCCCCCTCTTCCGCAAATTTCCCTGAGCTTTTGCGAAGTATACTCCTACTTTAATTTTTTTAAGTAATAAAGTTATAAAAATCTAAGAACCACAGTGAGAGAAAACATTGGCTTTGTGAATCTGAATTAATGCTTCTTTTTTTCATTTTTCAACTTTCTTAGGTAAAGTAGCCAACAACACATCACATTTTAACTTTCAGCTCCATACCAATTATTCATTTATCAGCAATAATTTTGTTAAATTATTCATTTATTTAGTCAACACACCTTTATTTCACTCCTAAGTTGAAGGTACTCAAGTTCATTTAATTATGTGGATATTATTAGCATTTTATAAGAGGTTAAAAGAGGTTAACATAATTTTTATTTAAGCTAATTGTGTTATACACATCATACAGGTCTTAGCATTTTTGTGAAACTGGTTATACATGCTTAGCCAGGGCAAATGCATTTTGAAATTTATATTCAAAGGCAGGGAATTAGACTATGTTCTTTCACAAAACCTTTTGAAGAAAAGTGGTATATAAACTTGGATAGTTAATACTTTGGAACTGGTATTATGTATCACCTTTAATATTGTGGGCACACACATTAGTCTGATACTCACTGAAAGCGACTGTGAGAACACCTTAAGCCTTGCACACTAATGGGACCATAAAGGCCAAAAGGATAAACTAGGTCATATTCACACATGCTAAAATACCATTGAGAAGTATTTAATGCATTATAGTCTATGGGTAAAATACCTTTCTAAAGATTTGGAAATGCTGAGGTTGTGAACTTGGAGTTAGCAGTGAGCTTTTCTATAGTGGGCTAGTCAAAGGACATTGGATGGGTGTCTTGAGGAAAAGTGTGTTGGTGTAATGCAGAGGGAAAACAGCGCAAGTGTATAACACCAGCATGAGTTTGTGACTAATACACATGAAAGTGAAAACGTAGCCATAGGGCTGTGAGTTGAGGGGAAAGGAAGAGAGGCAGGAGGTGATTCTGGACCAGGCAGGACAAGACTTTGAATCTGAAGATCTTTGTTGGTAAGAAAGGAGGAACTGAAGAGCTTCTGGACAGGCACTGGGTAAAAAAATTGGAATTTGCTTTGTAGATACTTAAGACCAAGGAATCTTAGGAAGCAGAAGGGTGGCCTGCTCAGACTGAGATACTCAGGGAGATAGGGCAGGGGAAGAAATAAAGCAGAGACAGTGAGACCCAGAGACACAGAACTTAAGTCAACTCAGTGTCTGAAATCTTACATTTTAATGTGTAATATTATGACTATTTACTTAGAAAATGATAACTGGTTCTTTAGTAGCTTGGTTGGTTTTTATCCATACAACATTGTCCTTAAACTTTCTTTGATGTACCAATGAATTTGTTAAAAATCAGCTAACATGTTAATGGCACTTCTGCCTCTCTCAGCTGTGAATATCTATAAAGTATGAATCATTCATCTTGGTTTTTCTATTAATAAATAGTACCGACTATACTGGACAGATTCTAAGGGAATCACTGCATGAAGAACCTGTGAGATTTAAAAGCAATCACCCATCTGTGAATAAAAAATTGTGCCACATATGTGGCCATTAACATAGCTGAGGAATAATGCATAACTGAAGTGAAAAAGTGCCAAGAGTGAAATTTATTCTAAATGTTTCAAAAGTTAATATGATAGCCCTTGACAGTGCTCAGAGAGAATGCTGCTAGCAGCTTCAGCCATTGTTCTTGTTTTTTAAATGAGGAATATAAAAATGAACTGGAATTATTAGAGGCCTGATTGATTTGCTCTAAATATCCCTAGAATATCTAAGTAAGTATTCTGCTGTTTTCTGTAATTTTAACACGATTTAAGAGATATATGAAATGAGCATTGTTATAAATAGCAAAATAAAGTAGGTCATGCTTTCTTCTTCCTTTGGGCTTCTACATGCCAGGCCTTATAGCTTAGGAATACAAGATATTGTTTGTGCTACTGAGAGACCTGGCCTTCATTGCTACTGCTCTTTGCTAAAGAACCATGCTCTTTTGGCTAGTTTAACTGGCTAGAGAAGCTTGTAAATTTGTTAATTTATTATGACTACATTTGATAGAGCTTGTATTTCTTTTAAGCTAGTTAATTTCTAATTTGCTAGACATGTAGGTAACTTGAATTTTGCTAGCAGGTGTATTTTAAGGAAGATGTTGGGTGACCTGATGGTCATTTGACTGATTATTCCTTTATTGGCCTGCTGGCCGAGTTTATCCAGTTTTCTTGCCTGCTGTCTTCCTGTTTATTTGCCATTTGGATTGTACCTGGATTAGTGCTGCTAAGTTCTTCAGAGATCCAAATGCCTTAGATTTATGAGTCAGGATTATTTTTTAACCACTTTTTATGGTTTTATATTATTTGAGAAACAGTATGGTAAGCTCAACTATTTCCCTGATGAAAGGACAGCAGGTATTTGGGTCAGCTGGTCTGGAATGGAAAGCAGCTTTGATGTAAGATAATTTTTCAGTTGATCAGTGTGGACTCAGAGGAAAGCAGAATTAACCTGAAACCTCTATAGTTCACTGAGAGTGGAAGAGAGACTCTTAAAGGATTGCTTCATGTCTGATGTACTTTGACATCCTTAGTGTTTTGGCATAGTATTTTTGGTAATTATTTTCAGCCTTTTTCCCCTTACTTAGATACAGCCATCCTGTAACTACTCACATAAACAAGTCTGTTCAGTAGAAAGAAAACAAGCATTCTCTGTTGTTTGCAATAGCTCTAGGACCAAATAGTTATTGAATGGTCACTTTGTGTCATACACTATGCATTGTTGCCTTAGAAAAATTCTAGATTCGTGACTATTTTTTGTTAAATATTCTTCTGATTGGGTTCAAGTGAAGTTCTTGGAGCAAAAGGTTGTGTTGGCTTATGATTTGTCTCTTCTGATTTTATCAGGAAAATCCTGAATTAGTTAATAGTGAGCATTGACTAACAAAATATATTTTTTGTATTCTCTCTTTCTCTTTCTCTTTCTCTTTCTCTCTTTCTTTCTTTCTTTCTCTCTCTCTCTTTCTTTCTCTCTCTTTCTCTCTTTCTTTCTCTCTCTCTTTCTCTCTTTCTTTCTTTCTCTCTTTTTTTCTCTCTCTTTCTCTCTCTCTTTTCTTTCTTTTTTTCTTTCTTTCCTTCTCAATTTCTTTCTGTCTCTCTTTCTTTCACTCTCTCTCTTTTCTTTCCAATCAGAAAGTCCTGAGTTCAGATCCCAGGTCCCAAGTAAAAAAACACCAAGCAGAAACACAGAAACAGCAGCGGCCTGCACTCTCAGCCATGGTAGGTGGAACCTAGAATTTTTACATGGGGTCTAGGGATCTAAACTCAAGTCCCTTTGCCTGCCAGGTAAAGGCTTAAACCATGAAGCCATCTCCCCAGTCCTGACTTAAGTATTTCTAAGTTTGAAAAAGTCCATATTTACTATCAAAAGTGAGGATACCATTAAAATAAGTCCATAAAATAAATCATTTACTATTGGCTCTTTCCCTTTTACTCTTAATGAAAATTGGAATCTCATGGTTTGTACTCAGAAAACATGGTGGTTCCCAATTATTGCACTCACCAAAGCACAGATTTCTAGGATCCATCTTAGACTCCATGATTCAGAAGGCAGCAGACTTTAAGAACAGACCCAGAACACCAAGGAAGATAAAATTCCACATGGTATCATTATATCAGCCATAGATCAACACATGGTGAACCATGAGCAGAAGACAAAGAACATAGAATCACATGTAGAAAAAGTCTTGAGCATCACTAGGAGACATTGGATTACATATCGCTTGATCCTCCAACTTTCCTACAATTTTTTCTTTATAAGAAAGCTGGTACAGTGGAATTATTTCAGCATGACTTAAGAATACACTTAATTATTTAATAGAAATTATCTCTGAATAAAAATTTGTTCCCATTTTGTTCTGATTAATAAGAAGATTGAATATTGACCTGAATACTGTCAGGACATAGAGACAGTGGATGTTCTTGCTTTTCTAAGATACTCTGTTCTTCAAAAAAATCAAGACAAGTTACCTCATATTTACCCTCTATTTTAAAAGCTTTAGTCTCTAAGGAGAAAGTTTACCTTTGCTTTAGAAAAGTGGACAAATGAAAATTCAGCAAGTCACTCAAGAAGCAATGAACTATGTTGGAATTTCCTTCTTTATAGACAATATTGAAAAACAAATGCAGTCATGTTTATATCAACTTTTAGATCTTGGGGGGGAGGAGTGGCCTCTCTAAACATGTGTACCAGGTTGCATTGCGAATGAAGGGAGACTTAAAATGTAAGTGATAATTAGTCCATTGATATGAAGTACTCCGCAGGATACTTGATGTGAACCCCGATGTCTGCGGAGGAGAAACAGAAGTAGAAAGCTTGAAGTTGGCTCAGCATGATGAAGGTGGCTTAGGTTTGCTTTCAGAACAGAGTCCTGATGAATAATTCATTTGCTTAGACCATTCTCTTTCCTGATTGCTCTTTAGTTTACCAGGGCTGCACTTTGCTTTCACGTGCAGATTCTTGACAAAATGCTGCATTTCTGTGCTTAGTAATCTTAATAAAAGCATCAGGATTACTCTTTAGGAAATATAATGTGATCTATGGCAAAATAGTTCTTAATTACAATGCTGTGCTTTCGGACAGTATAAACGATAGCTTAGAATTGAAAAGAGAATTACTATGCCTTCCATAAATCTCCTTGACAACAAGCTCAATGTTTTGAATACTCATTTACAATTTGATTTAAATGTACAGTTCCTTCACCTTGACATCTTATTCCTTTTCTTTATCCTGCTTGGATTTTAGTAGGTGCTTTTCAAAAATTCAATTAAACATTATTACTTAACTGCAAGATTTTGACCCTCTGATACCTAAATTAGATTTGGAATGTTTCCATAGTTTTCACCATGGTCATTCACTATTACCTTCATTCCCCAATAAATAAAATTTAAAAAAAAAAGTCTGGATTAAATTTCTACAGTGAATCCCCTTTTTTGGAACTCTACTATAAAAAGAAAAAAAAAATGAAGAAGTGATTCATAGCTCTAGGGTCCTCTACCTGAGAGATATGTTGCCTGGGCATTTATCGTCCCTCAAACTGTTGCTCTCATTGTGAAATCCAAAGAAAGCCTTCCCAGCATGCAGCTTTCAGTGCAGCTTGCCTTCCTGCCTTTGGCGGAGCTCCGGATTCTTGTGAATCACCCCTAGGCACACAGTGTTACCATTGTACTGTCTGAAAGCGAAGCCTGCTGGGTGGTGGCGCAGCTACTCCTTTGAGAAGGTCACGAGTTCATGTTTGCTCAGCCTTCAGTCTAACAAGTAGCGTTCCCAGAGAACTGCAACGTAGCTACGCTCTGGAGGCTCAGAGTTCCACGGAACCCAGCAGTCATGGCCTAAAGACCATTAGGAGTGGTGAATTCAAGACAAGCCTTGCCTGTGGTCTGTCATTATGAGTGTGTCTATCAACATCTCTTCTCAGTGGCTAAAAAATGAAATTTGCCTAAGACCTTAGTTGAAGTAACTGATAATAAGGCAGATGGTACTTCATGGGGACCTACAGTGAATAATTCTGCAGTTTACTGTGTGACTTTTCTTTATTAAGCAGACGTTTATTGAATACCTACCATATGCCAGATACTGGGACAGAGACTGGAGTTAATGTGGTAAGTAAAACATTAAAAATCTCTGTCCTTCTGGGACTTTATAACTGAGAGGCTCTCAGGAAATAAATAGCCTTGCTTAGAGGGATAGAAACCATTATAGAAAAGCTGAAGAGGAGGATAAAGGCGGTGTTTCATATAGACACATCCTCTTTAAAGACATGAAGAGAGAGGAGAAAATGAGGGAAGGAGCCATAGGAAGATATGGAAGAAATACTTAACAGGCAGAGATTGAAAGAAAATCATCCTCAAGAGTGTCAAGCGATGGCTCACATATTAAGTCAACACTTACATAAAATGAGAACCTGTTGATAATGGAATATACATGTAGTATATGTGTGTGTGTGTGAAATACAATTGGAAATATCACAATAAGAAAAAAAGAAACTACCAATTCAAAAATTTCATCTATACAGTGAAGACAGAAGATAATATTTTCTGTCATAAATCCTTCTCCCAGTAGGGCCATCACAGGGTTAAAACAATCTACTGCATGCATAATGTACTGTAATTGCTTTTTTAACAGCTGAAATGTACAGAAAATACTGTTCTGACCGCCTGTCTTTAGTCGTTCACTGTTGCTGTCACGATTCAGAAATTTGAATCTCTGCCTCAAGAGGCATGTTTCCTTGGCTGTTAAAAAAAAGAAAAGAAAAATTAGAGGGGATGTATAGCTGTAATCATGGGCTGTGATTTTAGAAGAGAAATCACTTCTTGTACAGGGGCCAGGGTGCCCATGAGCGTTCTTTATGTCTTTGTTTAATTCTCATTTGTGTTTGCTCTGTTCCTGACTTGTTAGTTCCCGTTTTGTTGCGGGTGACATTTTCTTGGCAGATATACCCGACTGGCAGTGCCCACTTATATTAAAGGATATTCTACAAAGAAATCATGGTATTGGTCAGAAAGTCTAGAAACGGGACCAGAAATGGTGGTGGCTAGAGGCAGGAAGGGGAAGTAAATATTCTCAGCACATCATGTCACTTCCATGTTTGTTGTGAATTGGCATCTTTCAGTTGCCTTCTAAGAATACATCTGGACTCACAAAATGTGAAGAATTTAAAGAGATTAAGTAAAAATAAGATTATTAATAATGTAGTCCCGTCTCAAAACACAAAATGAAAATGCTGTTTGTTTCTAATCAAGCACAAGAGAACACATTAGAATCCCAGCCTAGAACTTGCAAAGCTGGAGTAGATTTCAAATCTGACTACTGTTTATAGTAGTCATCGTAGGAAAAAGTGTCTAACTTATAAGTCCACAGCAAAAGCTTTAGGATTGACTTTAGAAGGTAAAAGAGGTCCAGAAATGCAATCAAAGGACAATATTTCTTGCTTTACTATTTAAGACAATAAAGGACTTACATGAGAAAAATCTCTAGATTTTTCACAACACACTAGGGTCAAATAACTTCTAATCTTGAACTGCAAATGAATTGACATGCTGAGGTTTGTTAAACCCATAGTTATTTTCCATGTTTGCTTAGGATTGACATAAGCAGACAAACAAGATCTTTTCAAAGAACTCATGAATAAAATCACTTTACTACATGGTGAAACCATTGGGTGGTGAAACCATTGGTGATTGAATATACGGGCTTGCACTTGCTACGCAAGTGCTCTGATCTTGTTTGTGCTAAGTCCCAGCCCTGGAAACGAATTTTTGTTACATTCAGGTTACTCTATGTTGTCCTGAAATATGACAATCTTCAAGAATAATATAGTATTCTACGTATTTTTAACTTTATTAATATTATTTTGTGTGTGTGCGTGTAATATATGTGTACATGTGGGCACTTGTATCACAGCTTGTGGATGGAGGGCAGAGGACAGCTTTGTGAAATCAGATCATTCATTCCACCTTTCCATAGTCTGTTGAGCATTGAGCTTAGGTTGTGAGATTTGCACAGCAAGTACTTTACCCACTGAGCCATTCTGTCAACCCAGAATTAACAACTTTTATGTAGTAAGCAATATTTTTATTTCGGGCATATGCATGTTTTTTCCTTTTTATTATGCAGTGAAGTAGAATGGATTGAATGCTAAGTTTTGAAGTTATATGGCTTTGGGTTCTAATTATTACTGATAGGTTAATGTCGAGTAACTCATTCCCCTTTTCTGTAACTTACTTTCTTCATCTATAAAATATAAATTATTTGCTCGAGGGACATTATGAAGTTAAATATGATCATACATATGACAAAACCCAGGAAATAAACTCTTCATTAAATCTGTGTCTTAAGCTGGCTTTCTTTCTACTCTGCCTCCTCATTCTGGGAGAAAGGGTTAGAATCCACCCTTTCTACATTATCCTCAGAAAAAACCAACCCTCTGGTGCCTTGATTGTAAGATTTCTAGCCTCTGAAACTGTGAGGGAATAAAGTAGTCTTATTTAAGCCACTCAATCTGTGACACTGTCAGGAAGAAGTGGGGTTTCCCTTTCACAAGTATCTCATATTGTGAAGGTGGATTTGGAATCTGACCAGAAGATCTGATGTGATTCTTTTGATACCGTGGTTTGAGTCTGATGTGTCCACTGTGGGCTCCTGTGTTTGATCACTTGGTCCCTAATTAGTAGTGATGTTAGAGAAGGTTGTGGAACCTTTAGAAGGTGGAACTTTGTGGGAGGAAGTAGGTCTCTTGGGGGGGACGGACCTTGAGGTTTTGTGTTTAGACTACTTCCTGCTTTCTGTTTGCTTCCTAAATGTGATGCAGTGTGAGTAGCCAGCCTCCTGCTCTTGCAGCCATGCCTTTCCTGCTTGTTGTGGTGTCTCCTCCATGATGGACTGTCTCTGTCTGGAACTGCGAGCCAAAGGAACCCTCTTCCTTCAAGTTGTTTTGTCAGGGTGTTTTATCACAGCCACAAGAAAAGATGCTGAGACACCACAGACAATGACCATATTTTGGAGGAGACTGTGGTAGAGACAGGACGGGTAGAGAGACTTCAGATGGGTTTTCAAATGGAAGTGAGAACATCTTATTAGATACTGGAGAAATAGACCCTTGTTATACAGTAGCAAAGAAATTTTCATAATTATGCTCCGTTTTTGTTTTCTTTGTGGAAAGCAGAAATTGTAAATGATGAACTAGACATTTAGTGGAAGAAATTTCTAAGCAAAATGTTGCAACCAGATCCCAGTTTTTTCCTTCTGCTTATAGTAAAACGTAAAAGGAAAAGATAAAGGCAAGATTGTTAAGCCAAATATATGCAGAACTTGACAATGTGGATAATTCTCAGGCTTCCTATGTTGTTTAAAACAAGAAGGCGTGTGCTGGAAGGAGCTTCAGAGATGAGATGACAGTAATTGGAGCTAAATAGAGCTAATCAACTGTCAGAGAGAGCCAGGAACCAAGATTCAATGATACAGAGCCGATCTTGATGCACTGTCCTGTCTAGTGTCTTCTGCCCCTGTCAATTGCAGAGGAAGCAAGACTTTTGTGAGTTTCAGATATATAGAAACATATCTGGCTTGTGCTAAAGAGGAAAGCTAGAATGAAATGATAGTAGACCATTCAAATTTCTTAGATTCTCTAGGCATGACAGGTGTGACAATAGTGATACCTGGTGACAGATATTCATGATCTCTTAGCAAGGAAAGAATTATTCAGAAGGTGGTTCACAGACCAGTGATGCCATTTCCACCATTCACATGGGACTCAAGCTTTGGAAAGCAGCCATTTCATCTTATCTCTGAGGCGGGACTACCTCCTTGATGACTGCCCAGACACTCTAACTGACCCAGAGTTCAGCCCTTTGAACAAAACGAGTTACGAAAAGCCTTGAAGACAGGTGCTCTCTGTCCCAGTACTTTTGAGCTTCTTTTGGATCTTCCTTTCCTTGCTTCGGAGATGTTCTCTTTTGCAGTAGGAATGTCCATCTCATGGCTGTCTCCCCACTTTCTTTTGGAAATAGATGATTTCTCTTGTTTCGTAATTCATAGATGGAGAGCACCTTTTCCCCCCATAGCATATGTTGATGGCTTAAATAAGATGCTCAGACTGGACCTGGTGGTGGAGTGACGCAGACATGCAATGTTGGCATGAGTGAACAGCATAACTAGGAGGATGTGCATTTCGGAGAACAAAAGACTGATGGTTACAGACAGGTCAGACTGTTTATTCATCAAGCTCACATGTGGAAGTCTGTTAAAAATTACATCTTCAGTATCCCCCCAAAATCACATGAAGCAAAATTTTGTCAACAGTATGCTGGTGGGTATTCTAGAAAGAGAGCTTAGAGACATGCTCAGATCATTGGAATAAACCCAGAATGGGGACTATAGGACTCCTTCTTTCCTTCTTCCCTCCCTCCTTCCCTCCTTCCCTCCTTCCCTTCTTCCCTCCTTCCCTCCTTCTCTCCTTTCTTTCTTCCCTCCTTTCTTTCTTTCTTTCTTTCTTTCTTTCTTTCTTTCTTTCTTTCTTTCTTTCTTTCTTTCTTTCGTTCTTTCTTTCTTTCTCTTTTTCCTTTCTTTTTTTTTCTCTTCTCTCTGTTTCTTTCTCTTCCTCTCTCTCCTTCCTCCCTCTCTCTTCTTTCTTTCTCTTTCTTTCCTTTCTTCTTTCTTTCTTTCTTTCTTTCTTTCTTTCTTTCTCTCTCTCCTCTTCTCTCCTTCCTTCCTTCCTCCTCCTTCCTCCTTCCCTCTTTTTTTCCCTCCTTCTTTCTTTCTTTCTTTCTTTCTTTTCTTTCCTTTCTTTTCTTTCTTTCTTTCTTTCTTTTTCTTTCTTTTCTTTCTTTTCTTTCATCTTTCTTTTCTTTCCTTCTTTCCTCTTTCCTCCTTTTCTCTTTTTATTTCTTTCTTTTTCTTCTTTCTCTTCTTCTTTCTTTCTTCTTTCTTTCTTCTTTCTTTCTTTCTTTCTTTCTTTCTTCTTTCTTTCTTCTTTCTCTCTTTCTCTCCTCCTTCTCTCTCTCCTTCTTCCTTCCTCCTCCCTCCTTCTCTCTCTCTTTTTTTCTCTTCTTCTTTCTTTCTTTCTTTCTTCTTTCTTTCTTTCTTTCTTTCTTTCTTTCTTCTTTCTTTCTTTCTTTCTTTTTGTCTCTCTCTTTCTTTCTTTTCTTCCTTCTTTTCTCTCTGTCCTTTTCTTTTTGACTGTCTGATCATGAGATGAACAGCTTTCTCCAATACTCCAAAATGCCACTGCAGACTCAAAGCAGTAGGTCCAACCAATAATGGATGAGTACCTCTAAAACTATGAGCCCAAATCACGTGAATTTACCCGGGTTTTTATTTCTGTATTTAGTATTTCATGTTCTGTTACCGTTTGCTTTTGTAAGAAAAAAAATTGGCTGGTATGGTATCCTAATCTTTAGTACCAAGAGAACCTGATTTGGAGAAAATAATTTCACAGAAATTATCAAACTGAAATGATCATAGTGGTTAATTTTAATTTGGTATGAATGATATCCTTATGTGAAGGGGTTATGTGGCAGAAGACATGCATAGAGGAAAGAAAATAAATAAGAAGAGACAGATGGAGAATCCATAAACGGAGGAGAGAGGGTCAGAATACATTATTTCCTCACAACATATTGAAAGAACCAGTCTTCTTCACACCTGTATTTTAGATTCAGTAAGACAGTGAGTTTGTATTGCTTAAGTATGCATGTGAAGACTGAGTCAATTATTGATAGAAAATCTCAAGGAAGGAGCAGGGTTAAGTAGATCACATTCTTTTTTTTTTATGCTCTGTATTTGGAACAGCAGGGAAAAAAGGCTATAGTTTGTGAACATGGTCACAACAGTCTTCTGTACCTTGCCATGGTCACCGTAGCAAGCTTCTATGTGCTAACTTGCCTGTTGTTATAGTATATGTCGGTGGTTCAAATAGTTATAACAGAAAGTCCTAATCTGTGTTATTTGATATATATATGTATATATGTGTATCTATATATGTGTATCTATATCTATATGAATGGTTGAAAGGCTGTGGTTATTTAGGCCAGGAGAAATAAAAGGCTTTAAGAAGCTGCTTGTGATATATTCATTGAACTACAGGAGGTAAGAATCAGAGTGGCACATGATTAGGAGTTGGACTTTGGCAAAATGAAGAAAAAAGTTGCTCATTATATAAAATTTAATCTTGACAGATCTCTGTCTGCATTTCAGTGAACATTCATAGAGACGTAAAATTTAAAAATAGACTTGTTTGCTTATTTGGTTTTGTTGGTATAGGTCATTAGAAGGCTATTACTGCCTTTTTGATATGAAATAAACCCATGAGCTTAACAATGAGCACGTAATAGAGACTGATAGGGTAGACTAAAGAAGAATTAAACTCTGGACAAAGAACTCTCCATACAAAATGTGATAGGCAGCCAGGGTGAGGATAATCTGCAGTGAACAGAGAAAAACTCTAGAACTGAGAGACATGAGACCAAATACGAGAGCAAGTTAATATAAACAGGTTTATAATCATGATGACAATTCCATTGTGGTAGTTCTACTAGTAAATTACAAGTACTACCTGGGCAGATATATGCCTGACTTACTCAATGCAGTACTTTTTAAACTTTCACAGTGACTGGCTCATATTTGACATATAACTATTACAATATGAATAAATGAATAACTAACAAGTAATGCTTGATTAATTGTGACTGCTCATATTCCTGTGTTTTCAAACTTTCATATATCATGCACAAAGCATTTCAGATGTATATAAAATAGTTTTAGGTAAAGAGGTAACTTCACAAAAATAAACTTCAGTCTTTATTTTCTAAGTACAGTGAGAGATTTGTGAATTATGTCCATGTAAGAAAACTATGTTACATAGTATACTATCATTCTAATTTGCTGATTATGAATGCATACACTGGAGATACATCCATGCAAAAATAAAATAAATTAGCCTTATGTGGAAAAGTTAGTCATGTCATTACTATACTGAATATAAAATTTTTTGAATTTTTCATCCTTATGTTTTACTAAGGTGTATGTGGATAAGCAATAATTCATGCTTAACAAAGAAGTTGGACACTGTTCTTGACAAAGTAAGTATATTTGAAGACTCTATGAATTAGTACAAATATACAGGTAAGGAGCAGGACTAGCCAGATCATATCCTTTTTAGAACACAGTATTCGGAGGCCCTCCAGTCCTTACAGAAAGGGAGATTGGCTGTTGCTTTGTCAGGACAGAAAATACAGATTAAGAATCCTCTGGAGTCTTGTTTTACATTGGTTTCTCTCTATATAGCCACAAAAGGCACAGAAACGGCTATTGTTCCTAAGTGACATCACTCAGTGGCACTGAGGCCAGTGTCCAGCTGCAGTCAGCATTAGGAGATCTCTGGATAGAGTCCAAGATGCAAGCTCCACTAGCAAAAGAAATGAAAAGATCAAGAATGCAAATTCTGAAGAACGCTGGAATATAATTGATGAGACAAAGCAGTTATAAATGCTAAAACTTATGTGGAAGGTTTTGAATTGTCTAACTGACATTACTGTATGAGAGATTTTGGTTGTAGGTCAGATAGGAGATCATATAATTCAGGCACCTGTGGATTTAATTTGAATTTTTGGGCAGCCACATGGAGAAGCTACAAGACAGCTCTGAGAAGCTAGCACTCTTGGTCAGATTGCAGAGGAAAAAGCATATTCATAAAGGAAATATTCAATCTTATTAGGAAATGTGCAAAAATCTTGAATACGTAACAAAAAACTACATGGATAGAAAATAAGCACATGGAAGAGGATCAATGATTAGGTATTAGGGGAATATAAAGTAAAACCAGTATATATCTGTAAGACTCACTGTGTATCTGCTAGAATCGCTAAAACAAAGTATCTACTGACCTGAAGTGCTGGTGGGAATGTGGAGCAACTGGAATGCTCATGTATTACCAGAAGAAATGCAAAGTGAAGGAACTGTTCGAAAAACCAGGTTGATGTTCACTATAAAGATGGACGTACTCTTAACATATGTGCCACACCACAGTGAGAGCAGATGTTTGCACCAAGCTGTGCATATGTTTCTTAGAAACTGTATTCATAATTTCCCCAAACTGAAAACACCCCAATTATCATTCAGTAGGCAAATGAACAAACAAATCATGGCATATCCAGACAATGGAGCATTCCTTGGAAATAAAAACTCCGTGCAGTATTAATCAATCTTGGCTACTCTTCAAATATACTGTGCAGAGCACAGGTTAAACACAATGCCTTGTTTGTAACTTTACTGAAAGACAAAGTGATGAAGATGAAGAAAAGATCAGGGTTGCCAGGGATAAGAGGCAAGAGGAGAATGTGAATGTAAAGATGTAGAATGAGACAGCTTGGGGAGTGACAGGGCGTTTTAAGGTTCTGATTGTAGTGGTCATATGCTTGTAGTTTCTCTTAAAAAGTCTTTGCTGTAGGCTTCGGTGTGCTCACTCATAAAATTCCACAGGCCTGCTGGCATTGGCTCCAAAGTAGACACACAGATCAATGGATAAGGGTTGAAGACTCAGATATAAGCCCACACAACTACAGCCATTTGATCTTTGACAAAGGGGCTCAAAAATCCAATGGAAAAATAACAGCATCTTCAACAAATGGTGCTGGCAAAACTGGATCTCCACATGCAGAAGATTAAAACTGGACCCGTACTTGTCACCATGTACAGGACTTAATTCCAATGGATCAAGGACCTTGATATAAGGCCAGAGACTATGAAAACCATAGTTGAAAGGGTAGGGAACACCCTCGAGCTGATTGGGCTAAGCCAACAGTTCCTAAACTGACATCCAATAGCCCAGTCACTACAACCAACACTCAACAGATGGGATCTTGTGAAATTAAAGAGCTTCTGTTCAGATAAAGAGATTGTAACTCGAACACAAAGGCAACCCACAGAATGGGAGAAAATCTTCACAAACCATATATCTGATAGAGCTCTATTGTCCAGAATGCACAAAGAACTTAGAAAACTAAAACACCAAGGAAACAAATGGGCCAATTAAAAAAATGGGCCTTGGAACTTAAAAGAAACTTTACAAAGGACGAAATTAAAATGTCTAGCAAATATCTTAAAAAATGCTCCACATCCTTAGCCATCAGGGAAATGCAAATCAAAACTGAGATATCCTCTCACCCCTGTCAGGATGGCAAAAATTCACAATACAAACAACACCAAGTGCTGGAGAGGATGTGGAGAGAGGGGAACTCTCTTACATTGCTGGTGGGAGTGCAGGCTCATACAACCACTCTTGTGAGCCGTCTGGCGATTCTTAAAGAAATTAAAGATTGAAATGCCATATGACCCTGCAATTCCACTTTTGGGAATAACCCCCCATACAGCAAAAATTCACCTTGATAGCACAAGCACGACCATGTTCATACCAGCACTGTTTACAATAGCAAAGTCATGGAATCAGCCCAAATGTCCAACAGTTGACGAGTAGATAAGGAAAATGTGGTATATTTATACAGTGGAATACTATTTAGCCATCAAAAATGATGAATTAATGCAATTTGCTGGGGAAATGGATGGGATTAGAAACAATTATATGGAATGAAGCATCCCAGACACGGAAAATTAAGCACTGTATGTACTTTCTAATAGGTGGATCCTAGTACCAAACCCACTTAGAGACACTCAAAGACAAATCTCTGTAATACCTACAGTAATTGTAAAGATTATAAACAGGAGGGATGGGGAAGGAGGGCCCACCAGAAACAAGGAGAGAGGGGACCATGTTACAGCAGAGAAAATAGGCCACCATCAAGAACTGCAAGTAAGTAATGAGACATCTGGTTAAGTTCACAGACTTTCCTTCCTGATCATTTGCAACTGATGGGGTATGATCTCACCAGAAGGAGAGGGCATATAGGCTGCCTGATAGAAAGTAACCATTTTGCAAATGGGTGATTGACCCCTCTCTCACTGGGGTCTCCTACTTTTATTCCATCTACCTTTGAATATACTCTTATAACAGACTCTAATTTAACAGGTTTTTATCTCTGGCCAGGGGGTGACTTCCAATACCTATCAGAATGGAGCCAAGGGCATTGCAGGAGCAGCAAAACCAAAAAAAAAAAAAAAATCAACAAATCATAATTCAGAACATCAGAGACTATATCAACCACCTGGAACTGGGCCAGCCTAATCTCTCCCCATCCTGAAGCTCAGGGAAATTTGTGGAAGAGCAAATTTTTAAGAGCACAAGGACGGGAAGAGTAATGATATGCAAGATACTCCACACAAGTTAGGGCCGAAGCAATCATAATAGGACTTTGCATGACCTGCGCTATGTCAAACACATTATTGACCCCACAAAGTCTAGCATGGACTAAAGGCACTAGGATTCTTGGAGGCTAGGGACTGATAGTCACAGTAGTGTTCCTAAGCTTAAGGGGAACACAGGAAAGGGTTCTGGGAAATGCCCCTGGGTCCGTGCACCTCATTGGAGAGGAGGATCCAGAGGAGAATTTGGCATGCACAGTAAAGGATGCTCCGGGGATTGGGGGGGAGGCACTGGGGGATAGGGAGGGAGGGGAGAGGGGAGGGAGGAGTAGGGGGGGCGGAGGTGGAGGGAGGGAGGGGACTGGTGTACCTGTTAAGTTTGTATGAGCAGAAATAATAATAAAAAAATTCCGCAGGCCTGTCTTTCTATGTATAATAACGTACTTGTGTGATAAGATGAACTGCTCATATGAAATTAAATTGGAATGACTTCTTTATTCTAGATCTCTATCTTGATAGACAGCATTCTAATTTTTTAATAAAAAGTTCTTTATTTTAAAACAGCAAACCATCATCATTAATGTTTTGGAATTTTAAAGAAGTTCCAGTGTGAACTGACTTAAACTGGACAGTCTGCAGTGAGCAAACAAATCTTGAAATTAAATGAGGTTGTTTTGATATAATTCTATATGTGTTTTAATTCTGTATTTTTTTCCTGCAGTGTTGGGATTGAATTTAGAACCTCACGCACTGTAGACAAGTGCTCTACAGCTGAGTTAACTCCCTCACCCAGGGCTTTCTATTTGTAAAGCATTATATGGATATGCTTACTATACCATTTTAAATCTCATTAAAGCAAATGAATTAGGAAAATATTGCTTCTGCAAAATAGCTGCTCGCAAATGTAAACAAATATGAAATGAATCTCTGAATTTTATGCTTTTCCTTAGAGAAATGGAGTGGGTTTAATTCTGTTTCATTTCTGTGTGTTTTGCTCTTTCTGTGATCTTCATGGTACCACAGTGAATTGGATTCATAAGTAATTATTTATACTTAAACTTTTAAACTACATATTGGTACTATATCATTTTTCTTTGTTTTATAGAAGATAGGATAAGAATTTTTTTTTTTTAAAGAAAGCCCATTTTAGAGGAAAAAAAGGCTTCCCCAACAGGTCATTGTTTCTTATCACGTGTCCCGTATACTTATTGATTTGAATTACCCTTCTGGGCAATCTCTGGAGAGGTTACTAGAATCCTTGGGAGCTGCCTTTATACAGAGAATGTGAACAGTAATTTCAAAAAAAGAAATAACAGTTAAGATGGCGAGCATCAGCTCTTGCTTTAATTTGAGTGTCTCTTTCATTTTAGGTTGTTTCCCCTCTCATTTTATTTTACACTGGGAGGATCAATGGTTGTTTCATTCATTCAACCAACATTTAGTTAAATATTTGCCATATGGTAGACAGTCTTAGGAGTTGGGTTCATAGGAATGAGCAAAACAAAGTTGATTCTCTTGTAAAAGTTAAATTCTAGGAAGATCAATGTAATTGTTAGTGTAATTTGACTGCTCTGTGTATAGGATTTACCTTGATTACGTTAACTGAGGGGCAAAGATCCACCCATTGCGAGGGAAATCATTCCCTGAGTGGAATTCTGGACTATATAAATGGAGAATGCGAACTGAGCAGCAATAGGCATCATCCCTTTCAAATTCCTGATAGTCCATGCCTTGTGATTACTGTTCAAGTTCCAGTCACCTTGATTTTCTGCACCCTTCAACTGTGAAAACCCCAATGATTCCTTTATCCTTTAAGTTGTTTTTGTCATATTTTATTTCATCAATGGAAAAATAACTAAAATAAATAGATAACTTGAATAAATAGTATTCACTATATCACAGACAAATAATATGGAGGAAAATGAAGCATGATGATTATTGTAGTTTCAGACAGGGTGCTTGTGGAAGATTTCATCAGGCAAGTGCTTTGGGCAGATGCTGGAAGGGCATAAGTTGTAGATTTCTTAGAGAAAGAGATTTCATGTCATGTTCACTGAACAAGGAGGCCGTAGCGTCTGGAGCAGAATAAGGCTGAGAGATAGTATAAGGAGATGAGGTCATAAAAAAGGGCAGATGAGGGTGAGGAGATGCATGTGGGATCCCTACAAGGCATTATGGTTTTACTTCTGGCTTATAAGAAGTCATTAGAAGATGTTGACTGGGCTGTTCTTTCTTGATAGCGCCTTTCTTAGAATCATATAGATGTTTCAAAGTAGCATAAACAAAAAGCAGTCAGGAGTAGTGGTCAGTGGTGGATATTGTTGCGAGTAAAAGGAGACTATGCATAGGAATAAAACAAGTGAAGAGCAGAGCAAAGGAAGGATAGGATGATGAAAAGGAAAGAGGAAAGAAAGACTGGAGGGAAATAAGGGGGATAAAACTAAATAGGGAAACCAGTAGACGGAGGAAAGAACCAAGGAAGCAAAAAAGGGAAGGAACGAAGAAAAGAATGACGACGGAAAAGCAGGATCATTCCTCTGGATGAGTAGCTGATGTCCGTTCGCGCTTATCTTTCTTCTTCATCTAATCTCTATTCTCTTCGTCCGTACTGCTTCCTCCTTCCTTCCTTCCTTTCCTTCTTCCTTCTTCCCTTTCTTTTTTTTTCCCCTTCCTTCTTTCTTTCTTTTCTTTCTTTCTTTCTTTCTTTCGTTCTTTGTCCTTTCTTTCTTTGGGTGTGTGTGTTGTGTGTGTGTGTTGTTGTGTGTGTGTGTGTGTGTGTATCGGAGGGCATTGTGTGTCCCTGTGGAAGACCAAGAGTGACTTCGGGAATCATTCTGGATTGCTGCTACTTCCTTTTTTTTTTTTTTTTTTTTTCTACTTCCTTTTTGCTTCACTCTTGGATCTCCCAAGTTCCTAGACAAAGCAAGGAGAAAAGAATACCAGCAAACAAGAACACTCTGTCTCCATCCTATAAAACAGTAGATATGTTGTTCTGCAATTGTATACACAAATTGCTTTTCTATTTAAGTTTTAAGAAATGGAGCTAAAGTAGCATTCTATCATGATAAAAATAAAAGATAGAATAGACAGCAGAGTAAAAATAGCTTCTATTCATTATAGACAAGGAAATTAACGGGAACATTAAAGAATGGACTACCTCAGGTGAAAGAATCCATTCCTCTGAAGTTCTGAAATGTTTCATTGTGCAAATAATTTCCATTCCTCCTGCTTATAATCAGTGGTAGCTATGTAAACTAATGGCATCCATTGTCTCTAAAATTTAGTATACTGAACTAGCATAAAATAATGTAAATGGGAAAAATGAGTACAAGACATGTAGGGTCTGCTGGGCAGCTCAATAGTTGGTATTTAATCCTCAGCAGTGAAAAAAAAAGCAGGATTATAGAAATACAACTTACATCTATTGAATAACTAAGTTCCAAGAATGGCATTAAGAAATATAATACTGCATTTTCAGAACACGAGATAGAATCTGGCAAAAAGTCCATACTTTTTACCTATGCATTCAATGTACATTATCTTGTTCATTTTCAAATAAGAACATGTGTCTTGGTTGACTGGAATATGTTATCATTGATCAGACAGTGTGTTGTTTTGGCAAGAAGAAGTTAGACAGAAAAAGAAATGTAGACATAGTTAAAAATTGTTGTTACTATTGTTACGTATCTAAAACTATTCCTTTTAAAAACTTCTGAATAAATTAATTTATCTTAAATATCAAATTTTATAATTATATAGCAAATGAAACCCACATCATTTTGAATTCAGTGTTGTGCTGGGTCTAAGATGGTTGCAGACCCAGTGTAGCTTTAGTTTTTCAGTCTTCATTTGAAAACTGTCACTGAAAGAAATTTGCTCAAGATTCAACTTTCAAAGCTCAAAGGATGTTGAATATAAAAAGTGTCACGGTTGTATTTGTGAATATTATTTTAAGTGTGTAGTGTATGTGCATGTGTGCATATGTGTGTATGTGTGTGTACAAGAGGCACTTGAGTGTGTGTGCCTGTGGGAGGCCAAAGGGTGTCACTGGAATCATCCTGAATTGTTCTAACTCCTTGTTACTTTGTTCTGGGGTTTCTCAGATTCTTCATTTTTAGGGCGGGAATTGCAGACCACTATCATTTCCATATGGCAGTTTTACTCGGGTCTGGGAATCTGAACTCAGTTCTTTTTTGCTTGTGAAGCAAAGGCTTTAACACTTGAACCATCCATCCAGCCCAATGATGTTAACATTAAAAAAAACACGTAAGAGTGTTATTATAAGCTTACAGCTTTCATTGGTTGTAAATGATTTGCCTTCTCTTTCAATTTAGCAAAAGCTAGTGTTTATAACACGTCCATGATACTTTAAATAATAAATGATTTGATTGTTAGCCACTATGTAATTTTGTTCTTCACTCTTAGTTCTTTGACAGGATTTAGATAGCAGAATTTTTCTTATCTGATATTGAGATATGCTGCAGTGATGTTTAGATACTTCAAAAGGATACACCCATCACCCATGTACACTGACATGTTGGATTACTCATTTCTGCTCTTGAGATGCCCAGGCTGAGAATAACATGTGGACAGGAAGGTTTCATTTTGTCTGTTCATTACTCAGACACTCGACAAAGGGTCATGTTTTGAATCATCACTGTCCCCCAGAGGCTTGATACTAGCAGGGCATGATGAAACTTTTAGGAGATGGGACCTGAGAGAAGGAAGTTAGGTCATAGGGGACAATCCTTGTAAGGGATTCTGGGAATCCGGCCTCTTTCTTCCTTTTTGGATTCCATGAGGCTAACAGACCACCTGTACCATGGGCTTGACTGTGATGATGTTCTATCTTGCCACAGGCTCAGGCCAAAAGAAGCAACTGACTACAGATCGAAATCACTGAAGCCCTGAACCAAAATAAATCTTCCTTTTGATTTCATCAGCTCAGCTAATTTGTCACAGTTACGGAGAACTAAACTTCAGGGCATATAATCTTTATTTGCTTTCTCACCTATTCTCTTCATATAGTAGTCTTTGCTAAATACACAGCATGCTATTTTCTTTTTGTTCTACTTAATAACATATGTCTACTTTTATATACATCTTTTATTTCAATATTTGGCTGTGTCTTATTATTTCTTATTACTATTACTTATTATAGCTATTTATTCTTAATATTTTTCTTTGGCATTCTGACTGTAGAAGCAAACTTTTTTTTCTCTTCTTTTTTACATTTATATGTAAACCTGTTCACCCATTCCCCCTCAATGAAAAGGAATTTAGGCTTTCAAGCAGTCTGATTATCTTTTACATTTTCCATTGCAATTAATTTTCTTGACTATTCATGAATTTTTTTTTGTAGAGTACATACAGGAAACAGGCTGAATGTGTTGTTGAGACTATTTCCAGGCTGTTACCAAGTGTCTCTTTAACTGTGGCACTGAGAGTAGGCAAGGGACTCAGGAGTGTGACAGGACTCATGAGGTTACACGAAGTTGTACTAAGAAACAGAACATATCCCATGTCAACATCTTCTTATCTCCAGCCCAATTTACAGAAAATCAAATTTGGATTCTGGAATTTGCTATAGTATATATTTTTTAGAAGAAATCCTAAGATGCTTCCACATTTGGTTAGCTTTGAAGAGTAAATACCAGAAACAGCTTTAGTGACGTCAAATCACTCTTATCTTTTAATATGCAGTATGATGGACCCATGTAATCATATGTCTCATTTCTAGATCATGGTTTTTTTGGGAAAAGTCAGATTTATTGTATAATTCAGCCAATAATAGGTAGTACTAGACACATTTTCTCCCTGGTCTTACTAGCAATCTATCCTTTCAAATAAAGCAGTCAAAAGATCTTCAGCTGTTAAGAAACATACATTCAAGTCCAAATTACAACTTTGTAATTGAATTAAACAGTTCTCTTTGGCCATCTGACAACCTGAGCTTTAGATTTAGTAGTAACATCATCTACTTTCATACATAAATGCAATAAATTAATGTATTTTCAGCCCTTTCTACCCAATCTCATCCCATCTGCTGTTCTACTTCATACTTTCTCCTTTCTCATCAATCCTTTCACATCTTTTTGCATGTGTGGCCCATTGGGTATCATCTGGGATGTCTTCACTGGTAAGTGCCCAAGTTCTTGCTGGGGCTTGGACAACTTATCAGTGGGTAAATCCTATATGAGTGATTTTATAAGGCTGGAAAGCTTCACACATTAGTAGGCTAGATGAATGTCTCCCTTTTTACAGATGTCTGGCTGGGAATAATACGTCATCTGTCACTCTGGCTGACTAGTCCTACTCTCACTTTGTCAGGAAGTTGGTACCAGTCACAGTCATTGCTTTCTTTGCTATCTAGAAGTTTATGCATTATGGTATTCTTTCCAAGGCCACATGCCTTTTAAAGCATAGAAGCTATATCCAATGTCAAATAAAATGTCAGGTTATAATAACCCACTTTTGGGCTGACTGCTCCAATGATATGCTTTGCTTGCAGTTCTTATAAACAATGTGAAAACACACTTTCTAGTATACACACACACACATACACACACATATAACATGTGGAAATACACATATGTGCATGCACACACTCCCCACACGTGCAGATAAGCAAGCACACATGCATGCATGTATGCACACATGCATGTGTGTACACGCACAAAGCACAAGCATGCACACACAGCATGAATAATGCTACCTTGTATACATCTCTGTGCACCCATATACACAGTCTAACTTGGGAGTCCGCAGAGTAACTGGGAGCACTCATTTTTTTTCCCAGCTGGTGTCTCCTTCTCAGTTTAGGGCTGCTTGGACTCTTAGAGTAAGTTTTGCGTATAAGGTTGAGTGACTGCTGTGGGCAGCTCATGAACAATGAATTTAAACAGGAGGAGGAGGATGTGTAATGCAATCAAAATTAGGTTTTACATTCCTGGGGGAATGAACCAAAGCCAGTGTTCTGTTCACTGATTTTTTTTTTTTAAATATTGATGCTGTTTTGAGTCTTCCGGAAAAGAAGGAAAGAAAGAAACTTCAGCAACCCTTTGATTGGGAGATGGAATTTGGAAGGCTCTTTCCGCGAAGCTTTTGGCAATCCCTGACTTAATCAGTTTTTACTGTGAGGAAGACGGGGGTTTCAAGAATGTAGTGGAAACCCGAGCAACAACGGGAGGGTGTTTTTAAAGGGGAAAGCAGCACAGTTGTTTGAATAATCCTGGGCCAATAGCATTTTGTGGGCGGGACTACTGTGGTGTGCATTACCCAGCAAGACAATTCTGAATGAAGACTTTAAACATTGCACATGCTGGGTGGACTCTGTTTCTGTCCTTTGTGCAAACAATCAAAGGACTAGGTGGTCAGGTTTTGTTGACTGTCGTTACTTAAGCGGCTTATTTGGTAAGGGTTTGCTTGTTTGTTTGTTTGTTTGTTTTTTAAATACATGTAAAGGGTTTCTCAGGAATCCTCATGAATCTTTCATGAGTTGATATATTCGCTGAATGAATTCAGTGAGTCTCAGTGTGTAGCTTGCAGACAAACCTCATCCACAAGGAGGCTACTGACATCAGAAGCACTTTGGCGCAGTTTCAGAGGCAAAGGCAGGCTGATAAAGCTTCTTGTGACAGACTCCCTTGCCATTCTTTGAGCTGCTCTGGCTGTGAACAGCTCCTGTGTGGGAACCCAGGCTTCCCCAGTCGTCCTGGAAAAAGAGTTGAGGACCTAGCATCTCAACCTGCAGCAGCAGCTTCTCTGCTATGCTCCAGGTTTTTGTTTGGGGTGGTGAAAGCTAGTCTTCCCTCCAAGACATGACAGCGAAAAATTCTTCCAAGGAACTTGCTGCTTCGGAACCGGAGGTTTGCATAAAGACGTTCAAGGAGCAAATGCATCTAGAACTCGAGCTTCCAAGGCTGCCGGGAAACAGACCCACGTCTCCTAAGATTTCTCCACGCAGTTCACCCAGGAACTCCCCGTGCTTCTTCAGAAAGTTGCTGGTGAATAAAAGCATCCGGCAGCGCCGGCGCTTCACTGTGGCTCATACATGGTAAGAGGGGCCGAGAGACATCTACAGTGCTCTCCGGATTCTCGGGTTAGATATTTACAGATGTGTTGTACTGAATGCATGGCGCACAAGTAGGAAGCAGAGGCAGAGAGCAGGTCTGCTGAAGACTGCCTGAATGCACAGTACGGAGTTATCACCATGCTCCTTGATCTTTCTGACAGAGTATGCCTGTGAGCAGAGAGAAAGTCTCCATCCCTATTGCTTTTGAGAGCATGTGCACATAATAGAGAAAGAGTGGAGTGTTTAAAAGTCAGATTTTTGTTTAGTCTTTCTTGAGACAGTAGTTAACTGTGTTGTGGTTGGTGGCAAATGGTGAGACTATTTCTGGTGAAAGAATAAGTATTTTCTTAGTTTTCATTGCTTTCTTATGAGAATAAAGTTGAACCTTGTACAAATGAGCCTTGTCATGTGAATAGTGTATATGTCAGTGGAACATTCAGCTTATTGACTTCTATCTTTGTACTATTTAAGGAGAGGGAAAACCAAGTTCCCACTTTTGAAGCTGCACACTTAATGTCTTTTGTTTAAGAACTGTTATCGGTCAGAGTCTCTTGTTTCAGAGAAGGAGCTTAAAATGAACAGATCTTTGGGAGGATTGGGCTGGGCCTGTCACCTATAATCTATGCATGTGTCTATTACATGGACCACAAATACACTAGGATGCTTTTCCTAAGCCAGAACAGTAAGGGAATATAAGGGAAGCCCAGCAGAACTGAGGAACTGTGACTTTAAAATCTAGGCTACTTTGTGCTCTTTCAAAATAAGGTGCCCTTCAAGACTGGGTATCTGTGTTTCACTTTTATTTGATAGAAACCAGTAAAGGGAGCTAGTAGCTCGTAAGGGCTACTCTAATAGTGATTGTTTTTTGTGTGCCTAAATGCTAAATTGCTAACCTATAATACCATAAACTTAGGGCATCTGCACATTCCCTTGAATTGTTTCCTACTCACCTGGCATGACTGTGGGCCTAATTTATGCAAATTGTGTTGGAAAATTATAGTCACTCACAGGAAAATGTGGCTTACTTTGATGAGCTCCAAATGTTCAGTATATATGTACTTTTCTTGGCTATTTGTGATGTGGTTATCCTTGTCTTCTCATAGTGGAGTATCCTGTATCTGATTACTTTCTTGGAGAATTATTTTTAGTCATCCTGATTAATTACACGGTATTGTTTAGCTGTAATCTTTACTTATAAAACACATGGGGTTCATTCTTCAAACCCTACCAATGGTGATAGCATTTGTAAAAGAGATTTACATAAAAGCTGAACTTATTTGAAGAAGTTCTCTCTCTTGTTCTTTACCCCTCTTCTTAAATACCTAATTTTTATGCTGTTTGCTGTAAAGTTTGAATAGGGGAAGATAATAGATGGATGGTTGACTATTTCTCATGAAAGGAACCCATGCAGAAAATATTCAGTCAACTAATAACTGTATGTGTGTTATTAACAGTGACTATTAAATCTTCTTTTTGATCAAAAGGGAATTTGACTTTAAGTAGATAATTTTCAAAGATGCATAAATTTTTTTCAAAGCCTGGTATTATTTTCCTTAATATAGAGTTTTAGTTCCTGGATATAGCAATGTGATCTTTTTTTCTTCTTAGAATAGATTCTTGATGTGCTAGGAACATAGAGCTATAAATACTGGGTTTTTTCCTTTTCAAAAGAACTAAATTCCAGAATGATTGAAGAGTCAGTTTTGCTCATACATTATCCACATTTTTTTGCAGCAAGTTGCAAAAAGAACAATTTAATGATATGCAAGGTTCCTTATGCTAATGAAGTGATCTTCCTGTAGGTAAGTTGAAACAAAATCTTTCACAGTTGCCAGAGAAGAAAGCACAAGACTTTAGTTTAATGTAGCACAACATAGGCTTGAAGAAGTCATTAATCATCAAACTTATAAAACCACTTTAGAGTTATGATTATGATTCATTTTTACCCTTTCTTCATCCTAACTCACATACTCCTCTTCTTGAAAGTTACTTAGTAAAGCTGGTTCACAGTTTGTTTCCAACTCTCGACTGAGTCCATATCTAGGTCTATTTCTATTGTTATGTGCTTAACTTTTTCCAAATTCATTGTCATGAAACTTGAAGGAAAATATCATTTTAGAAAATAGACATGTGTCTTTTGTACTGGAATGACTTTTTCCCACATCTCAAAGAATTCATACAAAGCTTCATTTTCATATTGCATGAAATGTTACATGAAGAAACATGACCATATATATCTTATTTGCTTCTTTGTGATGAAATATAGCTAGACTTTCATGATCAATGATTGGTATTTTCTAGACTATTCACTCCAGTTAGAGATTCCAAGATATGCACTTAGAAGTCTCTGAAAACATGTTATTACTTTACAGTAGACAGTAGGCTTCTTTCAAGAAGACTTGATTGTTTTGATTCTGACATTGAAATTAAAGTAATTTTCATGATGAAGCCAAACAATGGAGAGGATGCAGTTTATATCTGAACTCACTGAACAGTTTTTTAATGTTTAGTTACCTGTAGGTTTCATATGTTGATGAGATGAATGTGCAGTTCTTCCTTTAAAAACCCATTAGCATTTTAAAAAATGAAGAATAGGCCACTGACAAGATTTGGAGACATTTGTGAAGTTCTGACTCTAGAATTGATTTTTAAATTATTTTAAGAAAAGTAAATTTCCAAAATATTGTCACTAATCACTATATGTACACAATTTACAGGAAGGGATTCAAGTCATTGTCTCACTACTTTCTTCATAGTTACTTTATCTTTGACATATGGGCATCTGCCTTTTTAATAATAGGGATTCTGTCCCGTCTTGGACGTGGCAGCACCTGATTGGTAGTGGGCGTGTCACCCGAGGTGGCGTGATGGTCTCGCGATCAGGGCTAGAGCGGGAAATGGGCCTGGCGCTTGCGCATTGGCTTGTTTTGCTGAGAGGAGAAGGGGAACTGGCGCCATCTTAGAATGGCGGCATGCAGGGCGGCGCCCTACAGATGCACAAAAAGTTTTTGACAAGATCCAACATACTTTTATGATCAAAACCCAGTAGGCAGTTGGAAAGGAAGGAACCATTATCACATAATAAAAGCTGTCTACAGCAAGCCAACAGCAAGGCTTATACTCAATGGGGAAAAACTTGAAGCATTCCCTCTTCGATCAGGAACTAGACAAGGATGTCCACTCTCACCACTTCTATTCAATATTGTACTTTAAGTCTTAGCTAGAGCCATAAGACAAGAGAGGGAGATAAAAGGGATTCAAATCTGCAAGGAAGAAGTCAAGATATATCTATTTGCAGAGGACATGATCATATACCTGAGTGATTTTAAAAACTGCACCAGTTAACTCCTGGAACTAATACATAAGTTCAGCAGGGTGGCAGATACAAATAAACGTGCCAAAATCAGTGGCCTTACTATACACCAAGGATGAAAAAAGTGAAAAAAGTCCTAGGAGAAACAATCCCATTTACTATAGCCCCTAAAAAGTGAAATACCTTGGTATCAATCTAACCAACAAATGAGAGACCTTTATAATGAAAACCTTAAAACCCTAAGAAAGAAATTAAAACAGACACCAGAGGGTGGTAAACCATGCTCCTGGATCAGCAGAATCACATCATAAAATGACCATCCTACTGAAAGCAATATACAGATTCACGCTGTACCAATCAAAATCGCCAAACAATTCTTCAAAGACATTGACAAAACAATCTTCAAAATTCCTAATAGAAGCACGAAAGCCCAGGATAGCAAAAATAATCCTGAGTAACGAAACACTGCTGGAGGTTATCACCATACCAAACCTAATCTATACTGCAAATCCACAGCAATAAAAACAAACCTGGTACTGGCTCCAAAATAGACAGATATATCAATGGATAAGAGTTGAAGACCCATATATAAGCCCACAGCATTTACAGCCATTTGATCTTTGACAAAGGGGTCCAAAAAATTCAATGGAAAAAATCAGCATCTCACAATGGTGCTGGCAAACTGGACGTCCCACATGCAGAAGATCTAAACTGGAGCTGCACTTCTCACCATGCACAAAATTATTTCCAAATGCATCAAGGACCTCAATATGAGGCCAGAGACTATAAAAACCCTAGTTGAAAGGATAGGGAACTCCCTCGGAGCTGATTGGGCTAAGCCAACAGTTTCCTAAAACAGAAATCCAATAGCACAGTCCCTAGCACAACACTCAGTAAATGGGATCTTATGAAATTAATGAGCTTCTGTTCAGATAAAGAGATGGTAACCAAGCAAAAAAGCAACCCACAGAATGGGAGGAAAACCTTCACTAACCACATATCTGATAGAGCTCCATTATGCAGAGTGCACAAAGAACCTAAAAAACTAACACCAAGGAGATAAATGGACCAATTTAAAAATGGGCCTGGGAACTCAAAAGAAATTTTTTCCAGGGACGAAATTGAAATGTCTAACAAATATCTTAAAAAAAAATGCTCCACATCCTTAGCCATCAGAGAAATGCAAACCAAACTTCCCTGAGATATCATCTCACCCCAGTCAGGATGGCAAAAATCCATAATAAAAACAACACCAAATGCTGGAGAGGATGGGGAAAGAAGGGAACTCTCCTACATTTGCTTGGTGTGAATGCAGTCTTTTTTTTTTTCAGGAAAAAAAGAATTTATTATGACCATAAGCCTAATTAGGTTTTTATCAAAATTTAGTGTCCTGTTGCCTTCTCAAATACCAGAAAGTCTTCAGGGCTCAATCCCATGGTTGCAGCATTTGGTCATTGGAAAAAAGATTAAACCTTTTTCATATCCATCATCCAGAAAAGCAGAATCCAGAACAAAGTTTCACATCTCCACCATCACAGAAGAGTGCCAGGAGTGTGACACAGCCTTGACCAACTTTTACGTTTTTTGCATGGGTGCTTCATCAGCAAACCGCAGATTTCCACTCCCACCACCCTAACTGCTTGGAAAGATCATTTAAATTAATTGTTCTGTCATGAAGAAGTGTTACCAGCCAATATTTTTTGTCCTTTAAGAAATAGATTCTTGCTATGTGCTCTTTCAAATGCTGAATACGAGATATCATTTCTTCAATTGTGAATACCTGGGAGGAAGGTTGTAGAAAAGAATTTGATGTAACATTTTTGAAGATTTGGGAATGCTCACAGCCCTCTCTACTACTCCTTAAGGATATCTGTTTTTGCTATGATCAAACGTATCCCTGGGGCCCTGCATTCTCACGTTCCTCGAAGCTTCAGCAAAGTCTCCAGTGCACTAAACAGTGTTGAAATTTATGAGAGCAGAGGTATTTGTTTTTGTAATTACTAGGAGGTGGGTGAGTCTTTCCGTGCTACAGTGGTATAAATGGTAGTTAAGCCGACCTAGTTAACAAAATCCCTGGTCTTCGATCTCAGTGTCCTACTGCAGTCAAATCTATGTTGCCTAGTACCTCATATCCATGCATTTCAATAGGTGGTTTGATGCTTTGTTACTCATTTCACCCACAGTGGACAAATTGACGGCCATGCCAGAACAGTTTAAGATGCACAGGTTCTACCTGTGCAGCAAGACTCAACATAGCATGGGATCGAATCACACCAAGAAGAAAACATACTTCCTTGCAATAATGACCACTCTGCTATGGCAGCTGTCTCTGCAGGACCCAGGGAAGTACTACCCCGTTTCTACTGGTGGACTCTCACCTTAGGGTGCTCCACGACCACCCTGCGGATGGCTAGGGCACCAAGCCTTTGCTCTAACTTGGACTGCAGCTTGGCACGTGCCATGCCTCCACCAGCCAGACCGAATGTAAGCTTATCCAACCACTCTGGCAATCAGTTTGGAGATTTCTAATAATGTTAAAGATTGAAATGCCATATGACCCTGCTATTCCACTTCTAGGAATAATCCCCCATAATGCAGAAATTCACTACAGTGACATGAGCACAACCATGTTCACAGCAGCACTATTTACAATAGCAAAGTCATGGAATCAACCCAAATGCTCAACAGTTGACGAGCGGATAAGGAAAATGGGGTAAGTTTATACAATAAAATACTACTCAGCCATCAAAAAAGTTGAGTTAATGAATTTTCAGGAAATGGATGGAATCAGAAAAAATTATATTGCGTGAAGTATCCCAGACACCGAAAATTAGACACTGTTGCAGTCTGCCTGGATAGTTGCTGATAAATGACCATCACACAGCTTAAGGGAACAAGGAGTTACTTTCTTATGACAGTCCGGTTACAGTTCTCAGTCCAGCTTGATGGGAGAGCATGCACCAACACCAGGGCCGAGGGAACTGGCCACACCATCACTGCATAACGGCTAAGAGATGGACAATCCTTACTTGCAAGACCAGCGTGTCTGGCCAAGTATACAGAAGGATGCCCACTCTCTCAACCAGCTCTCTGTGATTTATCCAGGGCCTAATCCCACCCACCATGGGCTGGGTCTTCCCCAGCAGCTAGACAATCTCCTTCAGGTTTGCTCTGGGCTTAATTCAACCATCAACTCTCTACAACTGTGCCTAGAGCTCAAACCCTCAACAATCAAGTTGACACTTGTGCCTAACTATGACAGACACCTATGTGCTCCCTAAAAGGTAGATCCTCGCACCAAACCTACTTTATGACATATTCAAGATAAATCTCTGTAATACCTACTGTAATTGCAAAGATTATAAATAGGAGGGAAAGGGAAGGAACAACCCTCACCGAAAAAGGAGAGAGGGGATCAGGCTTCAGTAGACAAAACAGGTCACTGTCAAGTATTGCATGTAAGCAGGGAGACATCTGGTGAAGCTCACTCACTTCCTTTCCTTGTCACCTGCAACTGAAGAGGTTAAATCTCAGCAGTCAGAGAGGGTATAGCGAGGTGGCAGATAGATGGTAACGGTGCTGCAATGGGACACTGACCCCCACTCACTGCGGTATCCTAATCTGATTCCATCTACGTTGAGTCTTCTCTTATATTAAGGTCTTCATTTAAACAGCCTTTTATCTTTGTTAGGAGGTGACCTTCAATACCAAACAGGATGGAGCCAAGGGTGGTGCAGGAAAAGCAAAACTGAAAACAATAACAAACCATAATTCAGAACACCAAAGACCCTACATTAATCACCTGGAACCAGATCAGCCAAATCTCTCCCCATCCTAAAGCTCAGGGAACCTTGCAGAAGAGGGGGGTGACAAGATTGTAAGAGCCTAAAGATGGGGAGGAAACAACAATATGCAAGATACTCTATGCAGGTTGGGGCTGCAGCAGCCATAATCAGACTTTGCATGACCTGCACAATGACTGACATATTAATGACCCCTCCAACGTCTAGCATGGATCACAGCCAGCAAGACCCTTACAGACAAGGGATTAACAGTCCTAACAGAGTTCCTGTACTAACTGGGAGCCCAAGAAAGGGCTCTGGGCAATGCCACTGAGTCCTTATACCTCACCAGAGTGGAGGACTCAGAGGGATGTTTGGCATTCACACAAATGATGCTCCAGGAGATGGAGAAGGAAGGGGAGGCACTGGGAGAAGGGAAGGAGAGAGGAAGTATACAGAAGGGAAAAGGGAGGAGAGTACAAGGAGGGATTTGGGAAGGGTGGAAGGAGGGAGAGGACAAGGGTACCTACTGAGCTTGTATGATTGGGGAAAAAAAATAAAATGTGGGAGAGAAAAAAAAATACTAGCAAGGGCAGACAGTTCAAAGCAGTACAGACAGAGGAAGATATTGCAAAGCAAAACTTGCGTTGGGATGCTCAATCTACAACCCAAAAGCAATTAGCAATAAAAAAACACACATGTAACTCTCCTGATCAGATATTGACCAGAGAATGGTCTCAAAGGTCCCCAGAAGAGTACAGGCCTTTGTCATTGCTGTTGATTGTCCAACAGAAACTGAGAGCATGGCCCTATTACCAAAGGCGCAACGCCCATGATCATAAGACATGGGCCAAACACACCAGCTGGACTGGTCTGAAACCTTCCTCCTAACTGGATAACACACCAGAAAGTACTATGAAAACCACCCGGGGAGCAAAGCATCAAAGGTCCTACCAATCTGTGGAAGATGCAAGTTGTATAGCCATAAGGAACATGTGGTTCTGATGTTAGAACAAAGAGAAACTGACAAAATACAAACACGACACAGTTTAATTCCTGTTCAGGGGACCCAGGCAAATCAGCATTGAAGATGCTGCTCAAAAAGTAGGTGACCCTCCTCATCCAGGATCCTTGAGTACAGCTGGGCAGGTAGTAATGGGCAGGCCTCCCTATAGGGCCCCATCAGCAGCAAGCTGTAGTGGGCTGGGTGTCTGCTTTCTCCTAGGGCATTTGCAGTCCTAGGGTCGCTGCTCCCTATACAGATTTCAGCAGCCTGTAGATGAGCTCAAGCTTACTTGGTTGTGGGTACACAATGATCACAGGATCTTCAGAAGGAAGTCAAAAGGAAGGCGGTCTGCTGTTTTACAAAAGCAAACCTCAGACTCTGAAGGTGCACTGCTGACACATAGTGTGGATTTAGGGAGTGATGCTCAGTCTCCTTTTGAAAATTGGTGGTGCTTTTGCTTGATGTATGCTTTTCCTCTATGGTTGAACTACCAGGAGCTCACATTGCTTATAAGTAGTTGCTGCATCTGCTCCACCGTTCTGGTTCTTCCACCTATCACACTGGACATTCCCTTTTCACTACTGCTCTACTGAGAAGCATTGCAGTAACTGCCACAGGTGTTGCCAGGATGCTTTAATCCCTCAAGCAAAAGGAACAGCCATGCAAGGCAAAGGGAGCTGTGAGTGCAGAGTTCCCTTAAGAAGCAACAGCAGCAAAATCAAGGACACACAGAAAACTTCTTCCAAATTGGAGAAATACGATTTTTTTTCAGGATCCCTTCTCCAGGCATGCATTCCTCAGCACAGGGAGGAAATTCTCTTGTTCCTGGGTCCACCAAAAAGGAAAAGGGTGAAGCAGTGAATAATTAGCTTCCCAAGGACTCTGGGAACTGGCTGAGTGGCTGCTTCACTTTTGCAGTTGCCCAATTCGCAGACATTGTTAGTTGAAGTGCACGCATATGGACAGCGACAAGGAGCAATGAGAAGGTCTTTCATGCCTGCCACATATAAAAGTCGCCGAGGTCCCCAGTGGCAAGCCTTCTTCGGGACTTCAGAATCCTCCTGTGCTAAAAATCTCACAAGCTCTCAGGATGGGGGTTAACAGAGACTGTGCATTGGAGTGTCAGAGACAGTAGGTGAGCACCAGACACATCTTCCAGGTGTAAGATGATGAAGTACTGCCTCCTACTCTTCAACATCATGATTACTGAGAATAACGAAATTCCCTATCTTTAATCACAGGAAAAGTCTTGAACTCTGTTGCTAGTTCTTCACACCTACAAATATGCAGCTACATAAGACAATGCCTAGGTTAATCCACTCGATAGTGCTCATGCTTGACGTTGTATATTTATATTAACATGTAGAGTATCTCAGCTGAATGCGACAAACTTTTTTCACTAATAACATCAAAAGGTCTGGGAAGGCCTCCCTCTTGTGCCCTCCTTTCCTTCTTACAATGCCCAAACCTCTCACCCAGGATTTCCATTACTTACTTCATAACATGTAGAGAATCAAAGACTCCTCTGTGCCTGCACTTCTGTAACCTCCATCACCCCCATCTCCATCATGGCTTCCACAGACTATCACCACATTTTTCCAAATCCAACTTCTGCGCTGCAACCTTGTCCCATACCATGCCTCAAGAACAGAACAGAGAGAGCAAACATTCCAAAATAAAACTCACCTCAGAGCCTTGCTTTGATTCTTAGGACACAAACTCAGCAAGCTTGATGGTGGAGACCAGCTAATACCCCCACTCCTTACATTACCCAGACTATAGGACAAGATCGTTAACCTCAACAAATAGACATTGTGATATGTGATATGAATAAATTTTCACTACATTACAAATACGATTGAAGCATACACACACAAACACAAGACAAACCCTCACACACACACACACACACAGTGTCATAAAAATATGTTGTATTTAAATATGCCCATATACTTACAGTATTTGTTTACTTTCCTATATTTAGTATGTGAATAAAACCTTTTCTACAAATTGCCGTTTGTGTTCGCCTAGCGAGGCTCTGAAAATTGATGGTATGAAGTTTACCAGCTGTTACCTATTCATCTCTATTCAAGGGTCCATAATAAATACTGAAGAACATCAGACTACATCTAATGCACTACAGCAATAAACCTATTATTAATCTGTTTTCACGGTGTTAGGCCCAACAACATAGTTCGGTGTTTACTGGCAAACCAAAACAACAATATGAGTTTCTCAGGGCATGCATGAAGGTAGAAAGAGAGAACAGAATATACATGTACTCCATTGACCTTCCATGTGCTCCATGACATACACACACACACACACACACACACACACACACACACACACACACACACAGAAGACACATAAAGGTCTACAATTAGCAGCAGAGAATAAGAAACAAGTTCAGGGAAATAGAGCTTCACATGTGACAATGCTAACAGCCCACCAGGGAGGTTGGCGTGAGAGGAGAGAGTGACGTTTGAAGCCTACTAGGAAAAGGGAATTTCCAGAGTCGTGTAAGTCTTACTTTGATTGCCTCAAGGAGAAATGATGGGATCTTCTTGCATTACTGCTCTTATCTTCAGGCCAAGTTGAAGGCGGACACTGCCCATCAACAAGACAGCACTCAAAAAGACCGAATCTATGCTTCATCCATGATCTCTTGCAAAATCTGTTGAGACTCCCTTAAGGATTTTAATTCTGGATCACATGAGGAATGGATAAAGAAATCATTCATTCCCATTATAAAAAGAAGTCCTCCAGATTGATGATAAGGTAACAGCCAATCCATAAAACAGAACCCATTCTTTTGGAGGAGCATATGTAAGCAGAGGATGAATGCGTCCTGTGTTGCAGTCCTTGTGAAGAATGGTAAAGGTCAGATCGTGGCTGTGTAAGGCATACTGACCTCACAACATAAGCAAAAGAAAATCATTGTGGAGGGCATGGCATCAGGAGTCAAGCTGCCTTGGTTCTAATCAAGGCTCCCTGCACAGATGCCCTGTGTAACCCCAAGCGCATGTGTATCCTCTCTGACTGTTTTAATTTCTGAAACCATGCCAGGCAGTGCCTGCAGCTTCTACTGTACTATATACTATATACTGTATTTCTACTACTTGTCAACTCCACAGTTTCTTCCACTGCTTAGACGACCGATGCTACTGTTATCATTGCATCAATGGAGACACAAGGTGAAAAGGTATGGTCGATATGTAAAGTCACCCAGGAAATCAACATAATGAGTTCGCTGCTGTTGGAACAATGTGCCATCTCTTCTGGATCAAAATGGGTTGAAAAACTAAGAACTTCTGACCGCCTAGAGAGCACTCGCATCCATCACGGATTCAGGCTCAACATGTGTAAGTGAAGCATGAGTGAATGGAGGGGTGTGAACCACTGTGGGGGAGTATTTTATAATTGACACAAGCCACCCAGTAGCATTGAAAATCTAAACATCACAGTAGCTTTGGAAGAATGCGCGGGTGACACCTTTCTTCACTGAAGCTAATACAGACCAAAAAAACGCAAAACACAAAGGAATCCTGAAACTTTTAGGTTCAATTCACAATGCAGAAGAAAGAGGAAAGACAAAAGGAGCAAGGCATGCAAAAACATGAACAACTCTGTGTGTCTCTGCTGACAGATGTAGCATGACAGATGCTGCAGGGAGAGATTTCAAGGGAACACAAAGTCAGGCATCATATGTGAACTTTCCTGAGACCCTCTTCTACCTCCTTGGGATGCACCACACCAAGATGGGAGCTGAAGACAGTCAAGTACCAGGCAGCCAAGTGCTGACAAGAGCAAGCACTGACTCAGCCACCCTCCTGTAGACAGCTACTTTACTCTGGAGAAAGGAAAACCCCTCAGAAGGGAGGGGCTTGGCCAGCAAGAAACTGCTGCTGCACGTGACTGTCAGGATACAAGTTGTGTGGGTTGCGGATAGCCCATGCTCTTTCTCTTTGCTCTTCACTCCTTGATTTGGCTGAAAATTGGGTGCGACCAAAGTAGGACTCCTCTTCCCGGAATCCTCACAACTATCCGAAACTCATTAGCACATCCAAGCATAGGAAAAAGTTAGAATTAGTGCAATTCAGTGCAGGATCACAGTTTTTGGACTGCCATCACACACAGGCAGGTTTTCACCATCTACTCTGAATGCCCACTTCATGACTAACCTGGAGCAGGATGTACAGAAAACAAGCAAGTAGGCACTGTGGCTCCTTCTCTCCCATGTATGCATTGCCTAGTCTCTCCCATGTGCCTGAAGTCATTCTCTCCTTCAAGGACAACATTGAATGGGGGATCCATATCCAGTCCATGCCTGTTATAGTTGCATTTTGGTGTCAACTTGACAGTTGCAGACTGTTTGGGCCACAGCTGTGGAGAGTTAATGCTTGGACTGGTCCTTGAACAAGTCTGCAGGTACTTGATTGATCCCGTGGAAAACCCAGCCCATAGTGGGTGGTACTTTCCAGTGGTGGACCAGAAAATAGGAAGTGCAAGGAGGAGGGAGTTACTCTTCCCTTATCCACTCTGTGAGCATTGTGCACTTTTAGAGCATCGTGGTCTTCTTTGTTGCTGCCCTTGCTGCTCCGTCCTTGGCTGACTTCCATGGAGCTTCGTCTTTTCCACCACGTTGTTGCTGTTCCCTCTGCCTTCGGAGCCTGGCCTCTAGGCCTTGCTGCTGTTTGCTGTTCATCGCTGACATTGGAGCCCAGCTGTTCTTCACCAATGTTGGAACCCAGCATCTTCGACATTCCAGTAAAGTAAAGGCTTGAGACATTCTTGGGACCTTTTGACTTTGTGGAACATTCCAGTCAAGAGCGAGGCAGCTGTGCGTGGCTACTTTGAAGGACACTACTTTTTGTGTTATTTTAATAAACTTATTTATATATATTACATTCTGTAGATTCTGGTTTTTCAGAGAAGCCTGACTGATACAGATGCCAAAAATTAGGGTGTTTCACATCTGGGTCAACACAGTAAGGTTTCAAGGGTGAAATCAGGAGTTTTGTGTCTCAACTTCTAAGAACATGCACAAGTTTAAATCTACCTTATCTTTCAATAGAGAGAGAGAGAAGGTTGTGGATCAATTGTGGTCTAAGCATAGGAAACCCAAGAACTCTAATCTTTCCAAAGTTCACTTAACTTTGTTACTTTCAGTCCTGATATTTTTGACTCCCTGAAGTGGTGAAGGGTCGAGGAGGTCTTTAGGAGGACGCACACACTGTTCAGTCCAAGCGCAATTGTGGAAGTTTACCTTCTGACTCCTGCTCTTCCTCCAAGTCAATGAGCCTGAGGAAGAACATGTAATCCTGAAAAAAGGCCTCACCTGTGTTCTGATGCTAAATCCTAGGGGACATCCACAGGTGGCAAGAGGAGAGAAACTTGGAATGCCACAGTGGCCTGAACCCACACAAGATTAGACAAGCCAGAGAGAACCCTGGGGTCTATAGAAGAGGCCAGTTAGGAGGGAGGGAGGGAGTGGAATGGATTGATGAGAGGAAGGCAGAGGAATGGGAGGGAAGGGGATGGAGGGAAGCAGGGATTAATACTCGACATGCTTGCAAAATTAAAAGTTAATTAATTAATTAAAAATAATTAATCCTAGAATCATCTGATTGTCTAGGGTCTGGCTTATGCTTTGTTTTCCTTCCTGTGACTCCCTCTGCACTGATTACAGTCATTCTGTAACATAATGATTATTTGTTGATCATCGACACTGCTCTAAGCAGGTTTAGTTTTCCAATAAACAAAGCAGGAGTGTAGCAAATTACAGGAAATGTTCTCATAAGCAACAGTGGAACACAGAAAAAAACAATAGCAAAAAATGTTGTTTTGAGGCACAGCCTCCTCATATAATCCTGGAACTTTCTATATAGACAGGCTGCCAACAAACATGAAGAAATCCTCCTGCCTCTCCATTGCATGTACTTCCAAGTGTGAGCCACCAACAGAAGTAAGGCCAGAGGAGTTGGATAGTGATTCAACAATTGGCTGGCTCTGTGGCTAAAAATTACCATATGATCTCAAATTTTATATGCTTCCATCCTCCTATGTAACTCATGTGGAGGAAAATCAGTGAGAAAGATACAAAGATCTTGAATACACAGAGACAGAAAACAATTTCATTCCTGCACAGGCACCATGCAGAGCTTGATATGCATCACAGAGACCAAAGGGTGTGATGCCAAAGACTGGGTAAAATCCATTCTGTATACCTGAAGGAAGGCACACCAAAATGGCTTGGGTAGAGCTTCCTGCTTGGACTCAGGAACACATCTGAATCATCTCCCTACTGGATCCTGGAAGTAGAACTCTAATGTCCTCCATAATTTTACTTAAGGAACTGTGTGAATTTCAGTGCTACAATATGGTAACAACACCTTGTCCCAAACAAATTTCAGGAAGAGGTTTTTTTCTGTCATGTTATTCCGGATTGTAGTTCATCTTGGCAGAAGTCATGCCAGCACAGAAAGGCAAGTATACTTTTCAACTCACATCCACCACGAGGTGAGTGGCTTCAGAGATGAATGGTACATACTTGCTTTCTACCTTGCCCACCTGCCACGCTACACACTAGGTCTTTCCATTGTATCAACCTGTCCAGTGAACGGTCCTGTCTCTACGGCTGGGTATTCTTACCTGAAACGATTAATCAGTATAATATTCAACAGGTCAGCCCAGAAGCCTCTCTTAATAGCGAATTTCTCCTTGGTGAACTCGGAGAACTGCTTCACAAGTATCAACCTGACATTTGAGAAAAACTGGCCATTCCTCCTTTCACCAGCTTAACAATCAATTGCATCGCTTTTTCACAATAAAGTTACCAAACCCTGGTCCCCATAGATGTTTACTGATGATATAAGTGCATTCAATCTAACTTTAAAATTGTTCCATCTACAGTATTAAAAGTTTCCAGAGTTCAGCTTTCATTTTTCTATTGTGCCTGTAAGTTCAATTCCAAAAGGTACAAAGTATCTCAACTCTGGTCTGTTGAGAAGCTACACTCTTTCTAGATACATCTAAAACAGGATAGCATGGAATGAACTTCTCATTACAGAATGGAAGAATGAGGACCAGAGCCTGAGAAAGACTAATTCAAAACGCAGATATATAAATAAAGAAAAATGCAAAGCTGAGACCAAACTCTATCAGTGCAAATAGCAAGTATTATAGAACAATAATCCTGGGCTCACGGTGTCCAAAGGTCCTTCAGCTCCGCACCAGCAGCCAGACTTCCATGTGAATACATGTGAAGAGAGTCTGTCATCAAAAGTCTGTTGTTTCAAATACACAGCAGTCAGGCACACAGAGAAACACAAAACGGATAAGCATGTGATAAGGAAAGGAAACCCCTTACCCAGGCACCTGTGGCAGACACCTTGCCAGCAGAGAAGCAAAACTACTTGTCCAATTAACAATTCTTGATGGCCATTTTGTCCTCACAACACTAAACCTGCAAAGTTATCAGAATCTCACCAGGCACTCCAGTAGAGGCAAGGGATGTTAGGAAGGGTATGTCCCACGGGAGAGGATTGTGCATTTACCTTATATGATTCCACTTCTACCTAGAGAACCTCAAGAGCTGGCCTATGATCACAGACAAAATAGACATGAAATCTACTTTTTAGCCACCATCATTGAGAGCTACCCCAATACTCTGTGTGTTCAGTACTAGGATAAGTAATCACAGCTCTACCTTGGATACTCCACATCAGCTCTTGCATGTGAGCTAGTTCTGATACTTTCTGGGAGAAGTAAATGTATAGTTGGTTGTGCCTTTGTATCTTTGTGAAGTCCTGTGTTTGTCCTTCACCCTCATGTTCATAATCTGCATTAAAATTGTGTTTAATGAAATCACAACCTCTTCCTTCAACTAGCCTGACCAGAAAGGGTTTTTGTTTGAAGTCGGAGAACAAGTACAGACAGAGTTATGGCTTCAGAAATCGTGAAGGAACCTGTCAGACTGCTGTGTGGACCTGGGCTTGTGTCCCTCACTGCTGGCAGCACAGGGCCCACATTTGGTCTCTTTAAGGAGCGCCACTTACGTTGTGGCCTGATCATAGGCCGGAGAGTGTGATTCGTCCGTACTTACTGTGTGAGGGCTGACTTTGGTCCCAACACGGGGGGACTTGGGCTGCCAGAGAGAGGTTGAGTTTTCCAAGCTCCGTGGTGAGGATAGCAGGGAAGGGGACCCTGGTGGGGAGTGGAACCATGCACATCATTCACACAATTCCCTCCCCTTTGGGCACATGGCTCATCTGAATCTCCACCGCTGCTTCAGTAATTCTCAGAAAGTATGCATCTCCTCTTCAAAATCTGGTGTTCCTCACATCCTCCTCCCATCACCAGATAACCTACCTGGAGGAAAGGTTCAAAGCCACAGTTTCATCAACCCACAGAGAAGACAGAACACAGCCTGTGAACTCCAAGCCTTGTTTTAGTCAAAGAAGTCCCATGTGAATGTTTCAGAGGAGTACAGAGAGTTAGGAAATGGTGAGTTGGAGCAGGTCTCTACACATGTCTGTGCTTTAATTTCTGAAATTAAAAAATGGCTAATGACTCAGTAGGGATTTGTGAAGACACTGTGAATCAATGCACAAGGAGGAATAAATAGTCAGGACAACGTTTCCTCTATTGGTTTCAAAGGGCACTCTTACGAACTTGCTATTTATACCCAATGCACGCACTAGGATCAAAAGCCATAGAGAGCAGAGTTTCCATTAGAACACGAGATTGCACCAGGAAGCATGTCACCTGAAGGGGCCACGGGCTTCACAAAGCCACCTTACAGACAGTGAAGTAGCCCCAAGCCCTGCAGCATGTTGCCTATCATAGTTCTGTCTCACGTCCTGAAGCACATCACAGAGTTCCCTTCTTGGAAGGGCTAGGTACCTTTCATGGTCTCAGACACTCAGAAAACCATGCCAGCATCAACCCGTCTACCTGCACATTACTGAATCTGGGGTAACTGAAATTTCCACAAGCAAATCAAATGTGAGGATCATCAATAACCACGTTGCATAATTATGTGTCTGGGTTTGTACATAGTTTCCTTTTCCTACAGTTAAATGTGCATCAGTGTATGTGAGTGTACCTGGGTATGTTCATGTACCATTTAATATTCTTTTGGATACAGTTGCAAGGTGCACATGCCTTTGTGTGTGTATCTGCATGCGGAGGCCAGAAGTCCATCCTGGTTGTCTTTCCTCAGGAGCCATCTAACTTGCTCCTCTGTACTCACCTGTGCCTATACACTGCTGGGTTTTAGAAGTGTACTTTGCCATCTCTGTTACATTCTGTGATTGTTGTTGTTCAAACCAAGTCCTTATGCTGGCAAAGCAAGCACTTTTTTGAGTGAATTATCCTCCCACCCTATATTACCCATGTTACATATGACAAATCTCATGTATCATCACGTGCCTTCAGATTTGTTCTTCAAGTTTTCAGGCTCCATAATGGAATGGCATGCTACAGTTTCAATGCTTTCAGCCTTAACGCATTAGATAGGATCTACTTTGTTTCATTCTCTTCTCAATGACGGGCAGGAAGGGAGTTCTGTACTGAAATGTTTCTATCCAGGGAGATGCAGTGGGGACCACAGTGTACTGACCTAGAGGATAACTTTCTTCTGTGGTTTTTGTTGTGTTTATAACATGCTGTTCTTTGGGATTTTGGCCCCCAATCTGATGTGAGAGGCGTGGGTTAGGTTCTGTACTAATTCGAAACATCCTGTGTTGGAGAGACTCTCATTAGGAATAAAGAGATTATCGACCAACCATATTAGGATAAAGAAAGGCAGTAAAGAGCTGCTAGGAGAGGAGACTCTCCAGCCAGCCCAGCTGTCACGAGGTGATTCTGAACAGCCCAGATGCCTAGATGAGACTCTATTAGCTGACAGCCAGTCATACGGAGACTTCCAAAGCTGCAGCTTCTATGAGTCTCATGTACATTCCAATGGGTTTTCGGGAATGGAGAGGACTTTGTGTCCTCCCTTGAAGCTAGCTTTGTTCGTATTCCTGGAAGTAGCACATGTGAACACTTTGGTTCATGGAGGTGGAACATGGTTACTTTGGACTGTCATTGTGTCCCTGTGTGGGGTGAATAGACACTCAAGTCCTATTTGTCCAGCAAAAGTTTCACACAGTAAGGGCCACCTCAGAGCCTCAGATATTTGGTGTTGTTCCAGATGATTGTTTCACTTCTGTTACAGCATTAAAAGTATTACATCTCTGAGCCAGGTGTGATGGTACCAGCCAGCCTGTAACTCCACAGGCAGGATGAAGACAAGTTCCAGGCCTCAATGGGCTACAGAATAAGATCATGTCTCAAGAAACACAACCACATAGAGTAGACTGTTTTATTTCAATATATCATGAGAATATATGTCTCTGTATAGTTTCAACATGCATTTCTGTGCAATTTTATCATGCTAATGGAAAAAAGTGTAGGTTATTCCTTCACTGGATACTTCATTTTTTTCTGGAAAAACTATTTCTACCTTTTTCTTTTTTCTCAGTATTTCATCTATGGTTGAACTATTGAGAAATTATTATTACTTTAGACATGTGCTTGCTATGAACCAGTCTGGCCTAGCAATCACTATATGGACCAGATTGGCCTCAAACATGTCCACCCTACTATCTCTTCCAACAGGACTTTTGGAATTATAGATGTGGGGCACCACAGTGCACAAATTCTTTCAACTGAAATTGCCAAGTGTTGCATAGTGAGCGCCATGGTTGTTTTGGGCTGCTATCAGAAAGTAGCACAGACAGGATAGCTTAAAAACAAAACGATGTATTCCTCGTTACCTTATTACTGGGCTACTGAATCATGTAGTGACCCTTCCCACCGGAAAAAGAAAAAAATGGCCCACATTTCATAGAAAGGTGCCTCCAAACAGTAAGTGCTTTTCTCTCCTCCTGAAAGGGCGCCCAACCTTCCCACCGGCAGGCTCTGGCTCTCCCGCATATTCTTCAGATAATTGGACCTATTCTCTCATAGGATAAAAACCCAAATGTCCATTCCCTGGCTCATGCCCCAATGCTTCTCTGATTGTACTGTATATAAGCTGAAAGAAAAAACACCCCGCTGCTGTTCCGTCCACTTGTGCTGGGACAGCAACTCTGCTCCTGCAATAAATCTCTTGCGTGAACGCTGCCTGTGGTCTTTGCTCCTGCGGGACATTGGGGGGGGGTCCCCTGAACAAACCCCCCTCATTTATAATGTACTAGAGTTCCAAAGACAAAAGTAATAATGGCAGCATGGCCAAGTTGTGCTGTAGCGTGCACAGAGTGCACAGAGTGGTGAGGGTCTCGTGGGCAATACTAACTGAAAACATCAAGTGCAAAAAGTCCTGTGCTGAGTTTCCTCCGTGTCACCTGAGCCAAGTACAGGAACATGTTCGTACACAAAGGTCTTGAGGGCAAAAGGACACTGCGACAACATACACAGGCAGAGGTAGATTTCTCCAGCCACCTTGTTGGTTGGGGGCAGCAGGCAGTGAGATAGCACTCGCAGGTTCAGGGTCTGTATTTCAGCGTACAACTCCACAATGTCCCGCCAATAAGCCAAATAAACAGGGTGTTTCCATTTGTTTGAAAAAGCTATTGTTCTTTAGCCTTTAAAAGATTCCTCTCAGTTTTACAATTTTTGGAGTTTCTGACTGCTCCCTATTTTAATTCCTTGACAGAGGTGATCTCGACCAGATCACACAATGTAGAAGTGTATTTTCTGAACATACACGAGAAGGGTGTGGATTGATGATAATTTTATACTGAGCCCACTGAAGCGGTGCATGATGGTGAACATCCCCTCCTCTCTTTTGAACCTCCGGCTCCTTCCCTTTTCACTCTGGCCTCATTTTTCTGGCAAGAGCCCAGAAACAGGCCTGCGCAGTGGGGACCTCTGAGGTGGGTGGGGGAACTGGGAGGACATTAGAGCTGGGCCCCTGACCCCACCCACCAGCCTGCCAGAGTCTGTGCCCGCCTCCGCGTCCACGCACTTCCGGCGACGCACAGCAGCTGCCGCCCTAGCAGCGGAGCGGCGCGGTGCACCCAGCCCAGAGCACAGCCCACCCAGCGGCACCATGGAAGGTAGCCTGGAGACCACCAAGCCCGCCAAGGCCCGGCGCGGCCGGCGCTCGACGCAGCCCTGGAGGAACCCGATCCCCTTTCCCGACACGTTCGACGGCAACACCGACCGGCTGCCGGAGTTCATCGTGCAGACGTGTTCCTACATGTTCGTGGACGACAAGACCTTCTCCAGCGACGACCTGAAGGTGACGTTCCTCATCACCCGCCTGGCGGGCCCGGCCCTGCAGTGGGTGCTCCCCTACATCGAGAGCGACAGCCCCCTGCTCAGCAATTACCGTGGCTTCCTGCGCGAGATGAAGCGGGTGTTCGGATGGGAGGAGGACGACGACTTCTAGGTGTGTGGACCCTCGGGCCTGGGGCGGCTGGGCGCCAGGGTCGCCCCGGGTGCCGCCGCGCCTCCCTCCCCCCTCCCGTTCCCGCGACCTCCTCCGCGCGCTCCTGCCCCCTCCCGTGTCCTGCTTGCCTTTGTTCCTGGAACGGAGCCCCGGGCTCCAGCAGCTGCGGGCGCCTGGGGGCCGGCCCAGGTCACACAGCCTCCGGGAACCGCCCAGCACAGCCCCCCCTCCCAAGCACATTTGGAAACTGTCCTGGGCTCCCGCTGCAGTGAGCTGGGCAGCTGTCCGCTGCCAGCAGCTTCCTGCCACTCCAACCCATTGCACCAATCTGCCCAGGAGCCTGTCCTGCCGCTGCCATCGCCGCCTGCCACCCCACTGACTGCTGCTCTTAGTGATCTGGACTCACCTGGAAGATACTCCAACTGGCCACAGCCCCTCGTGGACATTGCTTCACTCTGCCCAGCTCCACACCCCCAAACACAGGCACACACAGGAGCCAGCCAGCCTTTTGTCTGCAGCGGGATCCACTCCCTTGCTTTCCTGGACTCCTCATGTAGCCCATTTTCTCCTGTGGACTAGTTCGTTTTCCCCTGGTTCCTGTTTTCTTCTGACTTTCAGCTGTCTCTCTGACGTGTGTGCCTTTTGCTCAACAAGGTAACCCTGTACTCTTTCCACTTCCTTATTCTTCATGTACAAAATCTTTTTCTGTACTTTCAATAAATGTCAGATGGTATTGAAGAAGAAATGGAGTCTTACTGAATGTGGCCCCTTCTCCTCCCTGGCGCTGCAAATGCCATCCGTTTATTTTCTTGAGCTGGGTGTCCTGCCATCATTTTGTGACTATTGTTGCCTCTCCCATTGTAATACAGATGTATGAGTCCTTGTGATGGTCCTGGGGTTGGAGACCACTCTGGCACTCATGGGGCTAGATGATGGGTCTTAGCTTGTTATTTCTATGCCTCTTAGGAAATGATCTTTGGTCTGATTTTGACCAAGATAGGTTAAGTCATCCTGATGCTTTGAGATTATGTTTTCCCTTTTCAAAAAGTTTAAAACTTCTTAAAATCACCCTATTGTTACAAACCATAGGTCTACACATTTGTAAATTAACATTTGCCATAGTTTTCCTTGCCCTGTTATTTTGGCATGCAGTAGAATAGCACAGATGCTACTGGGAAAGCATATCCTTATATCTTATCTTGTTTTTGCAAGCAAGGTGAAAAGGAATGTAGAACTTTTATCAATGTTTAAGTATGAATTTTGTAGTTGACCTCAAATGTAATGCAATGGTTGTTTTACTCTAGTGGTCCTGCATTTAAGTACTTTTCTTCATATTTTTGTATGCTACTGTTTTAAATTTAGTATGTTGAATTGCCTGTACTATCTCAGATCAGTGAAAAAATTTAATTATCCCTATATGAAAGTTAATCATGAGGTGCAAAGTCAGTATAAAAATCTACTCTTTCCTATTTCTATTTCTCATAAACTTTGTTTTTCCATAACATGTACAAATGAGCATCGCAACACTATATTTTTGTGTTTGTTCCTTCTTTTCATTTTAATAGATAAAATTTACCATTTGCACACAGTGGTACATATGGCCTAAATATAGAGTCAGTGGTTTATTATCTGTATTAAGTTGTTTTTTGTTCATTCTCAAAAATAGTAGCATCAATAGCTGTCAGTAATAGAATACAAATATTCTTGAAATCAGGAAAGATTCAAATTGATTACTGAAATAAAGTCTTTATGAAATATGTGTTTCTTAAAATTATTGAAAGCACAATTGTGGATATAGCACAGGGGTATAGTATGTGATTAGCTTATGTAAAATGCTGGAGTTACTACTGCCACAAAAATTGAAGTAAACTAATTGTGAAGGGCAGTTTAAGAGCTTGCAGTGATCCTTACTGAAGAGGTATGAATTATGTTAATCATATTCTCTTTTGGTATTGAATAAATTGTACGGAAACATTTTGAAAAGTATTTTGAAGCGATTTACTGAATAAATCAAGAACATTTCCTATAATCTGTGTCCACCTGGCTCTAAGCATTATCATAATGTCTAGAGACCTGCTGGTTATCCTTTAAGCAATACTAATAGCCTTGTTTTTCTCTAAACAGTTTCCTTGCACTTCCTTCTGTCTGCCAGCATTGTTGTCTCAGGGAATTTTCCTTTGTCTGCCTGAATTCTGTCATCCCAAGCCTTCTCTGCTGCAGATATCTTGTAAAATCTCACAGTTAACATGAATCAATCAGGTATAGTTAAGCAAGATTCCATAAATGGAACAAGCTCTTTCTAAGATTAGAAGGGAGGGTTTTTTTCCATTACTTTGTAGTCTCACCATTGCATTTACTTTTCTTGCTTTTCATTTCCTTTCATTCTCTGTAATCTACACAATCTATAATTAATAAGCCCTACATAAGGATAAGAAAACAAAGACTGAAGTGGTTGTTGAGACCAATAATGACTTAGAGCACATAATTTGCATAATGTTTCACAAATTTTGTAACATGGATGGGGAAGGGATGATCATTTCCTCAGTGGTATACACACTAATATATGATTCATGCTTCAGCCAGTGCTGAGGCACATGCTATCAAAGACATCATTAGTGAAACCCAGTGGATCACTCTTTGAAAAAAAATTGGATAATAGGAGGGAGACTGGCAGGGAAGAAGGAATATAGTGGGAAAGGTAGGGATGGTGGGACTGGGGATTAAGGTGTGTAACTATCATAAATTCACTGTGTTTATGTATGAAACAATAAAGGAATAATTAAAACAAAACCCCAAATTTGTGACACTTAAGTCTACAAGATTTTAACAAGGAAAAAAAATCCTTAGATTGTTCAGTATATCTAGGTCTTATTCTCAAGGGAATATAAGGAAAGCGTTAGTATTACTCTGCTTTTAATCTCAGTTGCCTAAGTTTACCTCTGTCTAAGGAGTCAACCCCAAGGCAACGGTAGGGTAAGGAACAGGATTCCTTGACTAGTTGTGCCAACTTCTTGTCCTCCAAGACTCTAGAAGAAGCTGTGGTATTGGTTGGAGGAGAAGTAATAGAAATCTTAGATTCAAGGACCTTTTTTCTCCAGGGAACTTCACTGGTATCTGATGACCACTTGTTTTTGCAAGTATTAAGAATTAAAAGATGGCTTTGTTTCCTATTATGAGGATCATTGAGACTACTAATGACAACAAGCAGTTCTGAGCAACTATGAGCTTAAAATGAAAAGTAACAAATCTATGGTCCCACTTTTTGGAAAGATAAAAATTATTTAACCCACATGCCCAACGAAACAACATAGATAAATGAAAGAAAGCCCAAATGCCAAAATAGTAAGGAATAAAAGGATTATACAAAGTAGTCTAAGTATGAAGGGGGTAATCTGGCTCCTTCACTCTTCCCATTACAGTTACTAATCATGGACTCTGAAAGTACTTGGATTTTGTGTTTGATAAGGAGAGCAACCTCTCACCCTGTTGTCATGGTTTAAAATGTGAGTAGCTCCCCCACCCCCCACCTCAGGCTCATGTGTTTGCATCCTTACTTGATGTTAGCATTTGGGAAGGTCATGGCACATTTAGAAGGTGGAGCTTTGGAGAAAAGCATGTCACAAGGGACCTTGAGGTTGGTTAGCTCCAGGGTGCTTCCACTAATAGTTTCCTCTGGCAGTCTGCTCTAGCAGTCAGGTGTGTGCTCTCTCTACCTCCATGATGATAGAGGTAACCTATCTGCTGTGGAATTCCCACCTGCATTGACTATGTTTTCCTTCTGGAGCCATAAGCCAAAGAAATACCACTTTTCTCCCACTTCAGTTGTTTGTGTTTGAGTGTTGTCTCATAGCTGCAAAATCATAACTGCAACACTTGTGGCTCACCGAAGGTTGCCTGAGCGGATTCCATAGCTGGCAGCCTGTAATAAGATCCTGTTCTGCCTTTTTGCTCTGTGCTGGTGGTTATAGCACCTTCTCCATCTCATCCTCAGTCCTCTTTATGCCAGCCATGTTACTTGTCCCTACACACTCACCAAACTCATTCTACTCAATGCCTACTTCAACAGTACACTGTTTCTCCATGCCCAAGGGCATGTTAAACCATAGCCCTAGACTCCTGTAGCCCAAGACCACAAAAGTCATGCTTCGAGGCCCTGCTGAGGGCGGTATCTGTTTTCTTCTGCCTGCTTTTTTCTTCTGTCTTTCAAGCAATGAGGACATACTGCCTCATGATCAAAATAAACATGAGAATTTTACAACTCTGTTGTACATAAGGTAAGATAGTATGCCCGTTAATTTGAACTTTAGGCTGAAGACAACTATTATACTTGGTCTTTACCCTTAATTGGATGAATGTCTACTACCTCTGAAACAAACACATTTTAAAGGACTACATGTTATCTGAAAATGGAGGGAAAACTATTTGAAGGAGAAAGGGGACCAGCAAGAGGAGGAAAAGGGAGTGAATATGTAACAGTTGCTTTTTACTATTGCTGTGAGAGAACACTCGAAGTCAAATAACATAAAGGAGAAAGGGGAGATTTATTCAACTTATAGAGGGGAAATACAGTCTCTCAAGGCAGTGGAAATGGCATGGCTGGCTGAAGCTGGCAAGCAGGCTAAGTCACAGCAGACCTTCACATGGCTGGAGCATTCCTGGAGCATCTCTCCTCTTCCACTTTGTATTCTGTTCTGTGGCTTTTATGTGGTCCATTACTGGGAGGTTCCTATGAGATCTATGGAGGTTCCCATAGGATCTAGGACTGGTATTATCTCTTCAGATGGTCTCAGCTGATCTTGCCAGATGTGGTCTCAGCTGATCTTAGTTAATAACAGGTGTGTCAAGTTGACACCCAGGGTTAACTATCACAGAATAAGAACAATGTGTGTGTGTGTGTGTGTGTGTGTGTTTATGGGTTCTATCATGAAACTCATTATTCTGTTTGATACTTTTAAACATTACTGAAAAAATTTCTTAAGACAAATTCACAAAGTTAATGTATAGTATCGAAGTTCAGGTAATACTTTAACTATTCTGCCCTGTCAAAAATCTCTCTCCAGAAAGACTGTTTTCAAAAGTACAATCTTATAATTAATATGAGAGATTACCTCTTTATGTTTATTATTAAATTCTTTTTACTTATTTTATTTTATTTTATTTGAACAGGGTTTTGCAAAGTAGCCTGGTAACTCACTAGGTAATCCAGTCTGCTCTTCAGCTCAGAGCAATCTTATGACATCAGCTTCTCAAGTACAAGGATTATAGGAGTGAACCACCACACCTGGCTTTAGTTTTCAATGAAGATAACATATTCCTAACAAATCTTTTTCCAATAATAAAGTGAACCATTCTACTTTTAAATGTGCTTGGGTTTTGACTCTACCATATTTTATTCTCTTGTCAAATACAGTTTTTAAATTTTTTATATTCTCTCTTCTATCTTTTTGGCAATAGAGGAAACAAAGGGAATATTTAAACTTCCATTTTTCATCCAACTCTAAGCCTCAAAATCGTGGCTTTGAAGAGGTTGTGAAAGTAATATAGGACAAACCATAGTGGTACGCTCCTGCCCAGGGCAGAAGAATCTCAAGTTTGAGGATAGCCTGGGCTGTATATCTGTTACCTTTTCTTTAAAAAAAAAATACCTAGCTATGTGACCCTAAACAGGACAAAAGCCACTCCCACCCCAAGGCTCAGAGAACATCACAGAAAAAGAGATGGTAAGATATTAAGAGCCTCAGGGGCTAAGCCTCTGTCTTGTAAGCAGAAGAATCAGTTTGGATACTAGATGCATAGGAACACTAGGTGGAAATGGTGACAGCCTGCAACAATCAGAGTCTGGGAAACCCCAAAGCAAAGAAAAAAGAAGGTAGAGCAATCCAGTATGATTCCTGAAGTATATGACTTGAGAAATTGCAGATAAGCAAAGGAGAATCTGACTCTTCATACCCCAAATTAAATCTTCTTCTCTGTAATTCAATGAATCCAATATTCACTCTAATTAAAACATCATAAATCTTTAAATCAACTAAGAGCAGGCAGACACCATTTAAGAAATATTTTGTACCATTTAATGTTGCACATGCAAAATTCTGAACTGCATGATATCCTTTGGAGATCCATTTTTTCTTTTATTTAAGTTTCTTAGTATTACATACTTTAAAATAGCAAATTTAGGATATTTTTGCTCCATAATCAACAATCCCATCCAAACTCCTTTTCCCCTTACAGCCTTTCATGTGGGACTTCATTTTTTTAAAAGTCAGATAAGCTTAATCTATAAAAGATTGACTCTTTATTAGAATAAAAGCTCTGAAGTCTTCTAGAATTTTTACTCTGACAGTCACATAATACCTGAAAGGTAACAAATGGGGTAAATAATGAACCTATATTTAAATCATAATATTCTCTTCATGATCATAGCCATCTCAGCTTCTGTATGAAAATACGCACTTTTAAATCATGTATCTGTGTGTATACACACGTATTGTTGAACACATGTAAAGGTCAGACAAAAACCTCAGGTGTTAAGCTTTGCCTTCCACTTAGTTCAATACAGGTTTCTTTTTCACCATACATACACCAGACCAGCTGGAACGTGAGCCTCTGGGCATTCTGCCTCTGCATCCCACATCACCATATGTGATGAATAATCTCAGTTGTCAGCTTCATGAGATCTAAAGTCATCTGGGAGAAGGGCTTTTGGACATATATGTGGCAGTATTTCATTACATCAATTGATGTAGGAAGATATTTCTTCATTGTGGGCAGTACCATTCCATGTACAAAGAATCCTGGACTGTTTAAAATGGCAAAAAAGAGCTGAATACTAGTGAGTATTTATTTGCTCTTTGCTTCCTGATTATTAATGAATGAAAATGTTCCTGTCTTCTTGACTTCCTTGCCATCATGTACTGTACTTTTAATCAGAGAGACTCAATAAACCCTTTCTCCATTAGAAAATAAATGATTGTAAGAGCCTGAAGTGGACAGTGGTAGGCCAGATTATATCTTCTGGATGTGACTGGGCTGTGGTATCCATGATTTCATGGAATATACATATATTTTCACAAGAACTGTACAGGAACTGTTCTATTAACATCTCTCACCATGAATAGGGAAAGGTCCCAAGAAGCTCCCTGAGAGACTGACAGGGACTAATACTAATAGAGAAGAAAAGGAGGATGCTTTCTACAGTGGTTTGCATATGTCATTAAAGGCAAACCAAATGAAACACAGTGGATCACACAAATGAAAAGACTTAAAAACAGGAGGGAGTCAGGCAGCGTAGATAGGATTGGGGAATTAAGGGGTGAAAATACAATAAATTCACTATAGCCATGTATGCAACACTAAAAAAGCAAAATATATACTTTAAAAATTAGCTATGGTAGAGCAATTTTGTAATATAAGCACTGGAGAGGTGAACTCAGGAAGGTCAGGAGTTCAAGGTCACCCTTGGCTACATAATAAGTTCAAGTCCAGCCTGGGCTACATGAGACCTTGTCTCAAAGAGAGAGCCAAAACACAGAAGAAGAAAAATAGCATAAAAAGTTATCTGGCACCTACTATTTGCAAAAAAGAAGAAAGTAATGTAAAGGGATAGAAATAGAGAAACAGACCTCTTAGAATTATAGCAAAGGGCCTCACTAAAGAGAAGCTTTTTAGTTCCATAGGAATAAGTCACTTTAGAAAGAAGTAACAGACAGATACCCTATAGTGTCTTCCTTACAGCTAAATTGCCTTATAATTTATAGCCCTGTTAAAGTAAGATGCCTTATGGCGTATGGCCTTGTTAGAGTAAGTTGGCATAGCCTTTTTAATGTAAACTCTAGTTTGTTAGGGAATGGTTTCTGCTAACAGCTCATGAATTAGCCTACCCCACTGCAGGCTGCAGCTGCAAGTGACCAGTGACCAACTGACCAAAGAAAACTGATAACCCTGGACACTCTCTTAAGGTAACATTCCAAGACATCTTATAGTCATAAATCCTGAGAAATAATTGTCAAGTGGATAACTAGTAAAAACAAGAGAAATGCTGATGTGTTGAGGTAACCTATTTCTTTTGTAACATATCCCCAACCTGCTTGCTTTCCACCTTACATGTAGTCTTTGTTCCTAAAAGGTATAAAACCTGAGAAAAACGTGTACTCAGGATCCGACTCCTCTTAAAACACTAGCTGTGTCTACTGTGCTGAGGATAGGGTCCTGGGACTCCAAGCCCCCCACACACACTTTGAATAAACCTCCTCTGCTTGTAAATGCCTCAGCCATGGTCACTGGTGTTTGACTGAGTGTACCCAAAATCTACAGCATTAATACAGGTAAAGGTTGTGCTTTTAAAAGTCACAGGCCTTACAGAAAGCAATATTTAACAAAATAGGAAAGTTTATCAATCATCTTTCAGATATGATTCTTTTAAGAGATGAAAGCAATGGCAAAGTCAAACTTAGATTTTCTTAAACTTCGTGGAAAACTTCAATGCTGATATATTTACATATTCCCAAAAGACAAATTATTTTCAAATTATGAGTTAGCAAAATTGTCAAACACAATGGTCAAAGAAAAAAGAATACCTGCTCATGAGATGTGAGAAATGAAACAAACAGATCAGACATCAAACAATATCGATATAACCAATGACAGATATAGAGCTTACATTAGCCCTAACCAAAAAATCTTAAGGAGGGAAAGTTAATCTAAATTGTTTTTAGAGTGGTTGTATAGAGAATATAGGGTTTAATGACATATTCATTCAAATTTAATTTCAATTTGACCTTGGCATGGTGGTACATGCTGATAATCCCAGCACTTAGGAAACTGAGACAGGAGAATAGAGTTCAGTGCTCCCTTGGGCTATATAGTAAGACCCTGTCTTAAGAAAATGAAATTTGCTTTCAATGTGAAGTATTATCTGTAACCCTCCTAAAATCTCCACTACCTGATCTCATTTACACTTCATCGAATTACACAGAGATATCCTATCTTGGTAACCAAGCTGGTTAACACCTTGATTATACATCATTACTCTCACATTTTCCTGTGTTGTTATTCGAATGGAAATATCACCATCTGGCTATATCCAGAGTAATCTGACCAGTCAACCAGTCATCTCCTATGTATTTAATGAACACTGTGTATGTGTCTTTAGTTTTAACAAGTTGCTGGGCAGCAGAGTGCACTAAGGGGGATAGTTCTGAGCAACCTGGAACTTCACATTAACCATGGATAGTTTGAGCCCATTATTTGATGAATTAGCATCTGTACAATTTATATTGTAATTTATCATCAGTTAAGCCCAAAAAGTGAGGAACAAAGAACTTACTGCATAAGGAGCCAAAACATCAGAATCAGCCTAGATCATTCTACCAATCCTAAAATACATTGATATCATTTAATTTGGGGGATGGTGCTTTATTTTTATATATGCAGTCTTGCTATGTTGCCTTGGATGATTTCAAATTGTGGGCTCAAACAGTCGTCCTGCCCTAATTTTCTGAAAATTGTAGATATGCAACACTTCATCTGGCACAACATGTTAGTATATAATATATTATGATGATGAAGTTAGGCATGGTGATACATTCCTGTAATCTCAGCACTCAGGAGTAGAGGCAGGAAGATTGCATTTTTGAGACCATTCTGGATTGAGACTAGCCTGAGTTACATTTCGAGATCCAGACTAGTCTTGGCTACATTGCAAATCTATGTCTAACCAAAAAGAAAAATTATTCCTTATGTATAACCTTTTCTTTCTATTTTTTTCCATTTTGTTGTGGGCGGAGGGAAGGGCTATGCACATGCGCCATAGAACACATATGGGGATCAGAAGTAATTTGCAAAAGTCGGTTCTCTACTTCTACCATATGGATTTCAGGCTTTTGAAAACAGGTCATCAGACTTGGCTATAAGAATTTTTACCTGCTGAACCACCTCACCAGTCTCTCCCTCTTTACCTCTGTCCCTCTCTCCCTCTCTCCCTTTCTCCCTCCTTTCTTCCCTTCCTCCTTCCCTCCCTTCCTTCCTTCTTTCTTTAAGTTTTTGAGTCAAAATTTCTCCACATATCTTAGACTGATCTTGAACTCACTATGTACTCCAAACTGGCCCCTAACACAGCATTCCTCCTACCTTCAGTCTCCCAATTCCTGGAATTACATACACCAGTTTAAATTCTGTATATTGAGGTGCTAATAAATGTAAGGATATATTAAATGTATGATATCTCACATACATGACCATATCATTCTAAGATGGATGTGATAGATATCAATAATTGTAGGCTCAAGCTCTGGGCACAGATGAGAAGAATCAGTAGTTGAATTAAGCACAAAGCAATTCTGCAGGAAATGGTCTAATTGATGGAGAAGGCCCAGCTGGCTGTTGGGTAGGACTAGTCCCTGGGCAGGTAAATGAGATGAAAGGAGCTGATTAAGGAAGTTGGCATTCTTTGGTTTACTTGGGCAGGCTGTCTGGCAAATGAGGATTATCCTTTCAGCATTCCTGGTGATATGGTGTGGTCATTTCCCTTGGCCTCTGGGATTGATAAGACTAAGAACTGTAAGCCAAACGAAAGTCCTTGTTTGGGGCTTGGTCAGAAATTTATCAGCAACATGTAGGCAAATTAATAATGAGATTCATGTTTCTGCCTGTTTATCCATATCAGAACAGAGGATATACCTAGGTATTTTCAGCAGTTATATGCTTAGTACTGATCAATATAAACAGGGCTAGAGAGTCAGGGTCTAAGCTGTTATGTTTTTCATGGTATCAGATGTATTAAAATTAATGTCTATTGAAGTGGACATAGTTAATACTCTATTGTCTTGGAACTCTTGACCACTGGAACTCTTGACAATATTTAGTGCACATCGCCTTCCCTTTTGCTTTGTCTTTCAAAAGCCAAAATCTGTGCCTCTTTATCACAAGATTGTAGAACATTCTTTGCAAACATGATGAGCCAGAAGCTGGGAATTAAAGTCCTTCTGATAGCAACCATTAGCTAATGACTGGTTGGTATGCAAATAGACATTCCCTGGTTTATTCCCTGATTTACACAATTCTGCATATGACCTATATTGTCTCTAAAGGCTTAGTATTGGATTGTGACAAACTAATTCTTAATGAACCCTTGGTTGACAATCAGTTTTGCTTAGCTTTCTTGCCCCTGCTCTGATTTCTTACTTGTTTGTTACTATAGTTTATACTTTATTTTATTTATATTTTATATTATATTTTACTTATACATCTTCTTAATATATTACTTGCACAGGAAATCTTGATCAGAATCAGCATATGGAACATCTAGGCTAAAGGCATTGTAAAGTTGTTTACCAAAATGTTATTTTTTAATTTATTAATATATAGGACTGTTTCTTCATTTGTTTTTTTGTTTTGTTTTGGGTTTTTAAAACATTTTTTATTATTATTTCCGCTCATACAAACTTAATAGGTACACCAGTTCCCTCACTCCCTTCTCCCCCCCCCAACCCCCTGCTCCTCCTCCTCTCACCCCTCCCTCCCCATCCCCCAGTGCCTCCCCCCCTTTTATGTGCATGCCAGACTCTCCTCTGGGCCCTCCTCTCCGATAACGTACAAGGACCCAGTGGCATTTCCCTGAACCCTTTCCTGTGTTCCCCTTAAGCATAGGAACACTATTGTGACTGTAAATCCCTTGTCTCCAAAGATCTTGGTGCTTTTAGCAGATGCTAGACTTTGTGAGGTCAATAGTGTGTTGGACATTGTGCAGGGCATGCAAAGTCCAATTATGATTGCTTCCGCCCTAACTTGTGTGGAGTATCTTCCAAATCATTGCTCCTCCCATCCTTTTGCTCTTAAAATCTTCATTTGTATTTAGTAACTACAATGTCTAACTTTTTGACAATTATTACTGTTCTAAATTCATGTTACCTCTATTTAGTAAGTGTATATGTTAACTTCAGAACTGCTGTTAAGAAATAAAGAGTAGAACGCTTTTTAACTTTTAGAAGAAAACAATGAAGGAATAGAAAAAATGTAGAACCTCTTCATTAGAAATAATCACCTCCCTCTTTCACCCCACCCCGCCCCGCCGGTCTGAACGCCCGCCCGGTCCAGCAGGCCCTCCCCCCCCCCCCCCCGACTCTAGGTAAGCCCCGCCCCCGCCCGCCCACCAGAACCCCAGGTCAGCCCACAGGGACCCAGCTCAGACTCCCATCCAGCCAGCCGGAGCCACGCGCAGGGCCCAGGGACGAGGAGGACCTCCCCCTGCGCCCGGGCCCCGCCCCAGCTGCCCTCGGGTTAAATAGCTCCACCCCAACGCCCCCATCCTCCCACTCCCCACCCCGCTCCGCTGGTCGGGACTTGCGAATGGTCCAGCCGGGCCTCACCCATGACCTAGGTAAGCTCTGTCCCTGCCCACCCCCAGAACCCCAGGCCAATTAATTCAGTTTAGTGAAATTGAAAGATCTTAAGAATTAAAACGACAATGCCAAAGTCAAAGTGCAAATCCATGAGAAGCAACACTCAAGTAAACAAATTTCCCACTGAAGAAATTAATTCCATAATGTTAGACTCCAACCAGAACAAACCCACGGAAACAGGCCAAAAAAGCCTGACCCAGGATGACTTTCAAAATATGATCATTACCATGTTCAATACTATGAAAGAGGAAATCCAGGAGGAATTACATAATCGAATCAATCGCTTTGAAGAGGAACACAACAGACATTTGGAGGAGTTGAGAAAAAGAGTGCAAGAAACAAAAACTGGCATAGAGCAGTTAAAACAGACTCAAGCAGAGTTTAAAACTGAGCTATGAGACAAGTTATCTTCAACCCAGAACTCTACAGAGAGTCTAATCAACAGAACTAATGAAGCAGAAAACAGAATTTCAGACCTTGAAGATAAAGTGGGAGTACTAACCAGCTCAATGGAAGAGGTCGTTAAAGCCAAAAAGATACTTGAGAGAAATATCCAAGAGATATGGGACACCCTGAAGAAGCCTTACATGCGTATTCATGGAATACCAGAGCAAGAATCTCAAAATAACACCCCTGAGGAAATTTTTCAAACGATCATCAAGGAAAACATTCCTCGTATAAAAAAAGAGAGGCCCATCCATATAAAAGAGGCATTCCGCACCCCAAACAGATACGACCAAAACAGAAGCACCCCACGTCAAATAATAGTTAACACACTCCATTCAAGATAAAGAACTGGTGCTGAAAGCTTCAAGGGAGAAAAAACAAGTCACATTTAAAGGTAAACCTATTAAAATAACAAATGACTTCTCAGTCGAAACAGTAAAAGCAAGAAGAGCTTGGAGAGACATATTTCAAGTATTGAATGAGCAAAAATGTCAACCCAGGCTGATTTACCCTGCAAAACTATCAGTCATGATCGAGGGAGAAAGAAAATCTTTCCAGCCCAAAGATAACTTGAAGGGATACATGTCCACCAAACCAGGCCTTCAAAAAATGCTAGAAATGATACTCAAGCGTGAAGAAAAAAACAGGCATATCCAGGAGAACAGAAGGCAAATATAACACCATTAAAAGCGAAGCAAAATACTTATAAAAACTACTAAACATAATAAATGTCTGGAATTAAAAATAGTTTCTCCATTATAACACTGAATGTTAATGGAATTAATTCACCAATCAAGAGACACAGATTACAAACTTGGATTAAAAATCACAATCCATCAATCTGCTGCCTGCAGGAAACCCATCTCACCACAAAAGAGAGGCACACTCTAAAAATAAAAGGCTGGTCAACAATTCTACAAGCAAATGGAAGCAGCAAACAGGCAGGGGTAGCCATTATGCTATCAGACAAAGTGGACTTCAAACCAAAGAAAATTATAAGAGACATGGATGGATACTACATTTTAGTCACAGGTACAATTCACCAAGAAGACTTCACAATACTGAACACATATGCACCCAATACGGGCCCCTCCACATTCATTAAGAAAACCCTACAGCGTCTAAAGCAAGAAATCAACCCCCAAACGATAATTCTTGGGGACCGCCCTCTCAACATGGGATAGATCAACAGGTCAAAAGCTTAACAGAGACACTTTGGACCTTAATCAAACCCTGAAAGAAATGGACCTTACAGATCTCTATCGAACTTTTCACCCACGTACCAAAGAATATACATTTTTCTCAGCAGCACATGGAACTTTCTCCAAAATAGATCACATATTGGGCCACAAAAAGGAATCTACACATATACAGGAAAGTTGAAATTCTAGCCTGTGCCCCATCAGACCACCATGGCCTAAAGCTGGACATCCACAACACATCGAACAAGAGAAAATACACTAACTCCTGGAAACTTAACACTATGATGCTGAATGAGAACTGGATTCAGGAAGAAATTAAAAAGGAAATTCAAGATTTCCTGAAAGTGAATGATAACGAAAATACAACCTACCAAAATCTCTGGGACACAATGAAAGCTATTCTAAGAGGTAAGTTCATACCTCTTAATGCCTACATCAAAAAAATGGAAACATCAGAAATAAACAACAATGCAGCTTAAAGCTTTAGACAAACTAGAGCAATCTGATCCCAAAAGTAGTAGAAGAGAGGAGATTAGCAAAATAAGGGGAGAAATATCTGAAATCAAGGTTAAGAAAACGACAGAAAAAATCAACCAGTTAAAAAGATGATTCTTTGAAAAAATCAATAAGATTGATACACCCCTAGCTAAATTAACCAAAAGCAGGAGAGAGAAAACCCAAATTAACAAAATCAAAAATGAACATGGAGTTATCACTAGTGATACCCAGGAAATCCAGAGAATTATAACATCATATTTCAAAAACTTATACTCTGTGAAGTTTGACAACACAAAGAGATGGATGAATTTCTAAGTAAACACAACTTACCTAAATTGAATCAGGAAGTTGTGAATTATTTAAATAGTTCTATAACATATAAGGAAATTGAGGAAGTAATCTTGAATCTTCCCACCAAAAAATGTCCTGGACTAGATGGATTCAGCACAGAGTTCTACCAGACATTTAAGTAGTTAATAATACCAATACTCCTTAAACTGATCCATCAAATAGCAAAGGAAGGAACACTACCAGATTCCTTCTATGAAGCTAATATCGTTTTAATCCCAAAACCTAATAAAGACTCACTTAAAAAAGAAAACTATAGGCCAATCTCTCTGATGAGCACAGACGCAAAGATTCTCAACAAAGTTTTAGCAAATCGGATTCAAAAACATATTAAAAAGATTATTGACGGGGACCAAGTAGGCTTCATCCCCGGCACACAAGGTTGGCTCAACATACGCAAATCAATAAATGCAATTCATCATGTAAACCAGTCCAAAGTCCAAGACCACATGATACTCTCGATAGATGCAGAAAAAGCTTTTGACAAGATCCAACAGCCTTTTATGATCAAAACGCTAGAGACAGTAGGAATGGAAGGAACCTTTATCAATATATTAAAAGCTGTATACAACAAGCCCACAGCAAGGATTATGCTCAATGGGAAACAATTGGAAGCATTCTGGCTTCAATCAGGAACTAGACAAGGCTGTCCACTCTCACCACTTCTATTCAATATTGTACTTGAAGTCTTAGCTGAAGCCATAAGACAAGAAAGGGACATAAGAGGGATTCAGATCGGCAAGGAAGAAGTCAAACTATCCCTATTTGCAGATGACATGATCTTATACCTGAGTGATCCCAAAAACTCCACCAGGAACCTTCTGGAACTAATTGAGAAGTTCAGCAGGGTGGCAGGATACAAAATAAATGTGCAAAAATCAGAGGCCTTCCTATGTGCCCAGAATGAAAGAAGTGAAAAAGCCTTGAGAGAAACCATCCCATTCACTATAGCCCCTAAAAAATGAAATACCTTGGTATAAACCTAACCAAGGAGGTAAAAGACCTTTACAATGAAAACTTTAAAACCCTAAAGAAAGAAATTGCAGAAGACCCCAGAAGGTGGAAAGACCTCCCATGTTCCTGGATTGGCAGAATCAACATCGTAAAAATGACCATCCTACCAAAGGCAATATACAAATTCAATGCTATACCAATTAAAATCCCAAAGCAATTCTTTAAAGAAGTTGACCAAACAATCTCAAAATTCATGTGGAGACACAAAAGACCCAGGATAGCAAACACAATCCTGAGTAACAAAAACACTGCTGGAGGTATTACCATACTGAACCTTAGTCTAAATTACAAATCCATAGTTATAAAAACAGCCTGGTACTGGCTCCAAAATAGACACACAGATCAATGGATAAGGATTGAAGACCCAGATGTAAGCCCACAAAATTACAGCCATTTGGTCTTTGACAAAGGGGCCCAAAGAATCCAATGGAAAAAGAACAGCATCTTCAACAAATGGTGCTGGCAAAACTGGATCTCCACATGCAGAAGATTAAAGCTGGACCCATTCTTGTCACCATGTACAAGACTTAATTCCAAATGGATCAAGGACCTTGATATCAGGCCAAAGACTATAAAAACCATAGTTGAAAGGATAGGGAACTCCCTCGAGCTGATTGGGCTAGGCCAACATTTCCTAAACAGATATCCAATGGCACAGTCACTGCTATCAACTCTCAACAGTTGGGATCTTGTGAAATTAAAGAGCTTTTGTTCAGATAAAGAGATTGTAACATGAGCTCAAAGGCAACCCACAGAATGGGAGAAAATCTTCACTAACCACATATCTGATAGAGCTCTACTGTCCAGAGTGCACAAAGAACTTAGAAAACTAAACATCAAGGTAACCAATGGTCCAATTAAAAAATGGGCCCTGGAACTTAAAAGAAATTTTACCAGGGATGAAATTAAAATGTGTAACAAATATCTTGGGCTCAAGAGGTGGCTCAGGGATTAAGCCTCTGCCTTGCAGGCGGAAGGTCCTGAGTTCGGATCCCAGATCCCACGTATAGACGGCCTGTGCTTCTGGTCCTGGTAGGGCGGAGCCTGTGAATCCCGGGGCAGAAGGAGGTGGAGGCATCCATGGTGGTTCGCGAATTCGTCCGTGGTTCTACACATACACACACACACACACACACACACACACACACACACACACACACATACACACGCATATGCACACAGTTGAATAAATAATAATAATGATAAAAAAATAAATAAAGATTTTAAAAAAATGTCTAACAAATATCTTTAAAAATGCTCCACTTCTTTAGCCATCAGGGAAATGCAAATCAAAACTTCCCTGAGATATCATCTCACCCCGGTCAGGATGGCAAAAATCCACAACACAAACAACAACAAATGCTGGAGAGGATGTGGAGAGAGGGGAACTGGGAACTCTCCTACATTGCTGGTGGGAGTGCAGGCTCATACAGCCACTCTGGCGAGCCGTCTGGAGATTCTTAAAGAAATTAAAGATTGAAATGCCATATGACCCTGAGATTCCCCTTTTGGGTATAACCCCCACACAGCAGAGGTTCACCTTGATAGCACAAGCATGACCACGTTCATAGCAGCACTGTTTACAATAGCAAAGACATTGAATCAACCCAAATGTCCAACAGTTGACGAGTGGATAAGGAAACTGTGGTACATCTATACAATGGAGTACTACTCGGCCATCAAAAATGATGAATTACTGGAATTTGCTGGGAAATGGATGTCATTAGAAACAATTATATTAAGTGAAGTATCCCCGACCCAGAAAATTACGCACCGTATGTACTCCCTAATAGGTGGCTCCTAATACCAAACCCACCCAGCCCATCTTGAGACACTCATAGGTAAATCTATGTATTACCTACAGTAATTGCAAGGATTATGAACAGGAGGGATGTGGTTGGAGGGTCACACCAGAAACAAGGAAAGAAGTGACCATGTTACAGTAGAGAAAACAGGCCTCCATCAAGGACTGCAAGAAAGTAATGTGACACCTAGTTAAGTTCACAATTCGTTCCTGATCATTTACAACTAAGGGGGTATGAACTCACCAGAAGGGGCGGGCATATAGTCCGGCAGATTAAAAAGTAACCATTTTGCAAATGGGTGATTGACCCCTCCCATTGCCTAACGCCATATGACCCTGTGATTCCACTTTTGGGTATAAGTATTACATCTACCCTTGAATGTGCTCTTATAATAAGACTCCAGTTTAACAGCTTTCTGTCTCTGGCCAGGGGGTGACATGCAGTGCCCATCACGATGGAGTGAAGGGCATTACAGGAGCAACAAAACTGCAAAAGAAAATCAATGAACCACTATCCAGAACTTCAGAGACTCTATATCAACCACCTAGAACTAGGCTGGACTAATCTTTCCCCATCCTGAAGCTCAGGGACATTTGCGGAAGAGGGGGCGGTAAGAGTGTAAGAGCAAAAGGATGGGAGGAGCAATGATTTGCAAGATACTCCACACAAGTTAGGGCCGAAGCAATCATAATTGGACATTGTATGCCCGGTGCAATGTCCAACCCACTATTGACCTCACAAAGTCTAGCATATGCTAAAGGCACCAAGATCCTTGGCGGCAAGGGATTGACAGCCACAGTAGTGTTCCTATGCTTAAAGGGGAACACAGGAAAGAGTTCAGGGAAATGCCACTGGGTCCTTGTACGTCATCGGAGAAGAGGGCCCAGAGGAGAGTCAGGCATGCACTAGAAAGGACTCTGGGAATCGGGGGGAGGCACGGGGGGATGGGGTGGGAGGGGGGAGGGGAGGGGGAGCAGGGGGTTCGGGGGGGAGGAGGAGGGAGGGAGGGAACTGGTGTACCTATTAAGTTTGTATGAACTGAAATATTAATAAAAAATGTATTATATATAAAAAAAAGAAATAATCACCTCTAAGTGTAAATTTTTTTGTGATCATTACCTTAAATCTGTTTTGTCAACATCTTTAAGCTAAAAATTTGTATGGGTTTTTATGTAGATTTGACCACATTAATATATACTCCTGTCTATCATCTTTATTTTTTCCAGACATTTTTACTATGTAAATTTACTTCTTCTAATGTTCATTCTTTAAACTCTTCAGTAATGGCATATCAATGAAAATTCTTTCCTCCACTTTCTGAGAAGGTATTTTAATCTGATTCATTAAAATATTCTAGTTGAGAATATTGCATGTAAAGAACCTTCCATATCTCTGATTTTTCATTTAACACACGCCACCAAAAATGATTAATTCAGTAGTGTTTAAATGAAATTCAATTCTTGCTTCCTGAATTTTTCTCCTTAATCTCTAGACATTGGCTCTACAAGTTTTCAAACTTTAGAAAGTGAAGAGAAACACACAATAACTATTATGTCACATCATACAAAAAGAGTACAATTGTTTGTAGCAAATAATCGGATACAAGAAGAATTTGATATAAAAGGTTTGAATTGATGAAAACAGTTTTGTTTTTCAAGTCATATGGCAGCCTACTTGTTTTGAAAATCTTCATGTTGGGTGCTCTTACTTTCCTTTTCTTTTTGCCATTGGTGTGTACATGCATTCTTTTTCTAGTACTTAAAAAAGAAAATATAACCAACTAATGTCTGTAATGCCAGCACTTGGTAAGCTGAGGCAAATATTTGCCATGAATTCAAAGCCACTCTTAACTACATAGTAAGTTGCACACCGACCTGAAATATACAGTGAAACCCTATCTCAAAAAGAAAAACAACAGCAAAAAAATAAAAACAAAAAACACATCAATCAGTGCCAAGTGCTGGATACCTCCTTATGAGCGGTTGGTTGTGGAGATGCCAAAAGCTGCCAAAACAATACAGGCTCTTGCCATTCCTCTTCGTTGCCCATCAGAGCTGGATGATAAGACCTTATTGCTAAAGTCACCACATGCCTTGGTTACATATGTTAAGAAATCAGACTGTAACTGGCATGGAATATTCCTCCCTGCTGCCTAGCTTTCATAGTATCAGAAGGTGCTACACAGACTGCTGGGGGGAAAAGACACCTATGATCTTGTCCAGCTACAAAATCAATAGCTACAGTATCAACCTAATAGGCACACATATATATTTATGGCATAATTGTTATGGGAGTAACCAGTGACTTTCCAGTTGTATTTGAGACCCACTCCAGCAGAGGGATTCCATGCATGGTACTCCAAACCCAATCAAAAATCCATGATGATAGAGATCATAAGCTCTGGGGAGTCGAATGGGGACAAAATACTACTTTTTATCTGCATTGGCATAGCATCAAATTACCTTCTAAACATTTATGTTAAAACCCATAGACAAATGCTACTCTCAGCCTTAACCAGAGAAGCCTCTCCTTCCAGGAAGCAGTGATGGATGCAGAGACTTGTGACTGCACAAGGTGCTGAAATTAAGCAATGACTAAGTACTCATCTCTAAATAAAACAGAATATTGCCCAAGAAGGATCTGAAAGATTGTAAGAGCCAGAAGATGGGAGAAAGGTTTTGAAATAATTTTTATGCAAGACATAGCTGTCACAATCATGAACTCAAAGTGACTTGGGATGCTTGTACTGCTCTGCACAAAAATTGAACCATCAATTGGCAAAAGTTGATGGAGGAGGGGATCAGGGGGTTAACCTATCACACAGCGCTCCTTATTATTGAGAGTCAAGGACATTGCCTTGAGCTGTGTAGCTATTGATGAACCCACCACAAAAGGACCTCAAAACAAAATCAGAAGTTATAAATCTGGGAAAGAGAGGAGGAGGGGTAGGATTGATAGAGATGGGAGGAGATAAAAGTGGAAGGGTAAAGAAAGTAATCAGAATTCATTATATGTGTATATATGTCATATACATATTATTTGACATGTGATGTATGAAATTGTAATGTAATTAAGAATAAAAAAAGTTTTCATTAAAAGAAATTTAAGCTATATCTAGTAAAACACAAACATCTTAAAAATATAGTCAGGTAAACTTTACATATATATACCCCAGTGCAACAAACACTCAGCTCAATTTATAAAGTATTTCCAACATCAAAAATTTCACGTCCTTTTTCAGGTAGTGGCAAGGTAAATGTAAGGACCTATTGTTCTCTTATCAGTAAAGATAAATTTTACCTGCTCTTGAACTCCTTATGAGTGAAATCATGTAGAATTTAAGTTGTTTATATGTGAAATTCATTATATTGTGCATTTCTAGTATTTATTTATTCCAGTGTAGGCTTATAAGTCTAGTAATAGTATCTTGCATTTTAAATTTATATTTCTATTGATACATAGTGCCTCTCAATATGTTTTTTGGATTGTGTTATGCTTTTTAATGAGGGTGATCATCAAATTTTTAACATTTTACTTATTTTATTATTTACTACCAGCAGTTGCCTACATATTTTATATGAATGCTTTCCTGGAAAAGACCACAAATACCCCTGTACTCAAACAAATATGGTTTAATGTTCATTTAAAAATGAGGAAAGCACACCATGGATAACTGTGGAACATCTCAGTAAGAAGATATTAGAAAATATTTCATAAAACAATTGGCTTTCCACATAGGAAGAAGGGTGGGAGAGAATGGAAAAGAATGGTGAAGGGAAGGGAGGGCTTGGAAGACAGGAAGGAGGGAGGGAAGCTGTGATGAATACCCAATATGCTTGTAAAAGTAGAAAAATAAAAAGAAAAAAATTGGCTATCATTAAGTAATTTTGGAGAAGAAAGCTTAAGGGAAAGACGCTTTGCACTGGATTAGATATCATTCAGAAGCAGGGCTAGTTTGATAATAGAATGTCTTACATATTTTCTATAGAAGGATAGACTTATGATAAATATATCTAAATATATATATATATATATATATATATAAACTATTTTGTTCTATCGAGCAAGCTACATCCCGAGCCCTAATTACTGTGTTTTATATCCCATGTAAGAAATCTTTCCCAAGTCTAGGGCATTCCAGTGATTCTCTTCTAGTGCTAGAGTTCTCTCTGTATTCAAGTGTCATGATTTGAAATGTGTCCCCCACAGTCTCAGTGTTTGGAAAGGTCATGGCACCTTTGAGAGGTGGAGTCTTGCTGGAGGAAGGTGGTCACAGGGGGTGGGACTTGAGATAGATTGGTCCCACCCTACCTCCTGGAGAAATCTGCTCTTGCAGCAGTTCTTACACTCACTACCCTTCCAGATGGATGGATGACCTAGGCCTCCTCTAGCTTCTGCCTCCAGCCACTCCACAACTATCATAAAAGACTGTAGCTCCCCTCTGGAATCATAAGCTGAATAAATCTCCCTTTCTCCCTTAAGTTGTTTGACTTTGGGTGATCTCTTGTAGCAACAAATAAGAGTAACTAGTATGTCAAGCAACCATTCCCTGTCTTTTTATACTTTTGGAGTAGCAGTTACTCATTGTTCCCCTATTGCTGACTTCAGAATTCCTTTATTATCCTTTATTATTCCTTTATTCCTTTGGCAATAACAAGCAGCTATTGCTGCAATAATGCTTTGCAAGACATCTTCCCCACATCCATGTCACTCCTTTTTCTCCCGCATGTGCTATGAGCCTGTATGGTGTATTTTTTAAGTGTGTAGGTGTAGGTGTTTACATATATGTGGGTGTGTGTAGAAGAGGGCATATTGTGTGCCTGGAGAGGTCCAAGGGTGACTTGGGGTTTCATCCTGGATTGGTCTACCTCCTTATTGCTTTGCTCTGGGGCTCCCCAGGCTCTGCCCACCAGAGTCAGAATTTTGGCCACTGCCATTTCAACTAACACGTGGGACTTTGACATGAGATCTGGGATCCGAACTTTGAGAGGCAAAGGTTGTAATCACTGAGCAATCTCTCCAGCCCCTGTATGGTGCTTTCTAACTCACATCTTGCACATGCTAAGCAAGCATTTTACCACTGAGCTACACTTCCAGCCCTACCTGGCAAAAATTTGCTGTAAGATACAGTAAGACTACACTCAGGCCTAGAATGCAGACTGGGTTCAGATTTGCTCACTGTGTGGCTCAAGCTGAATGCGAAAAGTTCTAGTTTGATTCCCAAGACAGTTCAATGTGCATGACTTTGTGGTGGCAGTCGTAGGTCACAGCTGGCCCAGAAATCAAATAAACCCATAAAATCATATTTGGATTCTCCCTTCTTATGTTTGCTTTATGTACCATTGACAAAAACAAGTGATAAAGCCTGGAGTCAAAGGCGTAGGCAAATACAATATACCACAAAGTCGAGGGGGAGAATATAGAATGACTATTAGCAAGACATGTAGCTACTCTATCATAATTTCTCTTAAACTACTAACACTCTTGTAGATACCCTCTTAATTTAACATCCTGAGTTGTCCATCCATTTATTATTTGGGTTCCATTTGATATTTCACACAAATTTAGACTATAGACTTTTCACTTTTCACAGCCATACATTCTAGCTGGGCATGTACTTCAGTGGAAAAGTGTGTACTTAGAATGTGAGTAGTTCTAGTTTGATTCCCAAGACAAAAGACCATACATTAAACCCTTTCTACTTCTGCCACTTAAAATAGCCTTTATTTTTTCATTTTGCATATACATCGCCCTGGTTTAGGCCCTTTTTCAACACTTGCATCAACCTTTCCATTCATGTCATATGTACCATATACACTCATATTTGTATTCTATATATTTCTTCATATTTACATTATATTATTACCTTATTATATGTGTTCATATTATATTGCCTTATTATGTATGTGTTCCTATGTAGGCCTTTGTATTTAATAAAAATGGGCTACAATGTACAGCTGCTGCATATTGTTTCTTCACAAATACTTGTAAATATCTCTCCAAGTCAGCTAGCATAGGTCTTTCTTATTCCATTGTTTGTTTGATTTTACTACAGGATCTTACAACAATGTAGTCTAGGCTAATCTGGAACGTACTGTGTTGCACAGGATGACCCCAAACACATAGACATCCTTCTATCTCAGCCTCTCAAGTCCTAATACCAGCTTTCTTTTATTCCGTCTAAAGGCTGAATCATATTTCATGATGCTGATTCCATTTCCTTATTCATAGGTGAGATGAATACTGTAACACCTTGCCCAAATCCCAATTTTAAGACTGAGACAGATTCCCCCAGATGCTGGATGTGTAGTCTGATAAAAGTCAGAGTTGAATAAGTGAATCATAATTTCTAGCTGCAGCAAAATAAACTACAGTCTTCAGGTAAAACTATATCTAATAACTGGTAATTGTAGAGGTATAAAATCTAGCCTTCTCAATCAAAAATTCTGAATGGACATCACTACAATAGATACATAATGGGATCATGGGAGGCCTCTATTGTAACTGTACAATGAACTACATGTGTCTTTAGTAAAAGTCTGTTTCCAGCAGAACTTAGTTTAGAACTTGTCACCAGCAGTAGTCATGAGAAGCGGATTTGAGAGTTTAAACTACCTGCTGGCAAGAAATGGAAGTCACATCATGGGCAGTTAAGAAAGCACTAAAAAGCAGCAGTGGTACAATTGTTAAAATTCTCAACAGTGACATATTGAGATAAGATACCAATGGAAGAAAATTTACTAAGTACAATATTTCAAGTTTGAAGTTTGTACAATTTTAAAGATTGTACAATTGAATGGTTGTTATCAGAAGCTACTGACAATCTTCATAAAAACAATAAACAACTAAAGATGATTAACAATTATGGTTAGTTGGAAAGTCAAAGGTCTCACCTCCCTGAAGCAGAGGGATTGTGAACATTGATCCGCTTTGTAGTACTATCGCTGTCCAATTCTCTTTTCTGCCCACTACCAAGCCAATGCATCTGTGAACTAACTTCAGCCTTTTCCAACCTCTTAAAAGGCACCAATGTTCAGATGCATGATTTTTTTGATTCTTTTTTTATAATACATTTTTTATTATTTCAGCTCATACAAACTTAATAGGTACACCAGTTCCCTCCCTCCCTCCTCCTCCCCCCGAACCCCCTGCTCCCCTTCCCCTCACCCCTCCCACCCCATCCCCCCGTGCCTCCCGCCCTGATTCCCAGAGTCCTTTCTTGTGCATGTCTGACTCTCCTCTGGGCCCTCCTCTCCGATGACGTACAAGGACCCAGTGGCATTTCCCTGAACCCTTTCCTGTGTTCCCCTTAAGCATAGGAACACTACTGTGGCTGTCAATCCCTTGCCTCCAAGGATCTTGGTGCCTTTAGCAGATGCTACACTTTGTGAGGTCAATAGTGGGTTGGACATTGTGCCGGGCATGCAATGTCCAATTATGATTGCTTCGGCCCTAACTTGTGTGGAGTATCTTGCAAATCATTGCTCCTCCCATCCTTTTGCTCTTACACTCTTACCGCCCCCTCTTCTGCAAATGTCCCTGAGCTTCAGGATGGGGAGAGATTAGTCCGGCCTAGTTCTAGGTGGTTGATATAGAGTCTCTAAAGTACTGGATAGTGGTTCGTTGACTTTCTTTTGCAGTTTTGTTGCTCCTGTAATGCCCTTCACTCCATCGTGATGGGCACTGTATGTGACCCCCTGGCCAGAGATAGAAAGCTGTTAAACTGGAGTCTTATTTTAAGAGCACATTCAAGGGTAGATGTAATACTTATACCCAAAAGTGGAATCGCAGGGTCATATGGCGTTAGGCAATGGGAGGGGTCAATCATACATTTGCAAAATGGTTACTTTTTAATCTGCCGGACTATATGCCCTCCACTTCTGGTGAATTCATACCCTCTTAGATGTAAATGATCAGGAACGAATTGTGAACTTAACTAGGTGTCACATTACTTTCTTGCAGTCCTTGATGGAGGTCTGTTTTCTCTACTGTAACATGGTCACTTCTCTCCTTGTTTCTGGTGTGGCCCTCCAAACACATCCCTCCTGTTCATAATCCTTGCAATTACTGTAGGTAATACATAGATTTACCTATGAGTGTCTCAAGATGGGCTGGGTGGGTTTGGTATTAGGAGCCACCTATTAGGGAGTACATACGGTGCGTAATTTTCTGGGTCGGGGATACTTCACTTAATATAATTGTTTCTAATGACATCCATTTCCCAGCAAATTCCAGTAATTCCATTGTATAGATGTACCACGGTTTCCTTATCCACTCGTCAACTGTTGGACATTTGGGTTGATTCAATGTCTTTGCTATTGTAAACAGTGCTGCTATGAACGTGGTCATGCTTGTGCTATCGAGGTGAAACTCTGCTGTATGGGGTTTATACCCAAAAGTGGAATCGCAGAGTCATATGGCATTTCAATCTTTAATTTCTTTAAGAATCTCCAGACGGCTCGCCAGAGTGGCTGTATGAGCCTGCACTCCCACCAGCAATGTAGGAGAGTTCCCCTCTCTCCACATCCTCTCCAGCATTTGTTGTTGTTTGTGTTGTGGATTTTTGCCATCCTGACCGGGGTGAGATGATATCTCAGGGAAGTTTTGATTTTCATTTCCCTGATGGCTAAAGAAGTGGAGCATTTTTTAAAATATTTGTTAGACATTTTAATTTCATCCCTGGTAAAATTTCTTTTAAGTTCCAGGGCCCATTTTTTAATTGGACCATTGGTTTCCTTGGTGTTTAGTTTTCTAAGTTCTTTGTGCACTCTGGACAGTAGAGCTCTATCAGATATGTGGTTAGTGAAGATTTTCTCCCATTCTGTGGGTTGCCTTTGAGCTCGTGTTACAATCTCTTTATCTGAACAAAAGCTCTTTAATTTCACAAGATCCCAACTGTTGAGAGTTGGTAGCAGTGACTGTGCCATTGGATGTCTGTTTAGGAAATGTTGGCCTAGCCCAATCAGCTCGAGGGAGTTCCCTATCCTTTCAACTATGGTTTTTATAGTCTCTGGTCTGATATCAAGGTCCTTGATCCATTTGGAATTAAGTCTTGTACATGGTGACAAGTATGGGTCCAGCTTTAATCTTCTGCATGTGGAGATCCAGTTTTGCCAGCACCATTTGTTGAAGATGCTGTTCTTTTTCCATTGGATTCTTTGGGCCCCTTTGTCAAAGACCAAATGGCTGTAATTTTGTGGGCTTACATCTGGGTCTTCAATCCTTATCCATTGATCTGTGTGTCTATTTTGGAGCCAGTACCAGGCTGTTTTTATAACTATGGATTTGTAATTTAGACTAAGGTTCGGTATGGTAATACCTCCAGCTGTGTTTTTGTTACTCAGGATTGTCTTTGCTATCCTGGGTCTTTTGTGTCTCCACATGAATTTTGAGATTGTTTGGTCAACTTCTTTAAAGAATTGCTTTGGGATTTTAATTGGTATAGCATTGAATTTGTATATTGCCTTTGTTAGGACGGTCATTTTTATGATGTTGATTCTGCCAATCCAGGAACATGGGAGGTCTTTCCACCTTCTGGGGTCTTCTGCAATTTCTTTCTTTAGGGTTTTAAAGTTTTCATTGTAAAGGTCTTTTACCTCCTTGGTTAGGTTTATACCAAGGTATTTCATTTTTTTAGGGGCTATAGTGAATGGGATGGTTTCTCTCAAGGCTTTTTCACTTCTTTCATTCTGGGCATATAGGAAGGCCTCTGATTTTTGCACATTTATTTTGTATCCTGCCACCCTGCTGAACTTCTCAATTAGTTCCAGAAGGTTCCTGGTGGAGTTTTTGGGATCACTCAGGTATAAGATCATGTCATCTGCAAATAGGGATAGTTTGACTTCTTCCTTGCCGATCTGAATCCCTCTTATGTCCCTTTCTTGTCTTATGGCTTCAGCTAAGACTTCAAGTACAATATTGAATAGAAGTGGTGAGAGTGGACAGCCTTGTCTAGTTCCTGATCGAAGTGGGAATGCTTCCAATTGTTCCCCATTGAGCATAATCCTTGCTGTGGGCTTGTTTTATACAGCTTTTAATATATTGATAAAGGTTCCTTCCATGCCTACTGTCTCTAGCGTTTTGATCATAAAAGGCTGTTGGATCTTGTCAAAAGCTTTTTCTGCATCTATCGAGAGTATCATGTGGTCTTGGATTTTGGACTGGTTTACATGATGAATTGCATTTATTGATTTGCGTATGTTGAGCCAACCTTGTGTGCCGGGGATGAAGCCTACTTGGTCCCCATCAATAATCTTTTTAATATGTTTTTGAATCCGATTTGCTAAAACTTTGTTGAGAATCTTTGCGTCTGTGCTCATCAGAGAGATTGGCCTATAGTTTTCTTTTTTAAGTGAGTCTTTATTAGGTTTTGGGATTAAAACGATATTAGCTTCATAGAAGGAATTTGGTAGTGTTCCTTCCTTTGCTATTTGATGGAACAGTTTAAGGAGTATTGGTATTATTAACTCCTTAAATGTCTGGTAGAACTCTGTGCTGAATCCATCTGGTCCAGGACATTTTTTGGTGGGAAGATTCAAGATTACTTCCTCAATTTCCTTATATGTTATAGGACTATTTAAATAATTCACAACTTCCTGATTCAATTTAGGTAAGTTGTGTTTACTTAGAAATTCATCCATCTCTTTTGTGTTGTCAAACTTCACAGAGTATAAGTTTTTGAAATATGATGTTATAATTCTCCGGATTTCTTGGGTATCAGTAGTGATAACTCCATGTTCATTTTTGATTTTGTTATTTTGGGTTTTCTCTCTCCTGCTTTTGGTTAATTTGGCTAGGGGTGTATCAATCTTATTGATTTTTTCAAAGAACCAGCTTTTTGACTGGTTGATTTTTTCTATCGTTTTCTTAATCTTGATTTCAGATATTTCTCCCCTTATTTTGCTAATCTCCTCTCTTCTACTACTTTTGGGATCAGATTGCTCTAGTTTCTCTAAAGCTTTAAGCTGCATTGTTAAGTTGTTTATTTCTGATGTTTCCATTTTTTTGATGTAAGCATTAAGAGCTATGAACTTACTCTTAGAACAGCTTTCATTGTGTCCCAGAGATTTTGGTAAGTTGTATTTTCATTATCGTTCACTTTCAGGAACTCTTGAATTTCCTTTTTAATTTCTTCCTGAATCCAGTTCTCATTCAGCATCATATTGTTAAGTTTCCAAGAGTTAGTGTATTTTCTCTTGTTTGATGTATTGTGGATGTCCAGCTTTAGGCCGTGGTGGTCTGATAGGGCACAGGTTAGAATTTCAACTTTCTTGTATATGTGTAGATTCGTTTTGTTGCCCAATATGTGATCTATTTTGGAGAAAGTTCCGTGTGCTGCTGAGAAAAATGTGTATTCTTTGGTACGTGGGTGAAAAGTTCGATAGAGATCTGTAAGGTCCATTTCTTTCAGGGTTTGATTAAGGTCCAAAGTGTCTCTGTTAAGCTTTTGACCTGCTGATCTATCCCATGTTGAGAGGGCGGTGTTGAAGTCCCCAAGAATTATCGTTTGGGGGTTGATTTCTTGCTTTAGATGCTGTAGGGTTTTCTTCATGTATGTGGAGGGGCCCGTATTGGGTGCATATGTGTTCAGTATTGTGAAGTCTTCTTGGTCAATTGTACCTGTGACTAAAATGTAGTATCCATCCGTGTCTCTTATAATTTTCTTTGGTTTGAAGTCCACTTTGTCTGATAGCATAATGGCTATCCCTGCCTGTTTGCTGCTTCCATTTGCTTGTAGAATTGTTGACCAGCCTTTTATTTTTAGAGTGTGCCTATCTTTTGTGGTGAGATTGGTTTCCTGCACGCAGCAGATTGATGGATTGTGATTTTTAATCCAAGTTTATAATCTGTGTCTCTTGATCGGTGAATTAATTCCATTAACATTTAGTGTTATAATGGAGAAACTATTTTTAATTCCAGACATTTATTATGTTTAGTAGTTTTTATAAGTATTTTGCCTCGCTTTTAATGGTGTTATATTTGCCTTCTGTTCTCCTGGATATGCCTGTTTTTTTCTTCACGCTTGAGTATCATTTCTAGCATTTTTTGAAGGCCTGGTTTGGTGGACATGTATCCCTTCAATTTGTCTTTGTGCTGGGCCCTGTGTGCGGCTCCGGCTGGATGGTGGGAGTGGAGCCGGGTCCCTTTAGGCTGACCTGGGTTTCTGGTGGGCGGGCGCGGGCGGAGCTTACCTAGGTAGCGGGGTGAGGCCAGGCTGGACCGTGCGTGGATTGCGACTGGCGGAGCAGGGTGGGGTAAAGGGAGCTGTTTCTTTTTGATAGTAGGTCTCATTATATAACTCAAAATACCCTCAAGCTCACCGCTCAGGTTGTAAATGAATTCAGGTTCTCTTGCCTCAGTCTACCAAGTGCTAGAGATACATATTGGCATTCATAGTGGAATGATTGAAATTTCAAGTATCATAAAACAGTGCTGTTTTTTAAGTCCATCATAGGATCACTTGAAGATGTTGGGATATATATATATATATATTCTTAAATTAGCATATAAACTAAAGGGTTTCATTTTGACAAGTTCATACATTGCATTAAAAATGTGATACATTACATACAATGGAACATTATGCTGGAATATTTAAATTTGACTAGCAACAGTTAATAAATGATGCCATTTGCGACTATGTATACTTAAGCATTAGCCTATAGATACTTGCCAATGAAGGGGGATATGGGAGCAGGAGGGAAACTGACTGGAAAGGAGAATGATTTGGATGGAAGGGGGGTTGGGGATGGGCAGTTGAAGATGAAAGCATATAAATTCATTTAATTTAGATGTGAAAACGTCAAAGAAAAAACTTCAAATTAAAAAAAATAATTATCTTGTGCAGAAAACAGAAAGAAATAACATTTATTTTATACTGGAGGGAAAGAAAATACCATGCTTGGGTCATGGACTCCCTGTAAATTAAATTAGTAAACATAGCTTTATATTCCCATTCTGCATTACTTCATAATGCTTTTGCAGATATCTTCAAACTCTAATAGATAGTTCTTTAATTAAAATTCTGCTTAAATAAAACTGTGGTATCAGCAAATATTTGAAATGTATGTTTTCAAGTTCCTTTTGGAAATGAAAAATTTTTCAAAGCAATTTTTCCACATTCTTCAAGACATTATCTTGGTCAACATTAGAGCAAGATTCATTTACTAGTGAAACTAACTGAGGACCACAATTAGATTCTTTTATATTGTGTGTAAGCCAATGAAGCCATTGCATGACAAGACATACAGTTTTTGAATGAGAAATGGATTCCATTTAATGTACCCAGAAGGAAAGATACAATATTTATTAAGATTCCATTTGTAATAGTGCTTGATGTTTATTCAAGTAATAAAAAGAGTGCCATACAGGCAAATGAATAAGACCTGGAATGAGTACATGAGTTATGTGTTGAACAAAAAATGCACATATATCAGAGAGACAACTGCAATATAGAAGAAACTGGAACCAAGGGAAAACTAACAGTTCCATAGGAGAAAATGGGGAAAAGAGGTCTCTGAGAATAGCCAGAGCATGTGTCCAACTGAAGGTGAACAGCTGGCTGGTCCTTTTAAGAAGCAAGTAGCCCTCTGAAACAATGCCCACACACTGTGGCCAGCTAGAGTACGTCTGAGGTGAGTCGAGATCTCTAAGCAACTGGCAGTGGGTGGAGATGGCAGCAGCAAGTCATGCTCCCAGGGAGATTGATGCAGTCTGTTGATATGCAAGGGGCAATTGGCAGCAGCAGTGAGGATGTGTCCAGTATGTAACTGAGACTTTGATTTGAACGTGGCATGCAAAACAACATCCAAATGTTCATGTGGGGAGAGAAGAGGCTCCAGAGACAGGCCCAGCAGCAGTAGCAACAAGAGCCAGATCACTATTCCTATAACAAAAGCAGCAGGACACAAGAGGGATAGAAGTGCTCAGTAGCCAGTCAAGTGGTCAGAGTGGCCGGGTTGATGTGGCAAGAGGGCACCTATTAGGGCAACTGGTGCAGCCGTGCAGCCGCCCCTCCAAGAGCACCAGCCCCAGTCCCCGGACTTAGAAGTCGTCCTCCTCCCATCCGAACACCCGCTTCATCTCGCGCAGGAAGCCGCGGTAATTGCTGAGCAGGGGGCTGTCGCTCTTGATGTAGGGGAGCACCCACTGCAGGGCCGGGCCCGCCAGGTGGGTGATGAGGAACGTCACCTTCAGGTCGTCGCTGGAGAAGGTCTTGTAGTTCACGAACATGTAGGAGCACGTCTGCACGATAAACTCTGGCAGCCGGTCGGTGTTGCTGTTGAACGTGTCCGGAAAGGGGATCGGGTTCCTCCAGGGCTGCACTGAGCCTCGGATGGACATGGACAAAAGAGCCTTTATCAGCTGCACCCAACCATCCAATGTGTAGTGAGGAGGACCCTTGGCAAGATCCACTGAATTTGTGTGTCTGTATGGTCTCAGCCGGGCACTGTAGAGGTCAACACCAAAGCAGGCTCCATACTCTGGTGGGAGGAACTCAGGCACCTTCACAGGCTCTGCCCACCATTCAGTTGTCTCCAGTATGCAGGCGCATGATGATTGCCCTCAGAGAAGGTAAAAATGCATGGGCCAGCTTTATGCCTCAAAGGGAGCAGTGTCTGAATTTGACATATTTCTCAAGGTGCATAGCTAGAAATGGACTAGTAGCTGAGGAGGATCCTTGACAGTGTATGATGAGGGTGGACTCCGCTGTCCCTAAAAAAGGACCTGGTTCTGTAAGTTTGTGAATCCTCACCTGCCAAGACCTTCCCTGTCTGTCACTCACCTTACATCTTAAATATTAATAGAATCTTGGCCCTAGCCCACAGGTGAATGAGATGCCATGAACACATTTTTTTTTCTTCTCTGCATCTCTCAGTAGTAGAAATATTGACTCCCTGGCCTCAAATTTCATAGTTTTATAGTATCCATACAAACTCCAGAATATTTGGAAGCAATACAGAGCAAACTGCTCAAAGAATAATGCACTAGGATCTGAAAATATAAGGATGGTTAAATGTTAAGAAATCTTTTGTAGCGCTAGGATCTAGTTCAGCTGGCAGAGTACTTGACAAAACCCTGGGTTCCATCCCCAGCACAGCATAAACCCAGCATGTTCCTGTGATCTCAGTACTTGGAAAATGGAGCCAGGAAGATCGGCAGCTTAATGCTATCCGCTGTTGCATAACAAATTAAGGTCAGAAGTGAGGCCCTGTTTTAATAATTTATTTTATTGTTCATAGACACTGCATTGTAATTCCGTGCCATGTTGCCCTGTACATACTCAGCTCCCAACACTGCAGGGAAAACTTGGTTTTTCATGGCCAGCAGGGAAAAATATGATTCTGATTGCAAGACAGAGTAGGAACAAAACAATATAATCATTAGAGAGTTCTCATACCACTTTCATATAATTTTTTGCTAAATTGTAGGCCACAGACACCACCCACATTCAAAGATAAAAACAGATACTTGAGATGACAGAGAAGAAGTTAGAGTCAGCCTGTTATAGTAAGGACACAAAACAATTTGATGATCAGTTCACTTATTAAGGATATTTGGTTTGGACAATTACAATTAAATCAACCATAAAGATCTTTGTGATAATTTTTGTGAACATGTTTTCATTTCTGTATGGTACATACGTCACAAGATTTTTCTGAGTTGTATGATTGCTGATAAAGCCTCTCAGTGAATTAAGAACGGATGGGAATTCCTATATTTGATGACGAACATCTATACAAAAATACTCTATAGTTAACATTTACTTTAGCTTAATAAATACATGGTCTAAGCAATTTAGGAGAACAAGATACTTCTTCAATGCTCATGATTTCAGGTTTTAGTTCATCACAAGAGAGTTACCAATAGTGGCTGACAGAACCGACCACATCTCAAGTATATCAGAGCAGGGGGCTTACATTCTTGCATTGTCATCCTGCCAAATACTGAAAAGCTTCTCTGCATCTTAAGCACTTGCCTGGTCAATGGTCCCACTAAATATAAGCTAGTAATCCTATAGCAATTATGCAAATAAACAAATGCTTATTGACTTGCCTTCTTTAGATAATTTCTCATAGATATACCTTAAAGGCTAAATTATCAAGTTGACATCTCAAACTGCTAATGGATTAATCTTAACATTAAAAGCTAAAACGTTTTCCATCTCCTATGAAGAAGGCAAGTATGCCCACTCTCACCACTCTGGTGTGAAAATGGAGATAATAGTGCAATAAAAAAAAGCAAAATAAAGAAAGTAAAGAAATGAATTGTATTCAGATGGGTAAGGAAAATTCTTGTTATTTGGAGGCTACATAATTATATATATAGAAAACGGATTCTCTAGATTTTATAAACGTACTGTGGCATAAGAGGAGTTTTTTTTTTTTTTTTTTTTTTTTTTTTTTAGCTAGTAATAGTAAGGCCGGTTTACAGCAGACATGCTGAGACAGTCTCTAATGGTCTTTGAAGATCTTGAAATTCCCAAAGGCCATCCCCCATTGCTGAGATCACCTTGAAGGAACACCCCTGCTGAGGAACTGACTCCAATCCACAGCAGAGATAATATGGCCAAATTCCCTATGAAAAGATATGGAGATGAGTTCTCCATATCCAACAAACAACTTGATCTCCAGCCCCACTTGGGCCCAAGATCAACTGGGTTGAATCCCAATGGGAACTAATCAATGAGAAAAAGCCTGTTTTCACAGGCTTGGCTAGCCAATGGAGAAAAGCCATTTTCCCCTGGTTTATCTAAGTGTCTAAATGTCCCTGACCCCAGCAGCCATCTTTAGTGCCTGCCCATGATGGCACTCTGAGTGCCATGTGTCCTTTTCTATCTTCCTGCTCCTCCTGGATTCCAATCCTGGAGGCCATGAGTTCTCTGAGTCGCTTACCCCTCATGGCACTTCATGTCTGGAGTCCAGGAGTTCAGTCCTTTCTCTCCTTTAATAAACTCTACTTTAATCATCTACACATGTTCTGATTTCAATCTTCAACTCTGAATACAAGAACCTTGCAACACTGGGACAGTCACTCCTGCAACATTTGGTAACCATGAAGAAATATCTGGTGAACAGAGGAAAGACTGTTATTCAAAACATTTGGCACCCCAGATGGGACCCTGTAACATTAGTCATGCCAGTTACCCTTTTTGGGATTTCTCTGAATATACCGTGTCTAAGCAATGTGACCTGTGAAACTGCCCCAGGGCTGGGATATAAAAAGCAGAAAGGAAAAGAACTATGTAGGCATAAGGTTAAGAAGAAAACAAAAATGAGGCTGAACAAGTAGGCCTCCATAGCTTCCAGGCAATGAGGCTTTTTACACTGAACCACTTCCATACACTTTATGTATACATGAGAATTAATTCCTTTAGGCAGGGTCACATATCCTTAAGGCTATTGGTAAATCATACTGGGAGGAGTCCAGGGTGTGAGACCATTGATTGGTTTGGAAAAAGAGATAAGAAATATGGGAGTTCTCCAAGTTTCTGGCCCATGCTTGGATAACCAGCCTAAAGGCTAGAAAAATCAACATTCCTGGTATCTAGTGTGTGTGTGTGTGTGTGTGAGAGAGAGAGAGAGAGAGAGAGAGAGAGACAGAGAAAAAGGGAGAGAGAGAGAGAGAATGTCTATCCATGAGACTTCCAGTATTAAACAGAAATCGCTAAGGGAAAAAGCAGTGGGCCAGATCACCATGCTGTACTTTTTTTTTTTTTTCTTGGAGAACTCATGTCTGTCTATACAGCCTTCACACCAATCAAGGAATGCAATTTCTTTTTCCAGCAGGCGGCATCCTATACACAATTTCCACTAGATGGCATGCTCTAGTGTTTCAGTCAAAAATATGCGTATTTGAAAATTAATTGTATTTTTAGTAACAGTTAATTTGGAATTTAAAAAATAAATACCATTGTGGAAGTTACTTTTATTTTTAATGTTGTGAAACAATATTCACATACCACTCTAAGGAGAAAGGGATATTTATGTAACTTATGGTTCCAGACAGGATAGTGTTATTGTGGGAATCCCATTGCAGAAAGCATAGCTGAGGCAGGAGAAGGGGCCTGTTCATGTCACCACAGGCATCAGGGCAGAAGCTATAGTGAACCAAGAGGAACAAGGGTAGAGCTGCCAAACCTCAAGACCCAATCCCTGTGACCTGCCTTCTCAATCAAGGCACCATCAGCCAAGTGTTGGGCCTGCCCAGAATTTGCCCCAGGGCATGGCCAAGCACATGGGACTAAAGATGGCGCTGAGGGCAAGGGTCTTGGGCATGACCCTGATCACTTCACAGAGAGCCTTAATTGGCTTTCAGGTATCTACCTGCCCCCTGTGCTGAGTGGCATTGAACTTGACCATTAGCACCTGTAGGATGTGTTGACCTGTGACACAAGTGGATGCCCGTTTCTCGCCTTGGTGGCCTTTGTCTATAAAAGTTACTTTTCTCCCCCCAATAAACTTGAGATCTGCTTCTGACAATCTCCCTGTCCCGTGCTGAGTTTCTGGGGGTAGAGGTGGAGATGGGGATGGCTGGAACCTGATTTCATCACAGCCAGCAGCTGTGTGTTTGAGTGAGTGAATAAGTGCTTGAGTGGCCACTGGTTCCCACAAGTGGCGACCATGAAGGGACACTTTGGAAATCAGACAAAGCTAAGCAGTCTTCAGGGTAAGTGAAAACTTGGGAAATATGGGGAATTCAACATGCAGGCTGGACCTAGTGCCATCAGCACTCAAATCCATATTAAGGAGTCGTGGGTTTGACATTTCTGAACCAGACATTGCCAGAGTGTGGGAATCAACTCTTGAATTGGCTCCATGGGCTTGGGCCACCAACATATTTTCATGGGACACGTGGAATAAAATAGAAGGTCTAGCCAGAGAGTGAGAAAAAAATCATAATATACCGCCTTCTGTGGAATTTTATTCCACAATTTCTGTGCTCAAGATGGCTTTCCTTCCCAATCCAATTCAGCCTGCATCGGAGCAAAAGGTGCAGTTGGGGGAGGGGCAACTCCTGGGCCACCAACTCCAGGCGCGCCCCAGGAGCGAAAGCCACTCTGGACTCGCAGCATGGCTCCAGGAGGCTTGGGGCCAACAAGCCATCCCGGGCACCCCACAGGGGGCTCCGCCAACAAGCCACATGGACCCGGGGCGCATGGGAATGGAGAAGCTGCTGCACGCAGGCATGTGGAGCATCTTGAGATGGTGGAGTCGGGGCAAGGCGGGCAAAGCTGTGGGCACGCTGAGCCAGGGCTGGGCGGGGATTCTGCTGGAACATGGCAGGGTGCAGGAAACCATGGGGATGGTGGGCATGCCTGCTGTTCAGAGAATGATAACCCAGCACTGTGCGTGTACAGAGAACATTACACAGAGTTCTGGGCTGCAACCGGGCGCGGTACCCGTACTGGAGAAGCCCCCACCAGCCACGGTGGAGAGACTGCACGTGGCTGCAGCGAGGCAACACGTGGGGATATGGAATCACGGCGGGGGAGCCATGCACGGATGGGGGGGTGCAGAGATTCGCAGAAGCGGACCGGCCTCGCGTGTGGGCCGGCATGCAGAAACAGGCCAATGCATGAGGGAGTGGAGCTTCCCATTTGGGAGGGCTGTGATGAACAGCTGCTTGCCCAAGGCGAGGAAGGGTGGTGCCTGCTCCAAGAGCCCGAAAAGGATGTGGGAAAGTCCTGCGAGAGAGTGCCCTGCTCCCTTTATCAAAGGGAAGAGGTTAAGAGTGCTCCGAGAATAGGGAGTGGTTCCCTTTATCCAGATTTAACTCTGCTAGGGAGAGAAAGGGATGGGGAAGGATTAGAAGGAGACCCACCTCCTTACCCCTTAACAAAAATCCATACTGAATCCACACATGGGAATACTGGCCCCCGCCAGGCTAGAGCAGGGAACCCAGGGCTGGAGCCCATGTATGCTGAGGTGTATCAAGTACAAGCCTATCTTGTTAACTTAAACCTAAGGGGCAATCGCCCTGCAGTGTGGTATCCTTGGAAGAAAAAGATTTAAAAGAATTAAAGTAGGCCGTGCTAGAGGATGGTCCAAATTCTCCTTGGGTTGAAGCCTTCCTTCAAGATCTAGCTCACCAACCCTGTACTACTAAGGACTGGATGGATATGGCCAAAGCGGTGCTCCCCAGTCCCACATTCATTAAGTGGGCAGTGCTATTTAAGGAAGAATGTAGTGTCCAAGCTGAGCACAATCAAAATGTGCAGCTAACGTTTGGAATGTTAGCTGGAACGTCAGATCAATTTTCTACTGGGGTCCAGCAGGCGGCCATAGAAGCCCCATACCAAGACCAAATCTGTTTGATAGGTTTAGCAGCATGGAAAAAGCTAGATGAAGGTCCTTCTGAAATGCCTCTAGCAGGCGTTATGCAAAAACTGGGTGAGACCCTCCCCGAGTTCATTGACCGGGTAGAAAATTGCTGGTATGGGAAGGGATGAATGGGGACCACAAAATAGCGTGTGCAGGTCTTAAGGAGAGATCCATGGGCACCTGGATTATTGCTTCGCAGGATGTGGGGACTCAAAAACACCAGAGTCAGACACTCCTTGTGGCCCTGGAGACACAGACAAAGGCACTGGCCCACACCCAGCCTGCAGGGCCAAGAGGGGAGGGGAAACAATGGAGTTGGTTTTTGTCATGGACAGGTAGGGCATTTCAGGAGGGAGTGTTCCCAGGGCGAGGAAGGGAAGCTGAGGGAGGTAGGAGGGGCTAAACCCCTACAACTCCATGCCCTAGGTGCCACAGAGGGCTTCACTGAAGAAGAGACTGTAGATCGAAATTCGATCTGGAGGACAAGCCATTGTTGAAAGAAATCACCAATATTTAAAGGCCCAATTACAAAAACAAAAAGGGGGAGTAAGCCCCCACCAACAGCTGAGGTTGGTATTATTTACCATCAATGTTTTAAATTTTCAAAAAAGGCAACTTAAATTGAGATCCCAAAGACACTGTGAAGCCTATTCTACCAAACCTTCTGTTAAGGTGCTTTGGAAGGACCCCCTAACTGGGCATTGGAGGGGACCTGATCCCTTGATCACTATGGGAAGAGGATTTGGATGTGTCTTCCCAAATGGGGAGTCTTCCCTGATTTGGATTCCGGTAAGGAATCTTAAATTCTATCCACAGGAGGATCCTCATGAAGGAGACCCAAAAGAATCATCCCCAGACTAACAAGCCAAACCAAGGGACAAAAAGCCCTTGACTTAGCTTTCTTTGCTGTTCTCTTTCAGAAACTATCCATGGTGTGCTCAAGGAAGATGTTAACTGTGATCCTTATAGGCTTGATTGATACCTTGCCTGGATGGAGTCAATCCGGGTTTGACCTAACATCTAGAAAAATTGTTCTTTTAATAACTATAATGGTTAAGTGTTTTCTCAGCATATCTCTCAGCAGCGCTCCATTTGAGACCATGCTACAGGAGCCTATGGCCCTTGAACATTCATGCCACGCCCCCGAAAAGTCACCTGCTGCCATGCCTGGTGCTGATGCCAACTTGTCTTCTCCGCCATATGCATGACTCCTACCCAGTGGAAAAATCTCTCTGGTCTAGCTAACTTGTCAAGTGCAGTACACGTCCAATGTGCGACAGGCCTTTAAATATGGCTCAAACCCCCAAGGTTGGTAAAGCCAACCTCATACAGAGGACTGGTAGCTAGAGACAGGCAAGTGGAAGCCCAGCCGTGGATCAACCTAAGACAGGACTTGTAGATACCTGGAGACTACAATATCCCATGACCGGTCAGACCACGGTGGGAGGTTTTTCACGCCTAAGACAGGCACAGTCATTCAAGACCACTTGTTCTGCTTGGTCACAGGTAGCCTCCTGGAACGTCTCATACAAAAACAAAAGGCGGAGATGTTGGGCCTGCCTAGGATTTGCCCCAGGGCATGGCCGAGCACATAGGACTAAAGATGGCGCTGAGGGCAAGGGTCTTGGGCATGACCCTGATCACTTCACAGAGAGCCCTAATTGGCTTTCAAGTATCTACCTGCCCCCTGTGCTGAAAGGCATTGAATTTGACCATTAGCACCTGTAGGATGTGTTGACCTGTGACACAAGTGGATGCCCGTTTCTCGCCTTGGTGGCCTTTGTCTATAAAAGTTACTTTTCTCCCCCCAATAAACTGAGATCTGCTTCTGACAATCTCCCTGTCCCGTGCTGAGTCTCTGGGGGTAGAGGCGGAGGTAGGGACAGCTGGAACCTGATTTCATCACAGCCAGCAGCTGTGTGTTTGAGTGAGTGAATGAGTGTGTGAGTGGGCACTGGTTCCCACAGCCAAGGATGCAAACACATGAATCTGTGGAGGGCACCTGACATTTAAATTGTGAAACATTAAAAATAGTTAACTATGACAAAAATATTTGAAGGACTTGAACACCAAAAAGTACTGAACATTCCATAAAATGACAGAACATTTGAATAATGATAGACAAAATATTCATGGGTTGAAAGACCCAATCTTGCTAACATACCAGTTTTCTAAATTGATCTACAGCTTCAAAGTTTTAGCAAATTTCTAATACACAAATGATATCTAATTAATTGTAAAATTCTTGTAGAAATGCAAAGTCTGTATAATAAACAAATAGAATAAATTAGAAGGCTAAAACTACTTGATTACAAAATTCACAAAAAAGTCTATACAGCTAATAAACATACGAATGGAATGGAATTTTAAATCCTAAAATCGACTCACAAACATATAGACACACAGCTGATTTTGATGCAGTTGTAAAGGAAATTCAGTAGACAAATGATAGTTCTTTCCACAATGACAGAGACAATTTAATGTCAATTTACAAGAATATTTTGAGGTGGCTCCCGCCCGCTTGCCCATCCGAGACGGGACTGGCTCGGTTGGTCCTCTACCCCAGGTTAGTTACCCAGGCCCAGGTTGCTCCTTGTCTCAGCTCCTCACACCAGCCAGCCTGGACAACACCCAGGCTGCCTCCTATTTGCCCTAGCCCCTTTGTTCTTCCCACCCACCTGCCCACCCCACTGGGACAGGCCTTGCTCTGGTTCTTCCATCCCCGGAGCCTGGGTGGACCACTAAGCCAAGTCCCAGGTCCTAGGTGAAGAGTTCTGCCATCACCACCAGCCCCTCTCACCCTCCAACACACGGGGGACCCTTGCTCATGGTCCATGGAGGACACACTGCTACTCAGAATTCAACAGAATCCAAAGAAAACCCAAGCAAAGCTCTAAGAGACAAAGGCCATACATCTGAAGTCCTCTAAAATCATCCTATCACATGGGAGAGATTCTTCACATCCAGCCCAAAGATAAGTAAATATCTTTCTTTTACCATACTGCCTCTTAAGTATTAATCACTGTAGATTAACTTTTCCATACAGCCACCCCAAAAATATATACAACTCCAGGGATTATACCACTCACCCTCACATATCACCAAGATACTAAATCATAAAAGTACACTACCATACTAATATTCACTCCCTGTCTACTTAACCTGACTTAACTATGTACTAACAGCCTAATAGCCTCACCTAGGAAATAATACCAGCAGACAAAGGAATCCAACTACAAGCCAAACACTAGTAATAACTGCCCAAGAGTAGTAATACCAACTAAATCAGTTCAGTCAAAAACACACAGAAACTGTGTGTTTTAAACTCAGGCAGAGTTTAAAATTGAACTAAAAGACAAGTTATCTTCAACCCAAAACTCAACAGAGAGTCTTATCAGCAGAACTAACGAAGCAGAAATAAGAGAAAAAACGACAATGCCCAAGTCAAAGTTCAGGTCCATGAGAAACAAAACACAGGAAGACAAATCTTCTACCAAAAGAATTAACCCCATAATGATGGATTCCAACCAGAACAAATTCACAGATAATAGCCAAGAAAGCCAGACCCAAGATAACGACTTTCAAAGTATAATCATTACCATGATTAATACTATGAAAGAGGAAATCCGGGAAAAGTTAAACAACTGCATCAACACTTTGAACAGGAACACAACAGACACTTGGAGGAGTTGAGAAAAACAGTTCAAGAAAGAAAAATAGACATAGAGTAGTTAAAATAGTCTCAGGCAGAGTTTAAAATTGAACTAAAAGACAAGTTATCTTCAACCCAAAACTCAACAGAGAGTCTTATCAGCAGAACTAACAAAGCAGAAAATAGAATTTCAGATCTTGAAGACAAAGTGGGAGAACTAACCAACTCAATGGAAGAGGTTCTTAAAGCCAAAAGATACTTCAGAGGAATATACAAGAGATATGGGACACCCTGAAGAAGCCTAACATGCGCATTCATGGAATACCAGAACAAGAATCCCAAAATACCACACCTGAGGAAATTTTTCAAACTATCGTAAATGAAAACTTCCCTCAACTAAAGAATGAGAGGCCCATCCAAATACAAGAGGCATTCTGCACCTGAAACAGATATGACCAAAATAGAAAATCATCATGGCAAATAATAGTCAAAACACTCCACATTCAAGACAAAGAAAAGGTGCTGAGAGCTTCAAGGGAAAAAAAGAGTCATGTTTAAAGGGAAACCTATTAAAATAACAAATGACTTCTCAATGGAAACAGTAAAAGCTTGGAGAGACGTACTTCAAGTATTAAATGAGCAAAAATGTCAACCCAGACTGATATACCCAGCAAAACTATCTGTCATGATTGAGGGAGAAAGAAAAGTTTTCCAGCACAAACACAACTTGAAGGGATACATGTCTACCAAACCAGGCCTTCAAAAATGCTAGAAATGATACGAAGCTTGAAGAAAGAAACAAGCATATCCAGGAGACAGAAGGGAAGTATATAACCACCAAAACCTAAATGTCAAACAATACACTTACAAAAGCCACTAAACATAAAAAATGTCCAGAATTAAAAATGATTTCTCCATTATAACATTAAATGTCAATGGTATTAACTCACCGATCAAGAGACATAGATTACAAACTTGGATTAAAAACCACAACTCATCAATCTGCTACCTTCAGAAAACTCATCTCACCACAAAAGATAGACAAATCCTAAAAATAAAAGGCTGTTCCAAAATTCTGCAAGCTAATGGAAACAGGAAACAGGCAGGGTTAGCCATTATGCTGTCAGACAAAGTGGACTTCAAACCAAAAAAAATCACAACAGACACAGATGGATACTACACTTTAGTCACAGGTACAATTCACCAGGAAGACTTCACAATACTGAACATACATGTACCTAATACGGGCCCCTCCACATTCATTAAGCAAACTCTACAGCGAGAAATCAACCCCCAAACAATAATTCGTGGGGATTTCACCACTGCTCTGTCAACATGGGATAGATAAACAGGCCAAAAGCTTAACAGAGACACTTTGGAACTCAACCAAACCCTTAAAGAAATAGACCTTACAGATCTCTATTGAACTTTTCATCCACACACCAACGAATACACGTTTTTCTCAGCAGCACACGGAACTTTCTCCAAAATAGTTCATATATTGGGCCACAAAATGAATCTTCACATATACAGGAAAGTTGAAATTTTAGCCTGTACCTATCAGACCACCATGGTCTAAAGCTTGATATCCACAACACAATAAACAACAGAAAATACACTAACTCCTGGAAACCTAACACTTTGATGCTGAATGAGAATTGGATTCAGGAAGAAATTACAAAGGAAGTTCAAAATTTCCTGAAACTGAACGATAACGAAAATACAACTTACCAAAATCTCTGGGACACAATGAAAGCTGTCCTGAGAGGTAAGTATATAGCTCTTAATGCTTATATCAAAAAAATGGAAACATAGGAAATAGATAACTTAACAATGCAGCTTAAAGCTGTAGAGACACTAGAGCAATATGATCCCAAAAGCAGTAGAATAGAGGAGATTAGCAAAATAAGGGGGGAAATATCCAAAATTAAGATTAGGAAAACGATCCAGAGAACCAACCACTCAAAAAGCTGGTTCTTTGAAAAAAAATCACAAATTAATGAAATTAGAAATGAAAATGGAGTTATCATTATGGATACCCAAGAAATTCGGAGTATAATAATGTCATATTTCAAAACTTATACTCTGTGAAATTTGACAACACAAAAGAGATGGATGAATTCCTAAGTAAGCATGACTTACAGAAATTTAATCAGGAATTGTGAATTATTTAAACAGTCCTAAAACATGTGAAGAAATCCATGAAGTAATCTCAAATCTTCCCACCAAGAAATGTCCTGGGCCAGATGGATTCAGCACAGAGTTCTACCAGACATTTAAGGAGCTAATGACATCAATACTCCTTAAACTATCCCATCAAACAGCAAAGGAAGGCACACTACCAGATTTTTTTATGAAGCTAATATCATCTTAATCTCAAAACCTAATAAAGATACACTTAAAAAAGAAAACCGTAGGCCAATCTCTTTGATGAACACAGATGCAAAGATTCTCAACAAAATCTTAGCAAATCCCATTCAAAAACATATCAAAAAGATCATTCACAGAGATCATGTAGGCTTTATCCCAGGCACACAAGGTTGGTTCAACATATGCTAATCAACAAATGTAATCCACCATATAAACCAGTCTAAAATCCAAGACCACACAATGCTCTAGATAGATAAATAAAAAGCGTTTGGCAAGATCCAACAGACTTTTATGATCAAAACCTAGAGACAGCTGGAATGGAAGGAACCTTTGTCAGTATAATAAAAGCTGTCTACAACAACCCAATAGCAAGGATTATACTCAATGGGGAAAAACCCAAAGCATTCCCACTTCGATAAGGAACTAGACAAGGCTGTCCACTTTCACCACATCTCTTCAATATTGTACTTGAAGTCTTAGCTGAAGTCATAAGACAAGAAAGGGCAATAAAAGGGATTCAAATCGGCAAGGAAGAATTCAAGTTATCTCTATTTGCTGATGACATGATTTTATACCTGAGTGATCCCAAAAACGCTACCAAGAAACTTCTGGAACTAATACAGAAGTTCAGCAGGGTAGCAGGATACAAAATAAACGTACAAAAATCAGTGGTCTTCCTATATGCACAGAATGAAAGAAGTGAAAAAGCCCTGAGAGAAACAATCCCATTTACTATAGCCCCTAAATAAATGAAATACCTTGGAAAAAACCTAACCAAGGAAGTAAGTGACCTTTTCAATGAAAACTTTAAAACCTTAAAGAAAGAAATTACAGAAGACACTAGAAGGTGGAAAGACCTGCCATGTTCCTGGATTGGCAGAATCAATATCATAAAATTGACCATCCTACCAAAGGCAATATACAGACTCAATGCTATATCAATTAAAATTCCAAAGCAATTCTTTAAAGAAGTTGACCAAACAATCTCAAAATTCAGAAGGAGGCACAAAACACCCAGGATAGCAAAAACAATCCTGAGTAACAAAAACACTGCTGGAGGTATTACCATACCAAATCTAAGTCTATACTACAAATCCATAGTTATAAAGACAGCCTGGTACTGGCTCCAAAAGAGACACACAGATCAATTGATAAGGGTTGAGGACCCAGATATAAGCCCACAAAAATACAGCCATTTGATCGTCGACAAAGGGACCCAAAGAATCCAATGGAAAAAGAACAGCATCTTCAACAAATGGTGCTGGCAAAACTGGATCTCCACATGCAAAAGATTAAAACTGGACCTGTACTTGTCACCATGTACAAGACTTAATTCCAAATGGATCAAGGACCTCAATATAAGGCCAGAGATTATAAAAACCTTAGTTGAAAGGGCAGTCATCTCCCTGGAGCTGATTGGATTAGGCCAACAGTTCCTAATCAGAAATCCAATAGCACAGTCAATACAACCAACACTCAATAGATGGGATCTTATGAAATTGAAGAGCTTCTGTTCAGATAAACAGATTGTAACAAGAGCACAAAGGCAACCCACAGAATGGGAGAAAATCTTCACAAACCACATGTCTGATAGAGCTCTATTATCCAGAGTGCACAAAGAACTTAGAAAACTAAACACCAGGGGGCTGGAGAAGTGGCTCAGGGATTGAGCCTCTGCCTTGCAGGCAGAAGGTCCTGGGTTCGGATCCTAGACCCCACATATAGACTCCGGGTGGAAGCGGGGGCGGCCTTTGTTTCTGGTCCTGGTAGGGCAGAGCCTGTGAATCCGGGGCAGAAAGGATAAGGAGGAGGTGGAAGTGTCCATGGTGGTTCCCAAATTCGCCCGTGGTTCTACACACACACACACACACACACACACACACACACACATACATGCATGCATGTGCACACACGCATACATGCACAATTGAATAAATAATAAAAAAATTTTAAAAAAAGAAAACTAAACACTAAGGAAACAAATGGCCCAATTAAAAAATGGGCCCTGGAACTTAAAAGAAACATTACCAGGAATGAAATTAAAATGTCTAACAAATATCTTTAAAAATGCTCCACATCCTTTGCCATCAGGGAAATGCAAATCAAAACCTCCCTGAGATATCATCTCACCCTGGTCAGGATGGCAAAAATCCACAATACGAAAAACACCTAATGCTGGAGAGCATGTGGAGAGAGGGGAACTCTCCTACATTGCTGGTGGGAATACAGGCTTATACAGCCACTCTGGCGAGCCGTCTGGCGACTCTTAAAGAAGTTAAAGATTGAAATGCCATATGACCCTGCTATTCCAATTTTGGGAATAACCCCCCATACAGCAAATATTCACCTCGATGGAACAAGCACAACCATGTTCATAGCAGCACTGTTTACAATAGCAAAGTCATGGAATCAACCCAAATGTCCAACAGTTGATGAGTGGATAAGGAAAATGTGGTACATTTATACAATGGAATACCACTCAGCCATCAAAATGATGAATTAATGTAAGTTGCCGGGAAATGGATGGAATTAGAAACAATTATATTGAGTGAAGTATCCCAGACACAGAAAATTAAGCGCCGTATGTATTTCCTAATAGGCGGATCCTAGTACCAAACCCACTTAGAGACATACTCGTAGATAAATCTCTGTAATACCTACAGTAATTGCAAAGATTATAAACAGTAGAGTAGGGGAAGGAGGGCCCCGCCAGAAACAAGGAGAGAGAGGATCATGCTACAGCAGAGATAATAGGTCACCATCAAGGATTGCAAGTAAGTAATGAGACATCTGGTTAAGCTCACAGACTTTCCTTCCTGGTCACTTGCAACTGATGGGGTATGATCTTACCAGAAAGAGAGGGCATAGTCTGGCAGATAGAAGGTAACCATTTTCTAATGGGAGACTGACCCACCCCTCACCACAGTCTCTTACTCTTATTCCATCTATCTTTGAATCTATCCTTATAATAAGATTCTCTTTTAACAGTTTTTTTATCTCTGGCCATGGGGTGACATCCAATACCCATCAGGATGGAGCCAAGGGCATTGCAGGAGCAGCAAAACTGAAAAAAAAAATCAACAAACCATAATTCAGAACATCAGAGATTCTATATCAACCACCTGGAATCAGGCCTGTCTAATCTCTCCCCATCCTGAAGCTCAGGGAAATTTGCGGAAGAGGGGGCAGTAAGATTGTAAGAGCACAAGGATGGCCAGAGTAAAGATGTGCAAGATACTCCACACAAGTTAGGCCGAAGCAATTGTAATAGGACTCTGCATGATCTGCATAATGACCAACATTTCATTGACCCCTCAAATCTAGCATGGACTAAAGGCACTAGGATCCTTAAAAGCAAGGGATTAACAGTCACAATAGTGTTCCTATACTTAAGGGGAACACAAGAAAGAGGTCTAGGAAATTCCACTGAGTCCTTACACCTCATCAGAGAGGAGGACCCAGAGGAAAATTTGATATACACATTAAAGAATACTTCAGAGATGGGGGGAGGGGGCATTGGGAGAAAGGAAGGGGGGGAAAGGAAGGGGAAAAGGGGGAGGGAGCAGGGAGATCCAGGGAGGGGTTGAGGGAGGGAGGGGACAGGGTTACCTATTATGTTTGTGTGAGCAGAAAAATAAATAAATTTCAAAAAAGGATACAAAAAAAGAAAAGAATATTTTGATCTGTATCTCACATTGTGTACAAAATGTAATTTAAAATAATTAATAGATAATTGCCAGGCATAGTGACTAATGCTTGTAATCTCAGCATTCAGCAGGCTGAGTCCCAAGGATATCTGAAAGTTCCAGGCCAACCTGGGAAAGGTGTGAGTTCTAAACCATCCTGACTCTAAAGAATCAGACCCTGTCTCAAAGAAACAATAGTTAATAGGTCTAATAGTAAAAGTCAAAATCATAAAACCCCTAAAGAAGACAGTGAAAAAACATAAACTTATATTAAGTAAAGTGTCTTAACTATGCAACCACAGCATAATAAATAAAGGAAAATTTTTTCAAATTGCATTTCATCAAATTAAAAAGTTTGTAATCTACAAAATATAGTGTCTTTCTCTTTGACTTTAAAATGTATGGTGTATTAGTCAGGATTCTCTGAAGAAACAGAATCTATAGAATGTAATATATGTAAATAAGTTTATTAAAATAACACAATAAAAATAGTGTCCTTCAAGGTAGCCGCCTGCTACAGCCTCATTCTTGAGTGGAGTGTTCCACAAAGCCAAAGGATCCCGAAAAGGTCTCAAGCCTTTACTTCTCTGGAGGGTCGAAGATACTGGTTTCGGACACTGGTGAAGAACAGCTGGTCTCAGACATTGGCAATGAACAGAAAGCAGCAGCAATGCCTAAAGGCCAGGCTCCAAAGGCAGCAGGAACAGCAACAATGTGGTGGAAAAGGTGAAGCTCCAGTTCAGCCAAGAACAGAGGCAGCAGCAGCAGCAATCAGGAAGGCCAGATGCTCTAAAGGCGAACAACGTGTTCTCACAGTGGACTATGTGGACTGCACAGCAAGTCCACAAAAGATAAGGGAAGAGCAAGTCCCTCCTCCCTGCACTTCCTATTATCCGGTCCACCACTGGAAAGTACCACCCACTAGGGGCTGGGTTCTCCACGGCAATCAGTCAAGTACCTGCAGACTTGTTCAGGGGGCCATTCCAACCATTAATCTTCCGCAGCTGTGCCCCAAACAGTCTGCAACTGTCAAATTGACACCAAAATGTGGTTGTGTGTGCGTGTGTGTGCGCGTGTGTGTGTGTTTACACAAGTATGTCAATCGCACATGAGTGGAGGTCAGAGAACAACTTTCATGAGTCAGCCCATTCTTTCCATTATGTTAGCTTCTGAGGATTGAATTCAGGTTTCCAGGTTTGCAGGCATCTTTAATCACTGAGCCATGTTGCTGCTCCCCAAATTGCAACATGAAGCTTGGAGAAAACAGTAAGTTATATTATCTAATGAGCATTTGAAAACAGGATACATATAGAATGTTGAAAACTTCATAAAAGAGTACAATGTGATAAAAAGTGAAAAATTCATTTGAACAGACAATTCACCAGAAAACATAGCATATGAAAAAGGAGAAAAAAGACATTCATAGGAAATTGTTTGTGATGTATACCTGTGGTCCAAATTCCAGGAAGAAAAGATCAGAAGATGAGGCATTTAGGAACATCATCTGCTGCCTAACAAGTTCAAGGCCAGCCTAAGTTACATGAAACCCTGACTCAAAAAGGGGGGATTATTTATAACTATTTTGGAATTACTGATTAAACACCAAGAAGTTACTTTACACCTAACGGAATTACTAAAACCAAACCATGACAAAAAAAAAAAAATACAGAAAAAACTAAAAACTAATATATATATATATATATATATATATATATATATATATATATATATATATATAATGCTATTGAGACTGAGAAGCAGCTTAGTTTGTCATATATAACTGGTGTGAATAATAAATATTGCCACATTGATAACAATTTTTTTATATTTTATGAATTTCCTTCTTGCAACTTTGTAAACCCTGTTTCCCCACATAACCAATATTCTGTATTCTATAAACATTTATTTTGTGTACTCTTGATATTGACATAAAGTGGACTCACTTTGTGCCTCTCAACTCTTGCACACAACTATTATCTGTAGCATTCATCCATACTACTGTATGTCCTGATAAACAGTTGCATTGTATGAATATGCCATAATTTATCCATTTGCTTAGATAGTAATGATTAAAAGAAAAATACACCATGATTTACTGAAACTAACCTGAAGAATGCAAGGATGTCTTCCGCTTTGAAATTGTGAGGCTGGAGATGGAACTCAGAGTCCTGTACGTATTAGGCAACTGTTCTACCAGAGTTATACTGCCATCAATTCCTTTTTGTTTGTTTGTTTTTTCCTTGCTTACTTGCTTGTTTGTTTAAAGCTTTCTGTGACAGTCTGGCTGAACATTCACTTTGTAGCTAAGACTGGCCTTGACATCTTGATTCTCCTTTACCTCCCAACTGCTGGGATTACAGGTATGTGCCTGTATTCCTAGTTTATCCAGTACTGGAAATCAAAAACAGGGTCTTGTGTTTGCAAGACTAGCATTCTACCAATTAAGCTACATCTCAGTTCAGCATTCAGTTTTTGAGACAAATTTTCACTGTACAGCCAAGCTTAGTCTCAAACTCATGAATCTCCTGCTTTTGCCTCTTGATGAAGGGATTATGGGTGAGAAATACCATCCCTGATTTACCACGCTATGGATCTGTGAGATAACTTAGTGGGTAAAGCCACTGCATGCAAAACTAAAGGCCTAAGTCAGATTCCCAAGTTTCAAGGAAAAAAAAGACAAACAGCACTCAGGGATGCAGAATGGAAGTCAGAGGATAACTTTCAGAAGTTAGTCCAGGAAGAATTAGTTTCTCCAAAGACTGGGAACTGTTCTTTGTTTTCTGGGTCTTCACAAGTGGCCCAGGCTTCATTCTGCTCTAGCTGGGCAGACTAGATTACAGAAGCAGAAATCAGGATACAGAAAAACATTTTTTCCATGAAGGTCACCACTTAACCCAAGTCCACATTGGAGAAGGAGAGAACCAACTTCCGAAAGTTGTCCTCTGACTTCCATCCATACGTGAGCTCTGGCACATGTTTGCCCCACCCCCTCCTCATCTTTCTTCTTCCCTCCTTTTCTGTCAAGTAAAAAAATATGAAAATGAATCAATCAAAAATCAATCATAATTAACTGTATTAATCAAAAAGAATTCAATAAACAGAATTCTTGCTCCACCGATGTCTATGATCTCATCTTCAGAACCTGAACATACAAAGCAAGTAGGAATTAAGGTCACAGATAGGACCAAGTGTGCAGATCAGTTGAATTTGAAAAGATTATTCTGGATTGTTTAATTACATGAATTCATATGATTAGGAGACAGAAAAGTCCATGTGACATGCCAGAAAGACCCAAACCAATCTTACTTTGAAGATGGAAGGGGTAGTCTTTTAGAAGCTGGGAATGACCTTCATGTAAAGAGCAAGAAAATGGTAGATAAATTCAACAACCATAATGAACTGAATTCTGGCAATACCAAGATGAAGACAAACAAGGTCATATCCTAGAGTCTGCAGAAAGGAATATGTCCTCCTAATACTGTGAGCATTACTCTAATAAGTGTTATACCAAAACTGGGCATGATGGTTCAAAGGTGTAATCCCATTACTTGGGAGAGTGGTGAGGCAGGAGGATTACTGCAAACTCAAGGCCAGTTTGAGCTACACAGTAAGTTCTAGAAAAGACTAGATTATATATCAAGCCGATAGTTCAAAAAAGTACCAAATTTCTGACCCACAGAAGGGTAAGATGTTAAATTTGTGCTTATTCATTTTTAAAACTTTATTAGAATATAGAGTCACTAGGCAGACAGGACTCTAGCCTTGCCTATGGAGAACACCTTCATGACTTTAGTCAATATGGAGAGATATACCAACTGTGGCTAGCACCATTTCCCTAGACAGGGGAACTTGAACTGCATAAAATAGGAAAAAACAAGCTGAGTAATAGCATGAATTAATCTCTCTCTCTCTCTCTCTCTCTCTCTCTCTCTCTCATTTCTTTTCTCCATTTTCATGTATATGGTGTATGGGGTGCACATGCTTATGAGTATGCATACATGTGCAGGCATGAGGGTGATAATTGGGAATCATTTTCCATCACTTGTTCACACGACTACTTTCAGGCTGAATCTCCAAACCCAGAGCTCATCCATAGGACTAGTCTGGTTAGCCAGCTTGCCCTGGTGATTTTTAGACTTCACCCTTCTGGACTGGAATTACAGGCAGGTCACCAAGCCCACACAGCATTTCAAATAGGAGCCGGGGATCCACAGTTCAGTCCTTTTGCTTGCACATGTTTAGCTGTTAAAACATCATCCCAGTCCCTCTTTCTGCTATCCCTCTGTGGATATATGACTGCTGCTTCAGTCTCTTGCCACTGTCCTGAACAGTGACCAGAATAAACCTTTCTCTCCTAAAGTGCTTTTGTCAGGGTAATTATCAATGGATCAAAAAAACAACAAAGGCATATATTATGATCATATTAAACAATTCTCCCTTAGGTCTTCACAGGCACACACATTGGCCTCAAACACACACACACACACACACACACACACACACATACACACAGACACACACACAGAGGCATATAATAATAATAGTCACCATTTCTGTTAACATGTTTTATCTCCTATTCCCTCTTCACCTTTTCCTCTTCTACATCCCTAATAGTCCCCTTTAATGTTTATGTCTTTTTTTCTGGATTCTGCATTCAAAAGTCATGATATTTGTCTCTGGATGTGACTTATTTTTTGTTTAAAAACACAAAATTTATGTTAATGTGTTAGGACAAAAAGAAAGCAAAGTCGAAAATGATAAGAAAATAAAAAGAGAGAGCTAATACAAGGGGAAAAAAATCTATGACCATGGCAACAGGAACATAAAATGTATTTGACTTCCTACAATTAAACAGTGGATTAAAAAATAGCAAAACACTGTGATACATAGTTAGTATCCTAGGACTTGGATTCTGCTATGGGAAGATCATGAGTTCAAAGCCTAAGTGACGTGCAAAGCATTTAATATGTGGAAAGCATTTTTTAATGTTTGGAAGCAAAATATAAAAATTTAACACCTTCGGATGTGATGCCCTTTTACTGAAGTCTATATTCGTGAGGCAGAAGTGGATGGCTACGTTTCATGCATAGCCTAAGCATCTCAATCTGTTTAAACTATCATAACTATCAAGGAATCATCAGCATGTAATGTACTATAAACCTCATCAGCATTGAAGTATGTCGATACTAACAACAAGTTGATAAGATAAACCATGATGCATGCAGTAAAACAATTTATTTTAACTTGTTTAGGCAGGACATCATCCTAAATAAAAGTAGCTCACTTTCATCATGAGAAAGTATTAGACTAATGTCTATCAAGGGATGCATTACGAACAATTGATCACTTTTTCCAGATTTGTCAAGGGTCAAAAATGAAACAAGGAATGTGTACACTAGACTAAGTCTTGAGCTCCTGAACACTGAGAATTTATCCACTATAGTACAGCCAGGTGTGGCCTCATCACAAACCTTCTGGATCTCAGGTTACCTAGGGAAACCTCAGCTGACTCCTTCTGGCATTCCACAGGCCCCTCCCCAGTCCTGGAGACTGAACACAAGATAAGCATGTAAGACAACATACCAACTGAGTTGTATCCATAGTGCACACGCATATGTGTACGTGTGTGTATGTACACATGTGTTTGAGACAAGATATCATTTCGCAACTTGCAGTGCCGCTACCTACAAAGCACTGGGCTTACAGAACTGAACAACCTCAAGTCACTTTCATGAAAGTCTAGAAGTCCCAGTCCTCTCACCAACTACGACGACTGCATGTTACTTGCCAGTTGACATTTACACATAGTTCTGAAGATTGATATTACTCCCTTGCCAAGACAGTCCATGACCCCATCCACCAGCCTGCCAGAGTCTGTGCCCGCCTCCGCGTCCACGCACTTCCGGCGACGCACAGCAGCTGCCGCCCTAGCAGCGGAGCGGCGCGGTGCACCCAGCCCAGAGCACAGCCCACCCAGCGGCACCATGGAAGGTAGCCTGGAGACCACCAAGCCCGCCAAGGCCCGGCGCGGCCGGCGCTCGACGCAGCCCTGGAGGAACCCGATCCCCTTTCCCGACACGTTCGACGGCAACACCGACCGGCTGCCGGAGTTCATCGTGCAGACGTGTTCCTACATGTTCGTGGACGACAAGACCTTCTCCAGCGACGACCTGAAGGTGACGTTCCTCATCACCCGCCTGGCGGGCCCGGCCCTGCAGTGGGTGCTCCCCTACATCGAGAGCGACAGCCCCCTGCTCAGCAATTACCGTGGCTTCCTGCGCGAGATGAAGCGGGTGTTCGGATGGGAGGAGGACGACGACTTCTAGGTGTGTGGACCCTCGGGCCTGGGGCGGCTGGGCGCCAGGGTCGCCCCGGGTGCCGCCGCGCCTCCCTCCCCCCTCCCGTTCCCGCGACCTCCTCCGCGCGCTCCTGCCCCCTCCCGTGTCCTGCTTGCCTTTGTTCCTGGAACGGAGCCCCGGGCTCCAGCAGCTGCGGGCGCCTGGGGGCCGGCCCAGGTCACACAGCCTCCGGGAACCGCCCAGCACAGCCCCCCCTCCCAAGCACATTTGGAAACTGTCCAGGGCTCCCACTGCAGTGAGCTGGGCAGCTGTCCGCTGCCAGCAGCTTCCTGCCACTCCAACCCATTGCACCAATCTGCCCAGGAGCCTGTCCTGCCGCTGCCATCGCCGCCTGCCACCCCACTGACTGCTGCTCTTAGTGATCTGGACTCACCTGGAAGATACTCCAACTGGCCACAGCCCCTCGTGGACATTGCTTCACTCTGCCCAGCTCCACACCCCCAAACACAGGCACACACAGGAGCCAGCCAGCCTTTTGTCTGCAGCGGGATCCACTCCCTTGCTTTCCTGGACTCCTCATGTAGCCCATTTTCTCCTGTGGACTAGTTCGTTTTCCCCTGGTTCCTGTTTTCTTCTGACTTTCAGCTGTCTCTCTGACGTGTGTGCCTTTTGCTCAACAAGGTAACCCTGTACTCTTTCCACTTCCTTATTCTTCATGTACAAAATCTTTTTCTGTACTTTCAATAAATGTCAGATGGTATTGAAGAAGAAATGGAGTCTTACTGAATGTGGCCCCTTCTCCTCCCTGGCGCTGCAAATGCCATCCGTTTATTTTCTTGAGCTGGGTGTCCTGCCATCATTTTGTGACTATTGTTGTCTCTCCCATTGTAATACAGATATATGAGTCCTTGTGATCGTCCTGGGGTTGGAGACCACTCTGGCACTCATGGGGCTAGATGATGGGTCTTAGCTTGTTGTTTCCATGCTTCTTAGGAAATGATCTTTGGTCTGATTTTCACCAAGATAGATTAAGGCATTCTGATGCTTTGGGATTATATTTTCCCTTTTATTGCAAAGGTGCCTGGGGGCTGGAAAGATGGTTCAGGGTTTAAGACTCTGCCTCACAAGCAGAGGGTCCTGAGTTTGGAGCCCAGGTCCCATGTAAAAATGCCAGGGGGAATGGCTTGGGCATGCACTTTAGGCTCTGGTGGGCGGATCCTGGGAAATGACAGCATGAATCAAGAAGGAGGTAGAAACACTCCAGGATGATTTCCTAAGTCACTCTTGGTCCTGCACAGGGACACATGTGCCCCCTAACACACATACACACACACACACACACATTTTTAAAAAATGCCTGAAAGAAAAACATCCTATTGCTACAAACCATAGATTGCATACATTTGTATGTGAACACTTGTAGTTGTTTTCTGTACCCCATTATTTAGGAATCAGAAGAATGTTATAGGTGCCTCACTAAAAAACTTTACTTTTATAATACTTCGTTTGTATAAGTAGTAAAAGCATGTTTGTATAACTGTAGTTGTAATTTAATTCTTGATGACTTTTGCATAAATGAAATTGTCTCTTTAATTTTTAGGAAGTTGATAGATATTATGTGTTGTCAAGTGCCTTTCTTTTATCATTAACCTCTGTTCAAAGTTATATTTACTGATAGGTCAGATGATCTGCTGTTTATATTATAGAATGATGTCCCAATGTGATGTTAAGTGGTTGTATCAGATGTTCCCAGGAAATCAGAAATTGTTTTTGTTGGGGCTGGGCAAACGACTTAGATGTTACATCATTTGCCACACCAAAAAAGTTGAGGATTGGGATCACTAGATAAGACCTAAAATGCCAGATGGGCATTACAGCCCACCTGTGATTCTGATCTTACAGGGAGGAGACTTGGAATCCTCAGAGCAAGATGGTTAGCCAGAACATGTGTATTAGCGAGTTCTATGATTGATTAGAGGCTTCGACTCAAAATATGATGGAAGAACAATTCAAGAAAACTCCCAGTATCAACCTCAGGTGTCCCCATACACATTAAGGCATTCCCACGCATGTGAACACATGCACAAAAGGACCTCTGCATTCACACATATAAATGGACAATCTATGATTTCTCCACTGTGATGGACGCAAACACTTTTTGCCCAAATTAATCACTTTTCATGAAAGATGGTTGAAACCATGCCCCCAAATTAATTCTTGTTCCCTTATGTTACCTGTGCCAGGTAATGTGATTACAGCAACACAAAAAATAGGGAAATATTTAATGATGTAGTTAAATTGACAAAATAATGATGCCAGTTGTCCATGCAACATTTTGCCTTACTGGTTTTGGAGTTTTTTCCTATATCATGAGATTGATGAATGAATTGCAATAATTTTTTCATCTCCCTCTTGCTTCCCTCCCTTTTTCCAGCCTTTCCTTGGGCAGTTTTTGTCATATATGTGCTGTGATTTACAGGGCCGTACATGGAACTGAAACCATGTTACCTACATTGTATATGTAATTATCCTTTTTATCCTATATTTTGAAAACATGATTTACTTACAAAATGGTAGTTTTTGTCACAGAGTTCTTGCTTTGCAGTCCAGGCTACCTGGGAACTTAATATCCTCCTGTGTCTTCCTCTTGAGTGCTAGGATTTCTGATATTTGAGCTGTTTAATCTGATAATTGAGCTACATGTGGTGATACAGTCTGCCATCTCAGGATTCAAGATGCTGAAGCAGTAGAACCATGAATTAAAGATCAGTCTGGATTATACAATAAAAGTATATCTCAAAAAATTGTTGGAGTTTATTAGAGGTGATAAGTATTTTTTCATTCCTTTACAACCTCATCTCTTGGGTATTGTCTTCTTTTCCCACATTTCCTATTTTGACTTAAGTAATAAGGGACACCTGGAAAAACAAATGCCTATAGAATGAAAAGAAAGAATACAAAAGGGTGCAAGGATAAAAGAAATTAGCCTAAAGAATTTTGTCATAAATGAATTCCAGTAAAGTACCAAGAAACTTAAAGGAAGCCATCTCTTACCAAAGGAACCTGGAAGGTTTTCTAATTTTGTCAAAAAGCCTGACTTCCATATATCTTCCTTAACACAAACAGTGGCAGAGGGTCATTAGCCAACAATTAGTAATGCTGTAAAATTCCATCAGCTCAGTTGGTCTCTTTGCTTGAAAGAGACAAAACCTGTGGTGAGAAGGGATCACACAATGGAATAAGACGATTTCTTTGTTATCTGAGAGTAAATTTACCTTACAAGTGGGAGCCTATAGATAGAAATTTGACAGTAATTTACAGAGGAAGTTTTTCAGATGTCTTCATTATTTGATTAGATCTGCGATTAAAATTTTTTAAGGTTACAGGTATGCTCTTGCATTGTTTTTCCTGGGCTGCCTTGTAATGTGGTATCACCTGGGTGAATATCCAACAGAAATTCATAGTACGACAGACAATTCTGGAGGCTATAGACCAAGATGTCAGAGGGCTGCTTCTGTTTGTGCTGTGAGGGGGTAGGATTTTCCATTTCTATCTGCTCCTCATGTAGACATGTGTCATCTTCCTGAATTTGTCTCTTCACGACAGCTTCCCTCTATCTCATTTTTGTTAACATTTCCCCTTGTTGGCCTGGATGGGTGACATACACATGTAATCCAAACACTAGGGGTAAGGGGAGGAGTAGAGGAAGGAGGATTATGAGTTTGAGACAGCCTAGGTTACTTAGTGAAAACCCTATCTCAAATAAGTAAATAAATAAATAACCCAAGTATAAGTCCATGCAGTTTCAGCCACTTGATTTTTTACCAAGATACTCTTATGATTAGTGTTCATTGTCAGCTTGTCATCTAATAAAGACAAAAGATTTATTCCATAGGAAAAGGAATGAGACCATCAACTTGACACCAAGGAAGCACATTGCCAGGCCCCATCTGAGATGTATTCTCTAGATGAAGGTTTGCCTCCAGACATTCAAATATGTATTGCCTTGATTGCATAACTCATTTTTGGATACCCAGCCCATTGTGGGTGGGACCATTCCCTAGATAGGTAATCTAGGACTGTGTAAGACGCAGAAAACAAGCAAACCACCATGCATGCATTGGTCCTTGTCCTCTGTCCTTGATGTGGATGTGCAGTGACCAACTGTTTCAAGTTCCTGCCTCTGCAACTTCCCTGGAATCACAGCCTGGAATTGGAAGCCAAATTAAACCCCATCTCCTCTAAGTTGTTCAGGACATGTATTTTGTTGCAGAACTTTGTAATGAAACTAAAACACAAATTGGTCCTAGGAAGCATGGTCAGTCACTTCTGTGATAAGCCTGACCATGTACTTTTAACCCTTTGCAACTGTTCTGTGGAAGAACTGTAGAAAAATCTGAAACTTTGGGTTAGAAAGGCCATTGAATGCTGGAAGAGAAGCTTAATGGACTATCCTGGTGGGAGTTTGGAGGATAGTAATTCTGAGAGATATGGATTGTGGAAGTCTGGTTTGTAAGGTTTTATTCAGGGGGAAAAAAGACAGTATAGGGCCTTTATGCTAGATTTTTGTCAAGAATCTGCCCTCATTATGCCCTCTAAACACCTGGGCAGAACTCAATTTAAAGATAATGGACTGGTTTGTTCGGGCAAAGTTTTAAGGCATTTGAGTATTTAGCCTCTTGCTGAGAGGGCAGCTGTCACCGATAAAGAAATCAATACCAACAAAATGCAATCTCTTGCTGTTCTGGGATAGTGAGGTGGGGGCTGATGATGGCAAAACTCCATCCCTTAGAGTCTCCATCTTGTGAAGATCCAGATTCATTTGAAGGAAGGAAAATTAAGCTAAATGTTTTGTTCCTCCAAATCAGTTGGTAGAGAAACTCTTCTTCAGGGTCAACAGATGAAAACCGATGCAGCTGCAGTCCCAGTGGGTCAAGACACACCTTGAGCTGGTGGCAGAACTTGGCAGTATTCAGCATGATCCATGTGATTCAGGTTTTGATACAAGGTTGAGCGGGTCATAGAGAACAACTGAGGTTTGGCACCATGTGACAGGATTGAGGATCTAAAAAGAAATGTGAAGTCTGAAGTTACAATGGAGACTCTAGGATGTTAGAAATGCCAAAAGCATTGATGTGTAATAAGATGTGCTGCAGGAATGGATTGGAACTGGTACAGAGAAAAACTGTGTATGATACAAGCAGCAGAACTGAAATGGTAAACTGCACAGCCTTTTAAAGTCAAGCTGAGCACTGGAGAGATTGCTCAGGGGTTAAGACTCTGCCTTGCAAGCAGAAGTTCTGAATTCTGATCCCAGGTCCAACATAAAAAATGTCAGGTGGGAAAGACATCTTTCTGAATTTTGGGCTGTAGTGGGCAGAGCCTAGGAATTCCCAGAGCAAAGAAAAAGGAGGTAGAAGTAATCTAGGATCATTCCCGAAGTCATCTAGTCCTCCACAGGGACACACAGTGCCCTCTCACTCACACACACACACACACAAAATAAAATGAATAAATAAAAATAAAAATCAGTCAAGCTGACTGCATTACAAGTCTCAGATACTCCAGACTGAGCTACTGCATTTGACACTTGCCTTGTTGGAGTTTGATGTATTGAATAGATCATTTCTTATTCTGTCCTGTTTCATTTTGAAATGGGAATGTTACTCTGTAATATTGGAAATATGAAATGTATGTTTTATTTCTTAAATCATAAAATTAAGACTTTGAACTTTTAAAGTTCTGTAACTATTAATGATTATGAATACTTTTAAAATTTGCCTATGGAAAAACTTAAGATTGGACAGATACATTTTGAGAGAAACATGAGAACATGATGACAAAGGGTAAAGCAATGGATGAAAAAGTACTATGTTTAGGTGTCAGGTTGAAAACTGGTAGAAATGTGATGGTCAGTATTGTCAACCTGACACTTAGCAGGCCCCCTGCTTTTGGCCTACCTGACAGGTATTTTCTGGATTAAAGTTAGCTACTATGCATGCTTGTGAGGAGATTGACTTGACTATGTAATTAATATGGGAGGATCCAGCCAATTTTGGTTGGGACCATTTTCTAGGCAGGTGTCTGGGACTGACTGAAGATGGGGAGAGTAGGAACAGGCAAGAAAGTGAGCATGCATGCATTAATCCTTGCTCTCTGTTCTTGTTTTTACAGATGTAATGAAGCCAAAAAAGATACCAGAAATTGACTGGGAAAACTGGATGTTCACACATAGAAAAATGAAACTAGATTTATATCTTTCAGTCTTCACAAAAATCGACTCCAAATTTATCCAAATGAGGGCATCTGCCTTTCACAGGACTCCACATCTAGAGTCCATGAGTTCTTTTCCAGCTTCTTGCCCTCCATGGTTCCAGGCCTGGAGTCCATGACTTCTCCAGAGTGCTCTAGCCCCTCATGGTACTACATGTCTGCTGTCTTTGAGTTCTGGTCTTTCCATCCTCTAATAAACTCTACCTTAATCCTCAAAAATTTGTATCCAAATGAGGAACTCAACATAAAACCTGAAATTGTGAAACAATTCAATTGTGAAATTGTGAAACAGGTCATTGTCAGATATAGATAAAGAATTCTGAATTGGACCTTGGATGCTCAAGAAATAAGGCCAGTAATTGACAAATGAGACCTTTAAAAAATTGGTATAGCAAAAGTAATGAAGAAGCAGCCCATAGAATGAAAGAAAACAATTGCCAACTATACATCTGACAGAAGATTAATATCTAAAATATACAAATAGGGCTCACTTACTCCTCATGGGACTCCATGTTTGGAGTCCGTGAGTTCTTTTTCTGCCTTTCCCTCACCATCATGGATTCCATGCCTGGAGTCTATGATTTTTTGGAGGCTCTCTTGTCCCTCATGGGACTCCATGCCCAGAGTCCATGAGTTCTTACCTGATTTTTCTCTCATCCCTCATGGATTCCATGAGTTCTCCAGTGTTCCCTTGCCCCTCATAAAACTCCATGAGTTCCTTTTCTGTCTTTCCCTCATCTTCATGGATTTCATGCCTGGAGTCCATCATGAGTTTTCTTCAAGGCTCTCTGCTCCTCATAGATTCATATCCATGAGTTCCATTCTCTCTCTCCTCTTATAAACTCTGCCTTAAACCTCTTCGCATGTTCTAGTTTCAATCTTCGACTCCTGAACACAAGAACTTGGACACATACAGACCCCAGAGGGATCCTACATCACTGGGATCCAAACTCAGGTCCTTCTGCTTATTAGACAGTCTTAACCTCTGAGCCATCATTCTAGCCCAAGATTTCAGTATTTAACCCAGACTGGCCTTGCACTTGTGACCTTCCTATTTCAGCTTCCCAAATTCTATAATTGCAAGCACCTGCTATAGCACCTGTCTGGCTTTTCCATGAGTTCTTGAATGAAAATTCTGACCTTCACACTACAAAGTCATGTATTTTTCCAGTGGAGCCATCTCCTCAGGCAGGTTCTATGCATTATTGCTTCCCCTACCTGCTGTTTTGCACATGTGCTTGACGGACACTTACTTAGGATTATTATGGGCTCCCTCTCCTACAGTGATTATGTGTTCAGATTTTTGTGTTTGGCAGTCAAAGATTGAAACCAGAACATGAATAGAGAATTAAGGTAGAAGTCCTGCAGGCATGGAATCCATGAGGGGCAAGGAGCTGGAAAAAACCTCATGGACTCCAGACATGGAGTGCCATGAGTGGGAGATACATACTATTCTAAAATTGACTGAAGATCACTGTGTCTTCAGACTGATTTGATCTATTTATCACTGCAGATTATCACTCTGCCTCAGGTAATCATACTTTGCCCCAAGGTCATATTTATTAGATATGGATATAATTTAGACAGTAGTAGAGTAGCCATGCTGGGACAGTTTCTGAAGGTCTTTGAAGGTCATCCCCTAAGCTGGAATTACCCTGAAAGGACATACCCTATTGATCCTGAGGAACTGACTTTACTCCTTCACAGAGATAAAGTCACCAAACCTTTGCTCATAAAATGATGGGGAGATGAATTCTCCATTGTACATAAGCACTACTAACAATTAGGGCACAAGATCAACTGGGTTGGGCACCAGTATGAACAGACCAATGAGATGTGGATGGCCAAAAGCTCCAATCAGGTTTGCAGAAACTGGAGCTAACCTATGAGGAAAAGTCACTTTTCCTAGGCCTGACTAAGAGTATAAAGATTCCCAATCCTGGCAGCCTTCTTTGGTTCCCTTGCCCCACATAGGATTCCAAGTGTGGACTCCATGAATTCTCCAGGGCTCTCTTGCCCCTCACAGATTCATGTCCTCAAGTTCTGTTCTTTCTCTCCTCTAATAAAATCTGCCTTAATCCTCCAAAAAAAAAAGTAATCAAATGACTCCAAAAAGTAAAGATCAAGAAAACAAATATCACAGGGCTGGAGAGGTGGCTCAGGGGTTAAGCCTCTGCCTTGCAGGCAGAAGGTCCTGAATTCGGATTCTAGACCCCATGTATAGACAACAGGCAGAAGCAGGGGCGGCCTGCGATTCTGGTCCTGGTAGGGTGGAGCCTGTGAATCCCAGGGCAGAGTAAACAAGGAGGAGGTGGAGGCAGTCCGTGGTGGTTCCCGAATTCACCCGTGGTTCTACACACACACGTGTGTGTGTGTGTATAAGAGAGAGATAGAAGGGATATGAGGGTAAAACAAGGATTAATTGGAAAAAAGAAGGGGATCATAGGGGGATGAGAGTAGTTTGGGATGGGTGTGATTATAAATGCATTATATACAAATACAATAATATAGCTAGTTATACAGATAAGTACTTTTTACAGAAACAGTAGAATTTTAAAAATTTACTATTACATTTTTTGCCTAGTTATACAAGCTCAATAGGTTCTCCCCTCCTTTCCCCCACTGCACTCTCCCCTCTTCCCATTCCCTCCTCCTATCTCTCACCCTTTTGCTTTCCTCCTCCTCTCTTGGTGTTTCCTGCTTTCTCTCTCCAATCCTCCAGAGCATCTATTTGTGTGGGAACTGAATTTCTCTGAGTCCTCTACACTAGTGAGGATTCAGGACTCATTGGCATAGCTTGGAGTCCCTTCTTGGGCTGCCTGCTAGTATGAGAACTCTACTAAAATTGTTTAACCTTTTCCCCCTTAGGATCCTACTGCTTGAAGTCTTCTCCCCTGTGATCCCTGCTAGACTTTGGGGAGTTGTTGACATGTCAGCCATTGTACAGGTCTGGCAAGCTCCAATCACATTGGAGCTATATCCTGGTTGCTGCAGCCCTGACTTGTGAGGAGTATCTTGCATATCATTGGTCCTTCCCATCTTTAGGCTCTTACAATCTTGCCACCCCTTCTTTTGAAAGATTCCCTGAGCTTTTGGAATGAGGAGAGATTTGACTGGTCTGGTTCTGGGTGAATATTGTAAGGTCTTTGGTGTTCTGAATTATGTTTCATTGTTGTTTTCAGTTTTGCTGTTCATGCACCGCCCTTGGCTACATCCTGATTGGTTGTCGATTCTGCATCCTGATTGGTTGTTGAGATCATCTCCTAACCAAAGATAAAAGACTGTTTAAACAAAGATCTTAATATAAGAAGAAACTCAAAGGTAGATGGCAAAACAGGCATAGGACACAGCAGTGAGAGGGGTCCAGTCTCCTGTTTGCCAGTTGGTTGCCATCTAACTGCCAGTCTCCAGATCAAACCTGTTCAGTCCCAAGTGAACTGGAAGGAAAGTGAGAGTGAGCTGCATCAGATGTCTTGCCACTTACATGTAATATATGACCATGGCCTAATTTCTCTATTGAAGTGTGTTCTTTTGTCTCCTTTCTTTTGAGGTCTTCTTTACCTTTCTCTCCTATTTATACTCCTTTGCGATTATAGTGGGTATTACAGAGATTTACCTTTGTGTAAAAAACAGTAGAATTTGAGAAGTTGTATTGACAGTGAATCATACTAGTACAATTAGCCTTCTAATCTTCATCGGGTTTCCATGGCTCAGTTAGTTAACATATGATTTAATTTGCCTTATTAAATATGATTCACAATTTAATTTTTACTTCATTTGATTATTTGTCAGTCTTCATTTATTAAATTCTTTCTAAGTCTCAGGAATTATATTGCAAATTGTGGGTATATAACTGTAAAATTATGGTCCAAGTGTTGAAGAAATTTTTGTCTACTGGACTATCATGCAGGAAACCATATAAGTAGAGTCTCAGATATAAAGTTCACTAAGAAGGACTCAATGCACAGTTCGGTCATACTAACTGTGTAACATTATGAAAATTTCACTTTCCTAGTCAAGATTACCATATATATGTAAAAGAATAGGTGTTTATTGAGATTTGTTACATGATAAAGTCAGAGCTGATTGAGAAGCAAAACTACAAAATCTTTTCTTAGAAAACAGCCTGTAAGAAGCAGCTCCCCATTATTGCTTCTGCTTCTGCATACATGCTTCCCACCAAAAACCCTACATGATGCCTTTTCATGTAGGCCAGAAGTTTTACACCCTCCTACTACAGGACAGGTCTGAGAAGATGTTGAATAGCCTGTAAATATTGTTTGCAACAACTTAAGGTCAGCGCTTAGACTTTGAAGTTGGAACACCTCTAAATCAGCTTGTACAATATAACTAAGTTATCCCATTCTTTAAGTGTTACTTGGTGATTCCACACCATCTTGGTTCCTTGACTGGGAAACAACAAACAGGAAGAAACAACCAGTCGGCCCTTTGAGCCACTGGTAAGGTAGGTTGCTCATGCCCTGGTTCTCAGTGTCCCTCGGATCAAACAAAAATGTATCACTCAACCCTTCCAGGATATCCCTTCTCTAGAGGGATCTATAGCTCAGGGTGACCACCTTTAAAAGTTTGGGGGAAGCTCTCAAAGTCACTATCCCTTCTTAAAAGTTCTCTAAGTATGCAATGTTCAACTATTGTGACCCATGAAGCTGTCTTTAGACTGAGAAATATGGAAAAGGTGGAAAGGGAAAGAAACTCACAAAGATGGAAATAGAAATGTATGGCCAAAAGAGTTAGGAAAGTACTTCATCCTCTGTAAGGGAAATCAGTGAAAATCTGCTGCCTAGGTTCTGCCATATTTTATCAATACACAGGTTTCTTATGTGTGCTTTGATGGCCATCCTGAGAGCTAGAGAATCAATTTCCTGATATCTAGCATGGTCCAGAGAGAGATATTCTGTACAAGAGACATTTCCAATAAACAGAAACCTTAAGATCTCAGGCTATAACTTTAATTCTTAAGGGCTCCAGAAAGTGCCAATGGGTTAAACTATCTTCCTGTACTTCTTTTTACCATGAATTGCTCATGATTTTATCTCCTCTTGGCTTCCATGCTTTTTATCAAGGAATAAGATTTCCTTTTCATCAGGTGGCATCAAATACATCACTTTATACTAGGTAACTGTCTACAGCAACCATTGCCCAGACTCCCTTGAGAGTTGGGACAATTCTTGCACAATCCTCAGGATAAAGTTAAGGTCCTTGGACCTAAGGCCTCCACAGGGTCAGAAGATGAGTTTGACCTCCTCAGCCACATATGAGAGGGGCCATCAATATAGGGAACTCCCCAAGCAGAGTGCAATGTCTTAAACTCTAAAGTACATATGTGTGACTATGAAACAATTTGTACCTTCATGGTTTTCTGCTACTTAATTTCAGTGAGTCCAAGACTGCAGTACTGTGGTGATTTCAGACAATATAATGGTGATTCACATCCTGCAATAGGACCTCTGACCAGGCACAGGAACTTCATGTTATCTTATGAAATGTCTCAGCTCTCTATGGGGATATGGCCAGGTAGTTGCTGGGAATGGGCCTACCTTGTCGGTTCTGTGGCAATGATACTTGGGAGACCATGGTAAGAAGGGCCAATCTAAACCTATGGTCCTAGATTGTGAGATTAAGAATTTTATTTAATTTTTAAGTTTTTCCAAATATTATAAGTACAATGAGTAATAATGTACTGTAAGGAACTAGACCACTGGAAAAATGAGTGCTCAAACTGTAAAAACATTCAGCCCACCAGACAAACCAATCACCAAGTCTGGGAGAATGATAGCAAATGGAGCCTGTCTCCAACAGCCTTGTGTCTGGCTGGAGTGGATTCATAATATGGAGGACCTGGTTGTTTGACTCTTGGCCCACAGTTGAAATGAAAGTTGGGGACCACCTACTGACATCTGGTAATGCAATCAATAGAATAGGATCAGCTGCTTCTCAGACAGCCCAGACCTCTCTGCAAATCCTGAACCTGTAAACTTGGGGGACATCTGATATTGTACAAGTTCCTGTACTCCTCATACTTTCAAGATCCTCTCCAGAGGAGAGATATCCTCTCAAAACTCAGAGCACAGATCTCATCACCCATGGAATACCCCCTAATACTTGCCTAACCTTGGAAAAGGAACTTGCCATGGTCATGGTAGTGACACTGCCCTGACAGGATGAATGGAGACTCAATGTTCAAAATTACAGGTGTCTCTGGAGTGCCACTCTTCCTTGCTCTAGGAGTTTCCTAGAGTCCGGGCAGAAGACAAGTAGTTTATGATGGCCAAGAACTCACCCTTTTTAATTGCTGAACTATAGCCTGGAATACAGCTCATAAGACTGAGACAATATCCACTCTTAAGAGAATCACACTATGGAAAAAAAATACCTCCACGGGCTGGGAGACTCCGGAATCCTAATCAAGTGCTTATTTCCCTGGAACACTCCTCTGTTGCTGGTACAGACATTCAACAGTCATGATCATTGACCTGTGTAAGACCTATGAGACGTTAATGAAGCTGTGATCACCCTTCACCTAGTAGTTCTGAAGCCTATGTGCTTTTCAGCCTAGTCCCACTTCAAGTCAAATGGTGCTTGTCATGGTTTGAAATGTGCTCCCCACAGTCTCATGTGTTTGGCAAGGTCATTTCACCTTAAGAAGTAGAGCCTTGCTAGAGGAAGGCAGTCACAAGGGGTGGGCCTTGAGATGGATTAGTCCCACCCTACCTCCAGGAGAAGTCTGCCTTTGCTGCAAGCAGTCTGCAGCTCTCAACTTCCAAGATGTCTGCGGTGACTTAGCATCCTTCAGCTTCTGGCGACCAGTCATGCCACCTCTGCTTTGAGAGACTATACCTTCCCTCTGGAACCGTAAGCTGAATAAACCTCTTTTCTCCCTAAAGTTGATTGACTTTGAGTGCTCTCTCACAGCTATAGTTAAGGGTAACTGCTACAGAAATTGGTACCGGATAGTGGGGTATTGCTGTGAGCTTAAGAACAGCTGATACCACAATGTGAAGTTTGTGAAGCTGAGAGAAGTTGGTACCCAGCAGTATGGCCAATGCTGTGATGTGGCTAGTGTGCCTTTGGAACTGTTTGTTGGGAGAAATACGAAGAAATTTGGGACTTTGTGCTGGGATTGGCGGTTGGGCCAAAGGGGCCTTTCTCGTGAGAGCTGAGAGGACAGCAATGCTATGAGAGAGACAGGCAGTGGAAGCCTTGCTTGTGATGGTCCAGAGGGGAACAGAGTCTGTGTTTGCAATTGGACGAGTGACACATGGAGCCACATGTTGGCTGAGAGTTTAGTGAAGTTTTGCCCTCATCCTGAAAGCTTGCCTGAAATTAAGCTGGAGTGCTTGGTAGAGGAAATTTCAAAGCAATGTAGCCTTGACAATGTGATATGGCTACTTTTTAGTTGTCTTCAGAGTTATGAAAAAGAGCAAAGAATCAGGCAGGAAGAAGCAAAAACTGTAAGATCGAATGATGAAAAATACAATGGCAAACATAAAGAGTTGAACCAGGAAGAAGCAGAGAATAAAATGGCTGTTGCAGAGATTAGCTCCATTTGTAAATTAAAGCCTGCTCTCAATTTGGATAATAGAAGATGCCCTAGCTTGAGGGCAAGATCCTCAGGGAAGACTCCCACTCATAAGAATACAAATCATGGAATCAACCTAAATGTCCAACAGTTGACGAGTGGATAAGGAAACTGTGGTACATCTATACAATGGAGTACTACTCAGCCATCAAAAATGATGAATTACTGGAATTTGCTGGGAAATGGATGTCATTAGAAAGAATTATATTAAGTGAAGTATCCCAAACCCAGAAAATTAAGCCCCGTATGTACTCCCTAATAGGTGGCTCCTAGTACCAAACTCACCCAGCCCACATTGAGACACTCAAAAGTAAACCTATGTAACACAGTAATTGCAAGGATTATGAACAAGAGAGATGGGTTAGGAGGGCCACACCAGAAACAAGGAGAGAGGAGACCATGTTACAGCAGAGAAAATAGGCCTCCATCAAGGTCTGCAAGTAAGTAATGAGAAACCTGGTTAAGTTCACAGACGTTCTTTCCTGATCTCACCAGAAGGGGAGGGCATATAGTCTAGCAGATAAAAAGTAATCATTTTGCAAATGGGTGATGGACCCCTCCCTCAGTGAGGTTTCCTACTCTTATTACATCTACCCTTGATTGTGCTATTACAACAAGACTCCAGATTAACAGCTTTTTGTCTCTGGCCAGGGGGTGACATACAGTGCCCAGCAGAATGGAGTGAAGGGAATTGCAGGAGCAGCAGAACTGCAAAAGAAAATCAACAAACCACAATCCAGAACTTCAGAGACTCTATATCAATCACATAGAACTAGGACAGCCTAATCTCTCCCCATCCTGGAGCTCAGGGACATTTGCGGAAGAGGGGGCGGTAAGATTGTAAGAGCAAAATGATGGGAGGAGCAACGATTTGCAAGATTCTCAACAATAGTTGGGGCCAAAGCAATCATAATGGGACTTTGCATGCCCTGCGCAATGTCCAGCGCACTGTTGCCCTCATAAAGTCTAGCATCTGTTAAGGGCACCGAGACCCCTGGAGGCAAGGGATTGACAGCCATAGTAGTGATCTTATGCTTAAGGGGAACAAGAGAAAGGGCTTATGGAAATGCCACTGGGTCCTTATATGTCATCGGAGAGGAGGACCCAGAGGAGAGTTAGGCGTACACAATAAAGGACTCTCTGGGAATTGGGGGGGAGGCACTGGGGGAAGGGGAGGGGGAGGAGGGGGGAGGGAGGGAACTGGTAAAAAATTTTAAAATGTATAATTAAATTTTTAATAAAAAAAAATAAATAATAAATAAAATATTAAAAAAAAAAGAATACAAATCCTTTCAGAAGACTGGAGCTAAAAGGTGGAGTTCCAAAGCAAGAGTTGGTTTCTCTTACAAAGCAACTGCCCAGGAATGAAAGTGATGATCAACATACAGAAGTGGAATTAGCTGTGATTCAAGGGGGCCAGTCTTGGCAAAGTCGTCCACGTGGTTCTGGTTTTAGAGGCATCAGTGATGCAAGAGGGAGGAGATTATAGAGTCCTCCTCCAAGATTTCAAAAATTGGCAGAATCCAGGCATCATGAGGCAAGAAGCCTGCAGTTTAGAGGCCCAAGAAGGGCAGTTTGTGCTGTGGAGTTAAAGCCTGGTTTGCTATTGAGAAGTAAAGATGTTAGAGATTCCAGACACAACATGGGACACCTGCCAAGGAGAGCTGTATAACCTGGGAGGAGTCAGCTCAAGAGACCAAAGTATTCTATGGGCAGCTGCATTGGAGGGGTGGAACCAAAGCCCTTCGGAACTGAGATGATTTCAACAAGAGGCTCACCTGTTGGACTTGGAGCTACAAGATTTGGAGTTTGTCCTGCTGGTTTTTGGTCTTGTTATGGACCGATCTTTCCTGGATATGCCCCCATTCCTTCCTTTTGGAATGGGAATGTTTATCCTATGCCATTGTATGTTGGAAGTATGTAACTTGTCTTTTGATTTTACAGGAGGCTTTGGATTTTGGACTTTTGGACTGTTGGGACTACTGATGTAGTCTATGAAGACTTTTAAAGTTGGACTGAGTATGGTTTATGCAATGAGGTGGCAATGAGACTGTGGGGGCCAGGGGTGGAATGTCATGGTTTGAAATGTGTCCCCCACAGTCTCATATGTTTGGCAAGGTCATATTACCTTAAGAAGTGGAGCCTTGCTGGAGGAAGGCAGTCACTAGGGGTGGGTCTTGAGGTGGATTAGTCCCACCCTACCTCCAGGAGAAGTCAGCCTTTGCTGCAAGCAGTCTGCAGCTCTCAACTTCCAAGATGTCTGTGGTGACTTAGCTTCCTCCAGCTTTGGCCAGCCAGCCATGCCACCTCTGCTTTGAGAGACTGTACTTTCCCTCTGGAACCGTAAGCTGAATAAACCTCCTTTTCTCCCTAAAGTTGATTGACTTTGAGTGCTCTATCACAGCAATTGTTAAGGGTAACTGCTACAGTGCTCTTTCCTAGACCTGAGTGATACCTCCTTCTGTATCTGGTTGGTTCAAAGTATTCAACCCCTTTTCACCTTTGAATGGAAGGACTGTGAAACAGGAAAACTGGAAAAAAAAAAAGACTCAATTAACCTAGATGGACCTGTATTCTTCAAGCCTATTCTGTCAGAGGCATTAGACAGGGGTCTAGATGCCTTTCCTGGGGGACCATCTGAACTGTACCTTCCTCCAGTATGTAGATAATCTCCTATTGGCCAGCCCAGATCATGAGGCCTCCTGGCCAGAAGCTATATAACCAAATTTCCTACTTCAAGAAACTAAAACATGACTTGTGCTAAAAATAATGCCAACCAACAACCTGCTCAGCTCCCAGAGATCCAGGCAATTGAAATGGCAGTTTTTTTGCATGTGTAGGCATGGGTGTATGTAGAAGAGGGAAGTGTATGTGCCTATAGAAGCCCAAGAATGACATTGAGAATCATTCCATAGTGCTCTATCTCTTTATTACTTTGTTTTGGAGTTTCCCAGACTCTTTCTTCCAGGGTTAGAAGTACAGATGACTGCCATTTCCCCCTCACATTTTTACATAGGATCCAGGATTCAAACACAGGTACTTTCCCTTATGAGTCAAAGGTTTAACACTTGAACCATCTCTCCAGTCTGAAACTGCTTCCTTTTAAAGATATTGACTTCATAGAAGTCAAGACAAGCAAAGGATACCAATACCTATAGCTGATGGCCATCCCCATTTAGACAGAGTGAGCCCGACAGGTGACCAAAGCCCTGCCAAAGAAATCATCCCCAGATACCAGTTGCCTCTGTCCATTGGGCCTGATAATGGGCCTGCCTTCATCATGGATTTCATCTTGATTCTCACCTGGACTGTGGAGGTTAAATGGAAATTACACATCCCCTAGGGCCACAAAGTTCATAGTAAGAAAAAACATGAACTAAACCCTAAAAACCACCCTAGCTAAACTCTTCCAAGAAACAGGGGCCTTTTTCTTATGACCCTTTTCCAGGCCCACTGTACTCTCCAACACTAAGCATATTCTCCATTTGAAATTGTGTTCTGATGGTCCCTCTTTTGACAAAACAAATTACAGAGGAATTCCCATCAGTTAGATGAGCCTAATCTGTCCCAACAACTTCAGGCTTTAAGGAATACTCTCTACCAGATATTTTGGGATACACAGGGAAGAAACCCCTCTTGGATAACAGGTACCTCCCCTGGATATTAAGTACACTCATATCGGCCTTGATATTCTGTATAGGTTAAAACTTGGAAAAAGGAACCCATACAGCCTATGTGGGATGGGCCCAATATTGTCATATTAACTATTCGTACTGTTATCAAAGTTGCAGGACACACCTCCTGTAAGTTTAAAAAGGTTGAGGAGTCTCCTGTTTGGATGAATAAAGCTGACACCATGTAAACAAAGTACTCTTTATTTATATACATTATGGATTTTGAATGGAAAAAAAGCATGCACATGCATGCATGCATGTCTGTGTTTTAAAGGATGAATGTGTTCAAATCCCCTCCTGTCCACCCATTAGCTAAAGAGATTTTCCTACTCTAGATCTAGGGAATAACTGAATACAAAAACGCATTGAACAGATGGGATAGACAACAGCTTACTAGTCACATATACTTATAGCCTGGGAGAAGAAGATACATGCTGACCACATGGAGTTCATATTCTGGAACAGACCAGAGGCTAAGGAAGGCAGACGTTGGCATATTGATGGAATAGGGTATTTTGGTTCCTATGGAAAGATGGGATTGAATTATGAATTGGGACAGAACTGAAACTCAGAGAAGTTTTGGTGAGAATGGTTGTTTGGCTGGGCTACCTTATTCCATGGGAATATCAGAACATAGTTCTGGGCCACAAGGTCTTTCTAGTTTCAACAGATGTCAAGAAAGCTTAAAAGACCACATTTTCATTATCCATTCATCAACTATTAGGCATTTAGGATGGAATACTACTCAGCCATCAAAAAAGATGAATTCATGAAATTTGCTGGGAAATGGATGAATTAGAAAAAATTATATTGAGTGAAGTATCCCAGACACAGAAAGTTAGATACTATATGTATTCCCTAATAGGTGGATCCTAGTTCCAAACACACTTAATGGCATATTCAAAGGTAAATCTCTGTAATACCTACTGTAATCACAAAGGATTATAAACAGAAGGAAAGGAATAGGCATGTAAGCAGCAAGACATTTGGTGCAGCTCACTCTCATTTCCCTTCCTGGTTACTTGTGAATGAACAGGTTTGATCTCACCAATCAGGGAGGATATAGGGACTGGCAGATAGATGGTAACCATCCTGCAAATGGGACACTGACCCCCCCTGCTGTGTCCTAATCTTATTTTCCATCTATCTTTGAGTCTCCTCTTATATTAAGATCTTCATTTAAACAATTCCCCCTCACTGATGTGTCCTACTCCTATTTTTCCATCTACCTTTGAGTCTCCTTTTATATTATGATCTTCATTTAAATAGTCCTTTATCTTTTACTAGGAGGTGACCTTTGATACTAATCAGGATGCAGCCAAGGGCAGTGCAGGAAAAGCAAAACTAAAAACAAAAACAAACCATAATTCAGAACACCAAAGACCATACATTAATCACCTGGAACCAGACGAGCCAAATTTCTACCCATCCTTAAGCTCAGGGAACCTTGCAGAAGAAGAGGTGGCAAGATTCTAAGAGCCTAAAGATGGAGAGGACCAATGATATGCAAGATACTACACACAAGTCATGGCTGAAGCAGCCAGAATTTGACCTTGCCTGACTTGCACAATGGCTGACATGTCAATGACCCCCAAAGTCTAGCAGGGATCATAGGGGAGAAGGCTCCAGGCAGTAGGATCCTTAGACGCAAGGGATTAAACAGTCGTAATAGAGTTTCCATGCCAATGGGGAGCCCAAGAAGGGGCTCTGGGCAGGAATCTGCCACTGAGTCCTGAACCCTCACTAGGATGGAGGACTCAGAGGGAGGTTTGGTGTTCACACAAAAGGATGCTCCGATGGGAGGGAAGAAGGGGGAGGTACTAGGAGAGTGGGATGGGGGGGTGAAAGGAAGGGAAGAAGGGGGTGAGTGTATGGGGGATGAGTGGGGAGGTGAGGTGGGAGGGCGAGGACAGGGGTACCTATTGAGCTTGTATGATTAGGCAAAAAAATAAAATGTGGGGAAAAAAGAGCTTAAAAGACCTTAATTTTAGGCCTTACACCACAGTGTGTGTGTTCACATATAAATACACATACCATATATGTATAAACACTATCACAATCAAGATATAGAACATTATTCTTAATTCATATCACTTGGTTGCTTCATTTTGCAGACAATCATACCTCTAGTCCCTAGTCCAATTAATTCAAGGACTACAGATGAGTTTTACCTGTTCCAGAACTTAATAGATAGAACATGAATAGAATTATACAGGCTATGATATTTTTCTGGCTTTCCTTGCTCAGAACAATTTTTTTAATTTACTCATGCTATAACATGCATTAGTTGTTAATCCCTCATTATTGCTAGATATTATTCCAGTTTCAGTTTACTTATATATCACATTCATGTATTCATTAAGTTTTTTATAAGAAGTATGATAAGCTGACACTTTGGATCTATTATAAATTAAGTTCCTATAAAGATAATTATATACGTTTCCATCAGATCATATGTTTTGACACCTAGGGCCTATGGCCAAGAATGGAAAAACTGGTTCATATGTATGATTTGTGTACATTTAACTTTATACAAAACTACTATGTGAGCAGCATATGGTGACATATCCCTGTAATCCCAAACAAAACAGCTGAGGCCTAGGCATAATGGTTTGTATCTATAATCTTAGCACTCAAGAGATGGAAGCAGGATAATCAAGAGTACAAGGCCAGTCTTCATTGCATAATGAATTTCTGGTCAGCCTAAACTATTGGAAAATCTGCCCTGAGAAAAAAAATGAATGTAAGTATATATTAAGAAAATGATTTTGTGTTGGATTTTCTTTCTGTATCATCACCAAACAACCTAGAAAAGAGAAAACAAATGAACAGCAAACATATGAACATGAGTCAACAATAAAGTAATAATCATACAAAGCTGAATAGGAGAAATAATTGAAAATTCTTACTTATCAATTTAAAAAAATAAAAAAGATGAACACTACTTGTGAGGGAGCTCTCTCACAGCATACCGGTGGGACTAAAGAATTTTTTTTGGTATGACTGAAAATTAATGTGTCATTCTGGAAAGCAATTTTCTAAAATACATTTGGTCTTAAAATGTTCATCTGTTTTACACAATAACTGGATCTTTAGTATTCTAGCATAAAGAAATAACCACAGCTGGATATGTCACTTGGTGGTAGAGTAGTAGCCTAGCATTTGCAAAGCCCTAGTCTCAATCCCAGTATGGTAGTGGAGGGGGGGAGCAAACAACAAAACCCTAAAGCATATGTAAATTTATGTTGAAAATGAGCATCAAATCATATTACTTATAATAACAAATTAACTTGGGATGTCATATATTATAAAGACCAGAATAATTAGACAAATTAGTGTAATTCATATTGTGTAGGCATTAAAATTAGTTATTCTCATATTGGTGTAAAATATAGGTTGACTTAAAATAACCAAAATGGTTATATATATAGTCATAATTATGTGTTTTAGGTGATAAATGGGTTATTACTATTTTTATAGTTCTGGGTATCAAATCTGGGTCTTCCCATATCCTAGACAATTGTTTTATCATCCCCTATATCACTCTTCCTATAGGGATAATTTTAAAAGAAATAAAAGTTAAACTAGTTACAATGATAACATTCCTTTTCTATCTAGAATTGGACTATATCTTTCAAGATTTCCCTTTTTATTTTTTGTGTGTGTTTGTTTTTTCATATGCATGTATGTGTACATGTGCAGAGCAGAGGTCGACATCAAGTGTCTTTTTCAACCATTCTCCACCTTATTTTTTTGGGATAGGATCTCTCAGAGAGAACTCAAAGCTCACAGATTCAGCTAGACTGGCTTTCCAGATAGTTCCAGAGATCTTGTTTCACATCACCCTCTGGGATTAGAAGAGTAACCACAGCATCTGGTTTTTTTTGGGGGGGAATCAGAATTCAGATTCTCGTTGATGCATAGTAAGCACTTCACCTACTGAGCCAAGATGAACTACAGTACCCATTTTCCAAGGTTTTTAGTGACCATCATATCCATTCTCAGTCAAATACAGGTGAGACCCAAGTCTTAATTCCATTGAAATAACGACAAGAAGGATTCTACCCATTTTCTCTCCCAATGAGGGGGATTACTGTGCTCCTAGGAGAAATGATTCAGAGTCTATATGAAAAAGGAAAGAGTATTTATTTAGGCTTTCCATTCAGGGATCTGGAATGGATCATTACTTGTTGATAAAACAAAAAATTGAAGGACAGCCGTTCATGGTGAGCCCATGTGGACTTGTTTGGAAGGACTAGGTTTGATCAGAAGGAGGCAAGGAAGGGAGGCCAATAAGATTTGGCTTCAGCCAACTGTCCATCTCCAAGGTATATAGATTCTTAAGAAGTGAATAGCTCTTCTATTAGCTCAGCAATAAATTGTTTTAAGAAACCAGTAAACAGGAAAAAAATTGTTTCTAAATTGTCTGATCAACTTTAACAGGAATTTATTAATGCATGAAAGGCTCTGAATTCATTCATACTCATACAATGTAGTTCTAGCTTTCTTTGCTTTCCTTGCTGCCTAGCAAGTCATAAGACACAGAATTAAAGGATAAAAAAGTATATCTGTCAAACAAAAGAGAAAAAATAAAAGTATTCTTGTGAAATAGAAATTAATCATTCCAGTTCTTCAAAAATAACATGCAAAACTGGAAGTGATAAAAATGTGTACTTTCTGATCATTTAATAACAGGGTAAAGAGTTTACTAACATTCAAATCTTTCAGAACATTTAATTTTAATTAGCAACTGGTGTCTTAGTTTCATTGCTGTAAAAATTTAGGGGAACAAAGGAATTTTCCAGCTCAAAATTCCTAAAGTTTATCATGGCAGAAGTCATACCTTCAGGAGCTGAAAGAATTAGCTGTATCATATCCAAAGTCAAAAGTAGGGGCTGGAGAGGTGGCTCAGGGGTTAAGCCTCCGCCTTACAGGCAGAAGGTCTTGAGTTCGGATCCCAGATCCCACGTATAGACGCCAGGTGGAAGCAGGGGAGGCCTGCGCTTCTGGTCCTGGTAGGGCGGAGCCTGTGAATCCTGGGGCAGAAGGAGGTGGAGGCGTCCATGGTGGTTCGCGAATTCGTCCGTGGTTCTACACACACACACACACATACACACGCACATGCGCACAGTTGAATAAATAATAATAACAATAATAAAAAATTAAGCCAAAGTCAAAAGTAGGGGGCAAGGACCAATGATGGCAAGGACCAATGTCAAAATGTTAAGTAGCTCTTTTTCTATTTTTGTCCTTTTGCTCAGAGAATAATTCCATCCCTTATGGACTGAATCTTTCCACAATAAGATGATCTAACAGACATGACCAGAGGTGTGCCTTAACTAAATAATTCCTGATAGGTGTGCCCAGAGGGCAAACACACGATTGAAAAGTTCATAGCTGAAACTGTCCCACTCTGCCTCTTGTCAACTTGACATATAAGCACATCATTTAAAAAATATCACCCCTTGTTCACATAGCCATGTCTTATAATAAAAATACATTAAGTTCAATATAAAAGTTTCAGTAGTCAGACATTAAATGTTCCCATAGTCCAGTTTTAAATTTTTCAAAATCATTAGTAATCTAGTTCTAACGCTTTTAAACTTTATCTACTTATTCATTTATTTTGTGTGTGAGAGAATGTGTATCAGAGGGCACTATGTGTCTCCATGGAGGACCAAAGGTGACTTCAGAAATCATCCTGGAGTGCCTCTACCTCCTTTTAGATATGCCCAGGCTCTGCCCACCAGGACTGCAAGTGCAGGCTGCTGCCTTTTCCTCCTGGCGTTTTTTTCTTTTTTTTTGGGGGGGGGGGCTGGAATTAAATTCAGGACCTTCTGTTTTAGAGGCAGAGTCTTAGCACTTGAACCTTCTCTCTAATCCCATAGTTCTAACAATTTAAATGTTCAGTCTTTACTGTAAGGTTCTGTAAAATCAAAAATTCTTATTTTGAAATGGAAGTTGAATAAATATTCCTATTTTGAAACAGAAGCAGCAGGACACAGCAAGATCCATTGTGATAGTTAATCTTAGGTGTCAACTTGACTACACCTGGTATTAATTAAGATCAGCTGAGACTACCTGAAGAGATTATCTGGATCAATACATTTACAATACAAAGACCAGCCCTAGATCCGATTGGAACCTCCCTAGATCTGATTGGAACCTCGTAGTAGTGGACCAGATAAAAGGAACCACAGAACAGAAGACTAGGAAGAAGAGAGACTCTAGGAAGCTGTTACTAGAAAACTCTTCCCTCCTTCTGCCAGGCTTCTTTGCTTCCTCGACCCTCCAGCCCTCCAACCCTCCAAATCTTCAATACAACTAAAGACTCTCCAGGAATCCTCCAGCCTTCAGCTGTCACCTACTGGACTACTAGACTGAACAGCTACTAAAAGCCATTGTTGGACTACCTCTGCCATATCTGGTAAACCAATTCAATAAATTCCCTCTTTATATATTTATTCTGTTGATTCTGTGACTCTAGAGAACTCTGACTAAAACATCCGTTATTTCAAAATTTTGACCTAAGTCCAGCAAAGCAAATATCAAGTCCAGTAAGTCAATGCCCATCATCTGGGGCTCATAATGTCCAAGGAGTTGTACAACTCCATACCTCCAGGACACATAGCTCTTCTGTGGACCAGTCCTAATCCATGTCCACAGCCTTCTTCAGCACACATCCCATGGTTCTGGTATCTCTAATGTCCTAGTGTATCCACTGCAACTCTAGACATCAACTTCCTATATAGGAACTTCAACTCTACCCATGGTGACAGGTCTCAGTTGTTCTCCATCTTGCATCAGAACTCATACCACCTAGATGATGTTGCCAAGCTCTGACATCAGCTCAAAATGCAGTCTGGCCCACATGAACCATAGTTCTATCAACTATGATGTGTTAACCCTGGAGAAACACTTTTCCAGGCAGTTATTTTGGAGGAGCAGAAACACGTTACAGCTTAGGCTTTTTTTGTGTAAATGAACTTGAATTTTCACAAAATAGAGCCCCTATAGAATAGGGATCTGCCCTAAAGACATATCTAACTGTCCCAGTTCTCTTCAGTGCTGTTAATTTCTCCAGGAGATATAGCTGCTATGCTATCTACACTTCATTATCTGAAATTTCAACTTGCCAATGTAGTTCTTTTCCATCAAACCAATCAGATCATCTTAAAGCTCAACTTTATTACTCCTTGTTCCCCTGCAAAACTTCATAAACCAGGCTTTTATAGTCCACATATCTCTCCCATTACTAGCCTGTCAGTTTCTAACAGAACCACCCATTTGGCTCTGCCTCCAAAGTTTCAAATTTACCAAAATTGTTCTAACAAAACAGTTCAAAAAGCTTACAAGCCACATGATGAAGTTCATTACAGCAATGTCTCCATTCTTGGTACCAAATTGTCTTCTTTTTGAAACTTAATTGTTGGAATAAATACCTGACCCAAACAATTTAGAAGAACAAGGGAGTTTTATTGGTTCACAATTCCAGGTTTCAGTGCATCATGGCTATAGTTACCAGCAGAAGTCCAGTAAACTTAGTCAATATTCACAGAAAGAGAAGAAAATGGTCCAACCAGCTAACTATCTTTATCTGTGGAACCAAGGAATGGTCATGCCAACAATGGGAGGTCTTCCCCAGTTCAATAAAAGCTATTGGGACAATCTCCCTCAAACTTTCTTGAGGCCTGCCTTATTTAGGTAATTCTTTGTAGGTGTACCCAAAGAACAATTTTCATTGTCAGGTTGACAGCTGAAACTAACCAGAATGTTAAGATAAGGAGGTTCTGTCAAAGAAAAATTATGGAGCTGGTAAGATGGTCGAACTGGCGGTAAAGATGCTTGGTGTACAAGTCTAATGATCTAGAAACAACAACTCCTCCTCCTTTTTCAGTTTAATAATAGCAGAAATTTATTCTCAAAACACTGGAAGCTGGAATTTAAAGATCAAGATTTAGTGTCTAGCAAGAATCTGTTTCCTAATTAATGCAAGTTTCTTTTTCTTTGTCCTTATAAGGTAGAAAAAAGGCAAATGAACTCCCTCAGACCCCTTTTATTAGAACATTCCATGCATGAGGGTTCTACCACTCATGACTTCACAAAGGTTCCTTTAAACTCCAACATATGAGGGATTATTTTTTTTGACTCAGGGCCCCATGTGTAGACAAGTGCTCTACCACTGAGCCATACCCCAATCCTGGTGATCAACTTGTCCAGGGGAAACAAACATACAAACCATAGCACTCATGCAAGTGAAATATAGTAGTATTTGTTCTTTTGCTTATTTAGCATGATGCCTTCAGAGTGCATTCATATTGTAGTATGTATCAGAATCTTTCTTAATCTGAATATCCCATTGCATGTGTACAGCAATTTTGTTTATCCATTCATCTATTGATGGATAGGGAAGTTGCTTCCATCTTTGAACTATTGAGAATAATGTTGATATGAGCCTTGCTATGCATGTAAAATGTAGCACTTAAAAATTACTTATTCTTTGATACTTTTATACATAAGCACAATAATATATGGTTTTATGCCTTACTTACTATTTAATCCCATCATCCCCTTCTGACTCTCTTCATAACTTTCTCCTTTCCAAAAATCTTCCTTCTTTCATTTCTTTTTGTGTGTGTGGCCAACTGGTATCTTCTGGAATGTACATAATGGCAGGTGCCAGAGTACTTTTTGGGATATGAATGACTTATCAGTGGATGTATCAAGGAAAGAAGCTCTGTATTTTTTGGTCAAATATTAAAATTCAGTAGGCTGCAATGGAAGTATAGCACTTGAGATCTTCCTGTTGAAATACTGATAGGTGAACTATTGTACAGGTATTGTAGAAGTGGACCTGCAGTGAGATCTTGGATGTGACAACTCTGTCTCACCAAAAGATACCGTCTGATAGCACCTCTCCCACTCTCGTGCTCTTAACATGCTTACCAGCTCCTCTTCTGTAAGGTTCACTGAGCCTTGAGGTAGAGAGTGATTTAGATATCCTGTTTACAACAGAAAATAAACTTCCGAAAGGTGTTTGCTGACCTTTATACCTGTGCTGTGGTGTACATGCATTTACATTACATTTAAAAACTGCGGTTTTGCTGTGCTTTCCAATTGGAAACATAATATGGCCAGCTGTCTCAACCTCTGCAGTCTTGCCTTCCAATCATGATGGATCCATGGATGAACAGTATCTCCCCATAACTAGATGCCTTCATGGAGGCATGAAAGACTTGCTTCCTAAGTAATTTGAGGAAGAGCAAAAAGAACAGAACTTCCAAGTCTCCACTCACCAGAAGTGTTTAGAGTGTTTATTGATGCCCTAGAACTCCAAACACTTTCTGATATCGATACCCTTGAGCCTGCAAAGAGAAGAAGCTACTTGGGAGTTTGCATGTTTTCTATCTGCCATAACAACACTCTGAGGAAGTGATGAACAGGAAACATGCTTACAGAATGAATATGAAATGTGTAAGTTTCAAAACGTATACTTCAAAATCTTGGCAGCTCTTCTAGTAGGAACCTCACATTGCTGATAAAATAACACACCAAGGATGAAAGTGAGAAGCCACTGTGATGCAATGTAGGTTTGTCCTTCTGCCTCCCCTACTATCATCCTTTTGTGGGTACCACTATCTTGTGGCTCATTTTAGTTCTAATTGGCTGTGAAATAAATTCTATAAAGATATAAAAAAATTAGAGTTTGAAAATGAAATCCAGTTGGCCACACATACAAAAATATTTGAAAGTAGGAGGGAGTTTAGTAGGGAGAAGGGTTGTAAGGGGAAGAGGAAGGGGAATGGAATTGGGGATTAATGTGTGAAGATATATCATAAATTCACTATATTCATGGATATAATGCTAAAGGGATAAAAAAATGGAAAATATTATGGTATGTAACAACTTTGACCTTTATCCTCAAGTATGCAATTACACAAGTTCTCTGTCAGGATGGCCTAGAACTCAATCTCAGGTCACTGACTATTCAATGCCACATTGCCTCTTTTGTGCTTGCATTTATCACATTAAATGTTTGTGTGTCACAAAATCTGTGTAACCTTATCAAAACTGGAATTCAGTTAAATGTTGTTCTCGCCCACCAAAAAGGAGAAATATTTATTCCAATTTTCTTCCTCAGCTTTTTGTATTCCTCTCTTTATCAGTCTTGGTTTCTCACTTTGATATTCATTTCAGAGGTGTGGCTTCCTAGTACAGGGTACTGTAGTTAAACTCTGAATGCTACTAATAAATTCATCCAAAACATGGGATTTTTTGTTTTGGCTTACGATTGTCTAGTTACAGTTCTTAATGTAGTTTTGCAGAAGGGTTCACATTGATACCAGGGGCTAAGGGAACTGGCCACAGAACTGCTATGAGAGGGGAAAACCTCACTGCCCAGACAGTTATCTGTCCAAGTATGCTGAATCATGCCAGCTCACTGAACCAGCTCCTTTCACCTTATCCTTTTGCTGAAGGAAAAGTCCTCCCACCAGGGTTGGGTCTTCCCTCATCAACCAATCTCCTGCAGGTTTCCTCACGGCTTGCTTTACTTATCAGTTCTTCACAGATATGTCCAAAGCTTGACCTGCAATTGTAAAGTTGACACATGTATCTAACCATCATACTCCAATATTGGTCAAGTTGACACAAAAACACACTACTTTTAAATACTAATCTTTTAGCTCTTATCCCCACACTTGTTACATTCCTCTTATAAAATACATTCGATTCAACTTTAAAAGCTCTCAAAGTCCAACATCCAAAACTTTCTACAGCCTAGTTTTAAAATGTTCATACTCAATTCCAATATATTAAAAGTTTATAGACTCTCTTTTAAAAGTCCAAAATATTTTAACTTTAAAGTCCCATGAAATTAAAACAAGCTTAAATACCTTAGCACAGAATAAACATTAAAGTGGAATCATTAGAACAGAGCAAGAAAGCATCAAATTAAGACTAACATCTTGCAAGGTAATAATGCATCTTATAGTTCAATGTCCATTTTCTGTTGCTGCTCATGTAGCCAGGTAGGCTTAAAGACCATATGGAATATGCTAAATCTACTCAGTAATGTAAACTGCTGTTTAACAATTTGAAAACCACTGCACCAGAGTCTGTATTTAAAACCTATAACAAAAATACTAACACATCACTACTTTTACATACACATTCAGAAAAGCAGATTGACAATACTGTGAATTGGCACTTTAAAATACCCTGTTGTCTTTTGATGCTGCAAGATTATACTCATGTATGACTTAAGGGGAAAAAGGGAGATTTATTTGACTTACCATTCCAGAGGGAAGATATTGTCCATTACCGAAGAAAAGGCATGGTGGGCAAAAGAGGGTGGAGGCAGCCAGTTCATGTCACTGTAGTCATCATAGAGGCAGAAAGAATAAGAGACAATGCTAAGCAAGGCTGGGCTATCAAACCTTAAGGCCTGCCCCCTTTGTGACATGCATTCCTTTAGCAAAGTTGCACCTCTTAAAGGTACAAAAACCTTCTCAAATATTAACAGCAGCTATGGATTCAAACTTATGACCCTATGGGGTAGAATACATATTCAAACCATGACACCTGTGAAAAACATCATTTTGTTAAGCAAACCAAGTCTTTCCTAGAACCTGAAGATGGACTAGTCTGCTCAGTAGCATGATAAATTATATTTTCACCATTTAGACAGGCAAAAACATTGACATTATTAAATAATGTTATGTGCAGCCTAGCAAACCTCAGACATGAATGGTTCTATGGTTTGAATGTTTATATACCCTCTAAATATTAGCTAAAAATGGAAGATTTAATGTTTAAAAAAAGGGCTTTTTGTTCATGTGACAATATAGTATTTGCTCATTCCTGCTGTTCTGCCTTACAAAATGTGAGGATCCAGAAAGATCCTAAACAGACATTGTCTTGAGCCTTGTTTTCCCAGTCTTTACAACTGTGAGAAAATAAATAAATACCATTTTGAACTAAATATGATGGATGGTGCTTGCATCCAAGCAATGGGGAAGTTGAGACAGGAGGATTGCTTTGAGTTTCAGACCAGACTGAGCAACGTGAGTTTAAAAATCAGGCTGACAACGGAGTAAGCTAATGTTAAAAAAAAGAAAAAGAAAAAGAAAATAAGTAACATTTATAAATTACCTGCACAATTGATATATAATAAATGCAGGTATAAAGATTTTTCATTTTGGCTGAGTACTTAGTCATATTACAGACAGACATATATTTATCAACAGGCTATCTATCTATCTATCTATCTATCTATCTATCTATCAATCTATGCTTTACACTGCTTAAGGAAATATATTCCAAAAGTTTTTGTAATCAGGAACTTTTCCTAAAATACCTTATGAAGCACGCATCACATTGCCTTGACATCATAAAAATAAATGTTTCTTAAGTGGCTTTAAATAAGCCTAAGAATATGAAAAATTCGTTATTTGCAAGTGAAAGGTTACCAATGAACTCCCCATCCACAGGGCAAAAAAATAAAAGGATGGCATTTGCAGCACCAGGGAGAAGGGGCCACATTCAGTAAGACTCCATTTCTTCTTCAATACCATCTGACATTTATTGAAAGTACAGAAAAAGATTTTGTACATGAAGAATAAGGAAGTGGAAAGAGTACAGGGTTACCTTGTTGAGCAAAAGGCACACACGTCAGAGAGACAGCTGAAAGTCAGAAGAAAACAGGAACCAGGGGAAAACGAACTAGTCCACAGGAGAAAATGGGCTACATGAGGAGTCCAGGAAAGCAAGGGAGTGGATCCCGCTGCAGACAAAAGGCTGGCTGGCTCCTGTGTGTGCCTGTGTTTGGGGGTGTGGAGCTGGGCAGAGTGAAGCAATGTCCACGAGGGGCTGTGGCCAGTTGGAGTATCTTCCAGGTGAGTCCAGATCACTAAG